>VXBB01012715.1:0-12065 GCA_013399915.1 Illadopsis cleaveri
CCACCCAACCAAGATGAAGAGGCTGAAGTATCCTATAAACAGCTGCAAAAGTCTTACAATAGCTGGCACTTGTTCTTAGCGGGGACTTCAATTTACCAGATGTAGACTGGAAATACAATACAGCAGAGAGGAAACAGTCCAGGATATTCCTGGACTATGTGGGAAGTAACTGCCCAAAACAGCTGGTGAGTGAGCCAGCTAGGGAATGCACCCCACTAAACCTGTTCTTTGTGAAAAGAGATAGACCAGTGGATAATAGAATCATGGATTCATTTATGTTGGAAAAGACCTCTAAAGGGATAGTGACTCAGCCACTTTGCTGGGCAGCCTGTTTCAGTGTGTGAGAACACCTTCAGAGAAGAAATTTGTCCTAATAGCCAATCTAACTCTTCCCCAGTGCAACTTGAAGACTTTTCCTCTTGTCCTGTGGCTTGTTATTTGCAAGAGACAGACCTCCACCTTTCTACACTATCTCCTTTCAGGCAGATTTAGAAAGCGATATGGTCTCCCCTGAGCCTCCTTTTCTCCTGGCTAAACACCTCCAGTTCCCTCAGCTGCTCCTTATAAGACTTGCATTTTAGATCCTTCACTGACTTCACTGCCATTTTTTGGACATAATCCAGCACCATCCCTGGAAGTATTTGGAATACATGTAGACATAGCACTTAATGACATGGTTTAGTGCTAGTCTTAGCAGTGATGGGTTAATGTTTGGACTTCAAAATCTTAGAGGTCTCTTCCAGCTTATATGGTGGTGTGATCAAGGTTATTGTGTGGCAAATTGAGTATTATTATACAATGACGCAAGTATTATTGTATAATACTTATAGCATGGCTTATATATTTTTCTACCTTTTAAAATGTTTTAAGAGGCAATAAAATTTCTCCCTGTGACAAGTAGTTTTCAGTCACAGCTGAAAATGCTGTTAATAATTTTTAAATTACTACGTGTTTACTGTTGACCTCTAAATTGCCTTGTCCATCTTTGGGCACAAAGGGAAAAAATGGTATTCATTTCTCCAGTATTTGTGCATCATCTGTGCACTGGCTTCCACTCTTCTCAGAGATGAAGAGAGTAGCAGGCAGTCACTGTGCTCTTAGAAATATTGGGAGAGGTAAAAGTTGGTTTCTGGTCTCATTCTCTGCTCTGACAAGTTCTGAGATGAGGACTTCAGGAGAGTACATTTCACCTCCTGACTCTGATGATTTTGTGCTGTGCATTCCCACTCAGCTATGTTCAGCTACACTAAGGAAGATATGACACTACATCCTCACTTACAGAGAATTTTCTTCTACATGAATGCTGCAAGCCTGGCATTTAAAAGCTGAATGGACACCCCATGGAAAAACATTTTTAGTTTAAGGATAACTACGTCTTCACATAGGCTGACAAATATTTACAAGTATTCTGTAAACAAAAAGCATAGATATGAAATGTCCCCTCCATTATAAAATCACTTAAAGATCAGAATAATAACATCTTGTTAATATTTCATAATTATAAGTATGCAAAGTGGTGGAAAGTCCTGTAGCTACATCATAAGAGAAAATTATCCAGACCAAATGGAATACTTGACTACCAGGTGTGACAGAACCTAAAGCGAGATTTGAATTTAGTTCTTCATAAGAGGCCAAAATAAAATTTTTAGATTTGAACTTCTTTGAACTTTGGAGTATTTCAAATCTGAATTAAAAACAGGAATGTTGAGTCCATTTGTGATGTCATGAAAAGTTAAATATAGGCAACACACTGATACACATAAAGTATAAGGAAGTTTAATATTGTCTTGGGTTATGTAACCAAAAAAAAAAGTTTATTCTATTCCATCTGTTGAAACTCAGCTGGGGAGGTGCTTTTTCTTTATGTGTTGTAACTCAAGGAGGGAGGGTGCAACTGCCTTTCTGATAACAAGCCAGCTGTTAAAACCAAGTGAGACATTGTTTCTTATCTCTACTCACCCTCCCATTACCTCCNGGGGGCGATTGCCTTTCTGATAACAAACCAACTGTTAAAACCAGGTGGGGCATGGTTTCTTATCTCTGTTCACCCTCCCTGGGGATATCTTCTGTTAATGGGCCATTAAAGCTTATCACCCCAGTGTCTCCCATTTCCTCCATGGGGATATCTGCTGTTAATGGGCCATTAAAGCTCACCAATGACATGACACATTACATCATCCCATTGTGAGATGGTCCACCAGGGAGGAGGAGCCAAACCATTTCTACCTAGATAAAAAGGAGCCACAAGTGTCCCCAGACATGCAGTATTCCCACGGTACTCTCGAAGGAAGACCGGATCCATCTCTGGACCCCTTTTTTCTCTACAGGACCATCTCTACTTCCAAGAGGACTACATCTGCCAGTCCAGGAGGGCTTACTTTTGGACGTTTCCAACACCCTGACCGATGGGGTGTCAGGTTGTATTCTGACTCTGTCAGTGGTCTTTTGTATTATTGCATTTATTTTATTTTACTACTTTTTTTTTTCTTCCTATTAAATTGTATTTCTGACTTGGAGTCTCTCACTGGTTTTGCTTTCAAACCACTACAAAAATAAAGTATTGTTGCGACTTCAGACCATTGTACAGAGAATTTTAAATTTTTCACCACAGGTTTATCTTGCCTGTTCTTCAATTAGCTATATTGTGTTTTAGAGAAATCGCGATCACAGGTGTAAATAATATCTTGAAAAAGAGCAGTATAATTACATATAATATCAGAATTTACATGTCTCAGGAAATGAGTAATTGGCATTTATTGCTGAATCCATAAAACCTTCTGTGCTTCTAGAAGCTTGTTGCTTGCTCTCAATGACAAAATCAAACAAAGGTGAGAGATTCCATCCACAGGCTCAAGATTACCCTGGAAAACAGGGCTGAAGTACTTAGACCTGAAAAAAGGAGCAGGCTGTCTTTTTCCAGTCACCTTTAATGGGAACTGAGCATGTAGATATGAAGACTTCAGGGCACAACTCCTGGCTGTGGCTGCTCACAGGATGTGATGGCCCTCTACTCGAGAGTCAGGGAGATCCAGCCAAGACGCAAGTACAGATCCAATCACATATTTTTTCTTTCTGTTATTGTTAACTTTCCCCTCAAAAAACAAGACAAAGACAAACAAACAAAAAACACAAGAAAACCAATCCAACCAACCAAAATAAAAAGTCCCCAAACCCAAAATCATAATCAAAAAAACCTCCCACCCACAACAAAAAGACAAAACAACCAAATACGCAAACAATCAGAAAAAAAAAGAAGCAGGGTGGCCTTATTTATGGATATGAAGGAGGGAATGCTGATGTCCACAGCAATGTATAACTTCTCTTTTTCCTCTGACTGATAAAGAACAACCACCTACCTGCTTTTGGTAAAGCTACTAAGGTCCATCATGTTAGTCAAGCAGGAGCTAGATTGCACCTATATTGTTTTTCTCAAAATTTAGTTTCATTCGAGCAATCTTTCCAACCACCAGGGAAAAGAAAGTCAGGATAACACTTGGAAGTGAATGAAATCAGTACCTTTCTCTCAAAGCAGGAAGTTTAACAGTATCTGGGGTAAATCATAGCCTTCTTTGCAAAAAATCTAGTTCCTTCAGGCTATCTACTGTAAGACAAAAAAAAAAATCAAACCCATATGCATAACACAACAAACAGACATGCATGCAGTAGCTACATTATTGCTGCTGTTGAAATTTTTAAGAAACGCGCTGCAAATGTGTTCCTTTAAGCTTGATCACAGATGTATTTGAAAAGTTTAAAGCAAAATTAAGATGCAGTGTGCCTATTGTTATGTATTCCAGTTAACACAAACCAGAACATTAAGTATTAGTAGGGGATATAGTCTAGTGCCAGTATTTGTTCTTTGTATAACACTGATTTCATCACTAATTTCTACTGAATAATTTTATTGATTAAAATAAGCAGTTTAATACTCAGAAAATGGTTATATTCTAGATTTTTTTTTTCAAATACTGATCTATCTCATTCCCACATGTCTGTTTTCAAAAAAAAATCCTCTTTGTAAACCATGTGAATTGAATTTAGCTTTTCTTAATGTGGTTTACTAAAGAGCAATACACTTGGTATAACAATAATATCCAGCTAAATTAATATTTAATAACTGGAGCTGGGATCTAAGTAGATTAAATGAAAGGAACTCAATGAACAGGTGCATAGTTAGATCTTGGCACATTAAATGTCAGTAAACACGGCATTTGCCTTATAGGCTTTTCTAGGTGTATTTGTGTTTGGAGAGAAGGGTTTATTTTTGCAAAACATGTTTTATAATACTCACAGCAGTAGACTGATTGGCAGAAGCTTCTTTCTTTCCTTTCTTTTGTATAACCAACTATTAGATCTTATTGCTGTTTCCTGTGTTTGAGAGTGGTTTTCCTTTTGAAGTCAAAAGAAACTTTTTCATTAGTGACAGCTGGCACAAAGCTAAGACCACTGACAGAGAAATTTGCTTTCAATCATATATTTCCATTACCAGTAATACATAGCATATGGGTGAAAGAGACACAAGAGGCAACCAATACTTTTGGACAATGCGGAGTATCACAGCCTTGACATATTGTACATTAAATTTACATTATATCCAGCAGCCAAGGAGAACATTAAATATGTTGATATTACAAGTTCATAATATCCTTTCTCCCAGGGTGCTGATATGATTTTATCCTAGGAGGATGTGTACAATTCTAGACAGAACTGTGGCTTTATTAATGGTCACTTACTAAATTTCTGAGGTTTCAAGTGCTCTGTGAGGGAGAGTTCACAGACTGGCCAAATCCTGCAGACTCTGTCAGGAGTCTACTGAATAAGGTGCACAACATGTTATCACTGGGAAAATCTTTTACAAAGTACCTTTTTGACTTTTTTTTTGCCTTATTGTTACTGTGTTTTTATCACTACAGTGTTGACAGATGTTGTTATTTTCACTGGGCTTTTACTGAGGGAAATATCATAAGCATATTAATATTTCTGTGTTCTGGAAAAACTACTTTCATAAGTGTAGATTTCCTTCTCAGAGAATTAAAAGTTTACAGAGATATATCTGAATCCCAGTCTGAACTTTCTGATAGTTTAACACTTTTTAGAATTAACATTTTTGCACCATTATTACATAGATGGGACCCAAGTGTAATTCTTGGACCCAGACCTATACATTCATCCAAGTTTTCCATATTTGGTTCATTATGTAATTTCTATTGAGGCCAATGGGAGATATTCCACTGACTTCACAAAAAGTACATCAGGCTGTCGGCTGAAAAAATATTTACACAGAGGAATTCACCCCACCACTAATAATAATAAGCATGATTTTAAATTTTGCTTACAACATTTTCCATTAAGAAGAAAAGCTAACAAACTGAAATGCTCTTTTGAATATGAATTCTGTCTTGACAATATATTGCAAAGACTTTTCTCATTAAAAATTAAAAAGATCACATGAAATACATATGCTCATTTATTACACACATACAGTTAAGGCTTGCAGAAGAAAAAATGTATCACTCAAAAAGCCAAATAAACATTTGATAATTCTCTCTGAGTAAAAAAGGTGATATAAAAATTTTTATATGGTTTAGATCAAAACAATTGACATAAACTCAGATTACATTCTGTGTTAATTTTAGAGATTGCAACTCTATACATGTCTCCTGGGAGTGTGAAAGCTAGTTAGTCTTTCATTTAATCAATTATTTGTCAAAAAAGTAGTTTGTACAGCTAAGATTTTGTGCATCTAACAATAAATATTTTGTTTTACTAAGAAACAGTGGAAATTTCCTTAGAACATTAAAAGAAAAAGAATATTTACAGAAAAAACCCTACTATGAAAACAAACTATCCACAAGTGCTGCCTTGCTAAAGCTAACAAGTTCCAACAACTGTTAATTTTGTCTGGTTCCTTGGTGGAAGATTTATACTGCAAACACATTCCCTGTTATGCTGTAATCCATCTAAAAGGTGGCATGATATCAACAGTCCTGGAGCCAGGGCCAATTCTGTGAGTATGAGGGTAAGAGAAGTGCATCAAAAAAGAAACAAATCTTGATTCCTGCAGTTCAAATACTGGCCCCATTAGAGCAGAAGGAGCTTATTTTGATTTTATGTTTTGGTAAGAAAAACTGACATGGGTTTGTTTGTGTCTATTTGGCTTCTGCCAGATGGAAAGGTTTACTCATTAGAGGCAGCTGTTTTAGCAAATTACCTCACTGTGGTATAATGACTGAGTTATAACACACTATTGAAGAAAATGCTTTCGTTTCCCAGTGAGATCATGATAGCTAGAAACAATTTCAATAAGATTTTTGACTTACTTTGGAAAGGATTCAGTTGGAAAGACTGGTGATACAATGATGTATTTCTTTTGTTCATATTTCTTTTTTATATGTATTAAGCATTTGGGGTTGTTTTGAACTAATGTATTTATATTTTCTCTGGAGTGATACATTTCATATTAAAAAATATATAACTGCACTTATACTGGGAAGGAAGTTACTCTGTATACAATATGCCTTACTGAAAAAACTATCCCAAAACTCACAAAAAATTTGTTCTATGCCATTTATACAACTACTTTGTTCTTACATGATTAAAATAATTACAAGAGAAAATGTAAAGCAATACGTATAGCACAAGCTCCATACACTCTGCTTCCAAACTGCTTATTTGAAGAGACAAACTTTTTTGAGAGAGTTTAAGTGAAGTAGATTTGGCTGACTTGAAGAGCCGAAGTAAAATAACCCACATTTTCACCATGTTGATTTCATTGCTGTAACTTTTTCTAGAAACGAGATTAGCATGTTGGAGAGTAAAGTACCACAGAACGCTGGCATTTGGCAGAATCTTGGTCCCTTGGTCACAGAGGTGCCTTAGGAGGTCTACTAAAAATTGGCTATGTTGTGCTCTGGCAGAAGCTGTGCTTCCTGTGGCTGCTGCAACTACAGCTGCCCAGCCCTTGCATTTGTAGAGGCAATGTCAGTTTTGTCAGCATTTTTTTTTCCCAGCTCCATTTTGAGATATTTGTTACAGGCTGTACTTGCAAAATGAGACCTGAATGGGATACACAAAACGCTTTCCTTAAATTGGCCTAAGTGTCCTTCCAAGCAAGGGTGGTTGTAGGGAGCCCTGCCCATGCACAGTGTCCCTCGCAGCAACACTCTCCAAAGAACCTGCCCCTTCAACCAGTGAGCTTTAAAAGCAAAATTGTTGTGACTTCCTTTCTGATCAAGCTGTTTTTTTCAATCATCTTTCCTTTGACTACTGGAGTGGAAGATGAACTTTCACTACTGTTCATGAATATTTTAGAACACAGCTACAGCGATTGACCAGATGCTAATCCTTTTTGAGCCTCTTAAAGAACCATTTTCCTGCTCCAGGCAAGGTACTTGGTAAAAAAAAATTACAATTAACATAGAAAAATCTATTCTCTGCACTAGTTTATACAGGTTAAAATGAGCAGCAACAGCCTACATAACACCACTAGAGACTTGATTGCAAGACAGCTTGACACTGTTTATGACATCTGGCCACAAGAAGGGCACTCTGTACACAGTACAGCATTATTTTAGGACCTTCTGGAAAGGATATAATTCTTCAGCTTGGTTGGCCAGTTCTATGGTTGCATAGTTCATTGATCTTGGACAGCCACTGTGGGCCAGCAGCCGCAGCAGCAAATTTAGTCTAGACAGAGTTCTTCTTTACTTTTATGACTGCAACTGTATACTTTGAATGGACAACTTCACTGAGCTGATTCATAGTGAAGCCCACATTGTATTTTCAGAAGCACTGACCGACACAAAAGCCACCAGTAAGTTAAAACTCCTTCCACCATACATGGTTGTCTTTCATTTTATTTCTTACAGATTGTCCATTTTTTATATGGTATTGAATTTATATGGTGAAGCTCTTTGCAGTTTCCTTCACCAGTGAATCACTTCAGCACTTGTGCCATCTACTGTGCATACTTTCACCATATATTTACCATATCTATGATTATTATAACAATTTCTCATTCTTATAATGTTTCCTATTATTAATAAGAAATTCAAGTTCCACTGTAACTTTTTGCCAGTTCAAAATGAGTCATTTATTATTCTTCTTCTTAACTTCTTTATTCAGAATGCACAACATTTACACAGTTATCATATGCTGAATATGCAATATAGGGTGCATTCAATTAGGACTGTGTAGCAATATATATAATATTTGTGCCTCTTTTTTGCATCTAGATATTCAGCTGTAAACTCTGTATTTTGCTTACACAATTCACATATTCTGAAACTTGAGCAGCATTATAAAAATTCTCTGTATTTGTAGATAGCGAAGACCGTAATCAGATACAACAGGGGAGTTCTTTTTCAGGAATATGTTATTTAATTCCCAAATCAGAGAAAACCTTCATGATTATACTATCTTTAGTCCACCTGAGAAACCAGGTCAGTTTAATAGCTTGTTTTTCCCTAAGCATACATTAGGGATTTGTTAACCTGCAATGTTTCCTTCTTTATATCACCAAGCATATCATTTGGGGAAAGATCTTTAGATAGTAGCACCACTTGGGAAATCTACTGGAAACTTGCATACTGGAAACTTACACTAGTGATAAACCTTGCTTTTTGCTGGGCACTGGGAGGGGAGGTGGGTGTATGAGCAGGTAGAATTGACAAGTTACAGGCAGAAAAGTGGGCTGCTCTCAGGAAACTGCTGGGAGCCAGGGGGAACCATACTGGGAAGAACTGCTGAGGTGTGGGACTGCTGGTGACTGCCTGAGATGCTGTCTTTGGCCCCTTGTAAAAGCAGACAGTCTTTCAAATAGCCAGTGATCAAAAGGGTCCACAGAGCTCCTGTCTCACTTCCCACATATTTTCCACCAGCCATAAAAACACTTCTCAACACCCCACAGCAAAAATAAAACCTTTAGTACAAAACCAAAGCCACAAAATCTGTAAAGAGTCACAGGAAATGAAGCAGAAAAGAACAAGGACACTTTTAATGTACTATATCCATAACGTGAATAGCAGGAAACGTGGAAGTTAACATTATTTTAGAAGACAGATACACCACAGAGGAAGACAAAACAACTGCAATAGGCCTGCCAGTATGACCTTGGGAAAATTTTTTCCTGAAGACATGTTTGTCAAAATATGTGTGCAAATACTACCAAAATGGAATCCTTGATCTTGAGCCACATTCATATTTAGTAGCTCCCTTCCCCACAGTGCCCAGATTCAACAAATATTTTGTGAATGGGTGAAAGGAATTCTTTGCACTTATTTAGAATGTTTATGTGTGCACAGTGATTGCTTGGAAATTCCCATTTGGTCATGGAATTAGATCTGCCCAATGATGAATGAGTTTCCAGATAAAGCAGAAAACGCTGCTGACCGAGAAATAAACCATTTTTTTAAGGTCTTTTGGTCACTGTTCACAGAGGTGGCAAAACATACTGCTGTCATTTAAAAATCCATGTATTACTTCTTACCTGTGACATGTGGGGTGCTAATTTTCCAAAGGGAAGTTTAGTAAAATTTATTTAACACAAGCAAAGAAAGATAATTTTTTCTTTTCCTTTCCAAAAATGACTAAACTATATTCCACAGAAATAAAGAATTTATCCAAGATAAATTGAGTGTTTCAGACTGAACTGTTACAATTAATTTCCAACTATTTATTAATGTTTATTTGTGAGAAGGAATAAATGTGTTTAGAAATAGGGAATGGTCTTATCACAGAGTTTTTTTGTTACTGGATAGCAAATATAGGAATATTAAACTGCGAAAACATGATGCTTTTTGAAAAGACACTCACTGCCTTCCAAGGGATTTTAGACAATATTTCACAACACTGAATGACAGACAAACTGGAAATATCTGGATGAGACAAAGGACATTCAAATGTGCAAGGTTTTCATTTTATTAACCAGAGCACATGTAACTAATCTTGGAACCCAGATAACTATTCTTTTCAAAGCAATTAGTCCTGCTTCATTAATATGCTGCTTAACATTTGCTTGGGACTTCCTTTTGATTTTTTTTCCCTCATGAGTGAAGTATAGTTTGAATTTTTTTAAAAAGATAATTAGAATAGATTGCATGTATTAAATCTGGGAACATCTACAGGCAGGCACTCCAGAAGGCAAGAGATTGACATTCGACCTTGAAGCATTAGAGAAGTCATAGACATTTGGACTGAGACATAAGAGTCTCAATTTCCCTTGTATATTACAAAGAAGAGAGAATTTGGCACTGTGCAAGCAAGAAAAGTTTATCCAGAATGCTCATTAAACTTCTACCTTCCTGTGACTCTAATTTTGCAGAAAAAAAATGTAAGGCAACAGTAGCATAAATAAATCAGGAGTGATTTTGCAGAAACATAATGTATAATTTGGAAAATTCTTTAGTATTTTATTGAGTTACTAAAGATTACATAGCTCCATCCCTATTGGAAATTAATTACAGGTATTCTTATGAATCCTCCTATCAGCTAAAAATGTGGTGTTTTTTTTTTTCTTAATGAAATTCAGTAGTTATCATTCTGTCTTGATGTTCTTGGAATCTGTTCAGAAGAAGGCATGAAGGCATGACAGAAGGCATGAAGGGGATGGCATTTCCTATTAGCCAGTTGAAAACCTCATAGTGAACATCAAGCTGTGGTGCACAAGCCTGGATGAATCTTTGCTTCACCTAATGTCAGAGGGCTTTTTCAGATATCATCTGCCATGATGGTAACTAGCTCTTTAACAAGTCAAATAACATCATTTAAATGAAAGGTTTTCAGTCCAATGTTGCCCTGATTTTTCAGCCTTCTGATGTTTACATTCTGTACTGGAGTTTTCTCCCGCATTGTAACATAAACAAGAGTGATGTTTTGTAAATCATGCATTCCTTCCTGGGGGAAGGACAAATTGATGGACTTCTGGTTTGACCAGTGAGGTCAGAGAGGCGTCAACCTCGTCCCCCAATCCCTGATCAAACCCCAAAAGCTATTTAAACTCTGATCCTGAAATAAACTTTCTTCTTTCTCGTTCTCACAACTGGATGGTGTGAATGTGGTTTTTCGTGTCTGTCAAGCAACAGTCCAATGTAGAGAAAATGTGAGAAATTGAGGTACCACTCTCAGAAGAAAGTCCTTCGACAGTAAAGGAGCAGTGTTAGAGAGGCAGCTACAGTAGAAAGTTGCAAAGTGTCTCTTTGTCCTATGAAAGATACATGTGTCCAAAGACTTTTCCAAATGTTCAATATTTTTCTCCTTGCCTGATTTTTAAGTTGATTCGGCACTGCATGCATGACCCGAACACAAAGGAGTCTGGAGAGGTCACTCCCTCTGCCATCAGAGAGATATAGTAGCTCCACTTCATAGTTAGCAAGGAGTGATTTCAGATGAAGGAGCAAGTGAAAAGAAAGCAACAAAACTATTGGAATGCCTCATCAAGAGGTCTTTCAACCCAAATCTTCCTATTTCACTTTATCAGGCAGTGGCTGGATCCATTCCTTCTCTTTTCTTTTCAGTGATAAAGAGTTTTTATTAATAAATTCCAAAAGTCTGCAATTCTACAAGTACCACTGCAAATTCAGAGCAAATAGTTGTTTAATACCACACATGCTTCTGAAGAAAATGGATGAAACTGTGAGCCTTGACTGAGGCATTTTCTGCTGCTGTGGCTTGTTCTAGTATGTGAGCTTTGAACTAGGGCAGCTGAGGAACCAGTACATATTCACATCTGCCATGCCCACTTCAGGGCAGTAACCTTTGGCAGCAGCACAAAGGGACAGCTGAGAGCAATAACCTTGTAAATATCCTCATTACAACTTGCCAGAAACTGTGAGTCAGAGTCCCTGACATGAACATGTTATCTCGAAGATGATGGAAGATTTGTGATGCATTTTATTCATGTCTGAAAATAACATCTCATCTTTCTCTGGTCTGTGTGCATCCTTACTCCCACAGGCACATCATTTCTCATCGTTTCTTTCCTTCACACTGCCACTGCAACTAATTCACCTGGAGCAAAATCCTGCTCATTTTTGTTGCCAATCCAACTGATCAGCACAATGCAGTCT
>VXBB01012715.1:19292-44099 GCA_013399915.1 Illadopsis cleaveri
TTACTAATGAAAGATTCAACAGCCTCATCCATGTCATCAATGAAAATATTAAATAGAGCTGGTCCCAGCACAGACCCCTGAGGGACACCACTGGTGACTGGCTGCCAGCTGGATACAGCACCATTCACCACCACTCTCTGGGCCCAGCCATCCAGCCAGTTCCTAACTCAGCAAAGAGTGCTCCTGTCCAAGCCCCAGGCTGCCAGCTTATCCAGGAGTATGCTGTGGGAGACAGTGTCAAAAGCCTTGCTGAAGTGCAAATAGACAACATCCACAGCCCTTCCTGCATCTACCAAGCAGGTCACCTTATTTATGGTATGTAATAGCATATCAATATCTCAATTTTTAATAACAATATCTTAATTTTTTCACTCTCATTTAGTGTAATAATATAATTTAACATAACACTTGAACAAAAGCCAAAATCTTCCATGTTCACCTACTCCAAAATCATAACATTCAAAACAATCCCCTCTTATATTCACGCCATTGTATCATTTTGTGATTTGCCATCAGCCAAAATGTAGTTTGAAACCACAAACCAGAACAGTCCAGAGAAAAAAATGGGGCCAAAGCTCAAAACCTCATGCAAGTTCTAACCTGGCTGCAGATCATACCCAGTCACTTTGTAGGGACAATACCATGCCCCAGACTGCAGCACTGAATCTACATAAATCCTTGATCTCTAGTGTAGCTGCACCGTGAGTCCTGTGCTCAGTATTGCACCCCTCACTTCAAAAGGGACATTGAGGTGCTGGAGTTCACCCAAGCAAGGGCAACCAAGTTGGTGAAGGGTCTGGAAAACAGTGTCATGAGGATCATCTGAGGGAGCTGAAGTTGTTTAGTCTGGAGAGCAGGAGGATCAGGGAGGGCCTCATCACTCTCTACAACTTCCTGAGAGGTTGTAGAAGGTGGCAACTATTCTCTTCTGCCAGGTCTCAAGAGACAGGACAAGAGGAATTGGCCTTAAAATTGCATCAAGGGAGGTTCAGTTTAGAATTTTTTTTTTTTTCCCACTGAAAGTGTAGTCAGGCACTGAAATAAGTTGCTCAGGGCAGGGGAGAAGTCACTGTCTCTGGAAGTGTCCATGAGGCATCTAGATGTGGCACTTTGGGAAATAGTTTAGGAGTGATTATGGTGGTTCTGAGCTGATGGTTGAACTAGATGATCTTGAAGACTTCTTCCAGCCTTAAAGACCCTATGCCTCTGTGGCTGTAACATCTGCACAGCATCTGTGATGGGCATTCATATATCCACCATGCCCAAGCACTGAGCAGTTGTTTGGGACCTTCCTTCTCAGTCTGGAATCATCTCCGTCAACTCATCTACAGAGGCAAAACACAAGGCTGAGGCCACATATGCAAGCAGGCAGGACATGGGTGTCCTGTCCTCCACAGCTTTGTGCCAGGTCAATGGCACAAAGGGTAGCTGCCAGACTTCTGCTGAGTTCAGAATCAGTGGGGATTTTCCAACCTTCAACTGAAGGTAACCTTCAATTTCAAGAGCAGGAAATGAAGATATTATTTTCAAAAAGCCTTCAGACAGTGTTGTTTACAGTAAGATAAGGTTAGGTTTAATCTGGACTTATCTCGAACTGTCAAGATTGACTAAATGTGACCATTTTCCTGGAAGCAAATGCACAACAATATCTTTAGTCAGGCCTTTTTTAATATAAGTTAATAATGGTGCATTAAAATCTACAATTCTCATTTAGCTACTGAAAAAATGAAAGCAACATTCCTAGTAGTGGACAATCATTCTGTACCAAATATTTATTATCAGCACAAAGAGTAAAAAGTTGAATATGTACAGAACGTTCCTATGGCACAGTATCTATGTATTGCAACAATGTGTGCCTGCTTGAGTCATTTTTATTCTCCATACGTAATTACATACATAATGTAAATAACTCTAGGAATTAGTCTAAGTTATTATTAGGGCAAACATTTTTTCACCATACATGGTGAAGTAGATATTGTGTTTTCATGAACAAATGTAAGACAATGAGTCATGGTATTAGTCTTCAGATAACAGTTACATATATTTTAATTTTAGGGGCATACAGATTTGATATCAAGATCTGACTGTAGTTTAAAGAGCCACATGTTTTCTAGGGATGTAGCGTTAAGCAATACAAACTCAATGGTTTGGCCAAACTATCCATGCATGCAAAGTGAGCACATGGTGCTTGTTTAAATAGACAGCATAAAGTCCATTTACCTTACTTCACCTCTTACATCAGTATGTAAGTTAACATTAGAGACGCCATTGTTTTTGAAATGGAAGCTGTGTTTGTGATATATCTATATTTTGTACTTATGTTTTGTCTAGCTGTATTCACAGTACATTTCGTCTTACTTTAATTGCACCGTAGCCCAATATTATTTCTAGTGAGTGAAAGTGTGTTCCTGAGAAATAATTTCAATATTGTAATGTGCATAGAAGTAGCCCAGCAAGTTAATGAACAAATCCTCTGTTTTGCAACCCACCAAATTACTGCAAAAAACCCCTCCGTGTTACATAGTAACTGGATTGTTATGTGACTTATTGCATAAGTGTTGCATATAAATGCTTCAAAAATAGAGCTGCTTTGAAGCTGGATATTCACTTTTCTTAAAAATTATAAACAAGTGGTGGCATATGAAAGAGTTCTGTCTTTGTGATTAGCCTAAAAATAAAAGATGTGTTTACACACTTTTATTTTTTTAAAATTCAGTTCAGTTCAGATTAAATAAATCAAGTTGTGCCAACAATACATTCTAAATTTGAATCTCTTTTTATAGAAATTTCTAACTTAAAAAATCTTTATTATACAGAACAGAGTACTTCATCTGACTTTGAAGATTGTGCTTTGCTCTTCTGG
Organism: Illadopsis cleaveri; assembly: GCA_013399915.1. Taxonomy (NCBI): domain Eukaryota; kingdom Metazoa; phylum Chordata; class Aves; order Passeriformes; family Timaliidae; genus Illadopsis; species Illadopsis cleaveri. Next base: position 22,156 of record VXBB01012715.1, read on the forward strand.
CAATAAATGTGAACTTTCAGGCATGGCAGAAAATTAATCAATTCTGCCAGGTGAAAATTCAGAGAGCAATTTTGTCAGACTTGTTGTTAGGGATGTCTTCTTAATCAGGGTGATAGCTGTTCTCTAATCTGCTCCAATTAAGAGGAATTTACTGCATTCAGAATCTGTGCATACTATGCCGAAATTCAAAACCAGAAGATTAAAAACTTATTACATGTCAAAGTTTCAGAATATAACTCTAAGGAATTAATATCTTTTCCCCAAAACTCTTTTGTGGAGCGTAAATGTCTGCCTGTCTGACATGTCAATTTTTTTCTGGCCTAATAATTTCCAACATGCCCTTTGCCCTAGATCCTTGAAATAAAACAAGGATGGCATTTGTCAGCAAGTTTCTCAAGTCTGCTACCTCTCATTCCATGAGCTGTCACTTGAAAAGGTGCATTTAACTTGTGAAAAGGTCATTTTTCGACTAAGAAGAGAGCTTGATGTTTTAGATGATTTGTGTCTTGATCCAAATTCCATTTGACTCTACAGAAATAGCTTGCACATGCGTAAGTGCCTATACATCTGTATCTGCGTGTGTGCACTTACAAATGAGAAACACTACAGGGCACCTTCCCATATTAAATATTCTCCCTTCTTTGGGATTCAAATAGAAACATAACCCTATGGCTTTTCACCGGGAACCTTTATAATAACTCTTACCATATCCAGGTCAGTTTACCATGCCCTTGTGTGTCTACCATACCTTCAGATTTGATGTCCTATTACAAAGCAGATGAAGAAATAGTTTGAAAGAAATACAAGTGGATTTAAAAAAACAAGGAATACATCCTTAATTCAGTTACTTATGTGTTTTTCTTTCTTGCAAGTGCTCCAGAAGAGTCTGTGAGAGCACTGCTGCTTGTGGCTGGTGGGCAGGCAGATAATCCATCTGGGCAGAAGAAGGAAATAGTCCCACAGCCCACCTGAAAGCACTGCCTCAGTCACCACCAGCACATCACTATCAGAAACAGTAGTTACAGGTTTTTGTAGCACACAAGTCCATCAGACACCTGTATCAATGGTATAAGCAATGAGAAAATCACACATAAATAAAAGAGAAACCACACATCAAAAAGGTCCAATTGCCTCAGAGTTACTTGAGGGGTAGGGATGAGATGGGTTAGTGCATAGTTAGTTTTTCTGTCTGTTCTTCCTGATTCTTCTGGTGGTCTTTTCATTATCTGAATTAGGGCACACATTTTTCAAAATCATTCAGAATTCACCCAGGCTGTCAAGTGTCTCTGGCAATGTGTTAAAACTCAAAGGCAAAATTGGTGGAACATCCTGCTCTTTCCAAAAGAGCTTTGGATCCTCACTGCTGCTCAAAGGACACCTAGCACTCTTCTCATCCAGCCAGGAAAGCCTCTTTTTCCCTCTATCTCACAGTGGCACCAATTGCACAGTGTGTTGGTGGCTGTGTGTGGCCTCTCTGTTGAGCAGAATATAGCACGATCTATATGTTCTGCAAGATAAGGCTTCACAGCAGCAAATTTTCCCTGCCTCTCTGACTGATATATGAGAGTTTAAAAGACTGGGCCAATGAGTATCAGGTATCCACTGTCATTAGAACAAGTCCTGTGGATAAGTCTTTACAGCACAAAACTGTTTTCCTTTCTAACAGCTGTCAAACATTTTTCTGGAGCAAGACAATGTAAGTAACAGCAGCTTGAATGTAGCTCTTTAAAACTGTGTTTCATGAGGTGAAGAAAACTCCTTTTGGCCCAGTGGAGACTTTTAACTGAATATATAATAAAGGATTTTTTTTTCTTTCTCTCTCTTTTATATCATGTAGAAATGTGAAAGTAATGATAATAGGTTTTCCTCTTTGCTGATAATATAAGGTGTTTCTGACAGGAGGGAAATTCAAGATGACACATTCCTGGCTCAGTTAGGGTACTCTGACTGATGTGGTCTGGTTACCTTTTCCCCTCGATTTTTTTTTTAGAAATATATTATCACAGGGAAATCTGCACCTCAGAATGAGCCATGTATTTCTGCTATAAAGGTCAGCTCGTTATATAATTTTACACATATGTCCAATACAAATCAATTCTCTTTGGCTCAAGTGCACCTAAAGAGGTCCAGAGTACCTTCAATCCAAATTGTATCACATTCTCCTCAACCAAATACCCAAGAATTTTATTTTTTTTCCAGTCCACTGATGATACAGAGTGTTAAAAGCCAGCTAAACTCAAGATAGAAACATATTTTAGCAGATTGACTGGAATACTCAAAGATGAGACAGGCGAAAAGGCACCAAAATGAGCCCTGGATCTTGATGACCTGCAGAAAGGCACTTGGTTACTTTACTTGATGAGACACGGCATAATAATTGAAATTTCATCCTTGTTATACAAGTTTTCTGTAGAATTATCACTTTTTAAATCTAAAAATTAAACCTGAAATATTTTGCTTTGTTTGGTGTAGATGGCATTTATGAATCTCATTAATATGAGACAGATGTGTACAGCAGAGTGAAGCGTTAAACCTTTTATAATATAAAATGAATCTTAGAGTCATTAGAGTTGGAAAAGACCTCTAAGATAATCAAGTCCAACAATTAACCTAACTCTGGCAGGTGTTAGGTTAGAAGAATAAAATCACAGAATCATTAAGGTTTAAAAAGATCCTTAAGATCATCGTGTCTAACATCAGCGTAACATTACCACCACAGTCACCAATAAACCATGTCTCTAAGTGCCACATCCATGCAGCTTTTGAAAGCTTCTAGGGATAAGGTCTCAACCACTTCGACAGTCAGCCTTTCCCAGTGGTTTACCAGCCTTTTGGTGAAGATGTAATGATGTGTTTGTTGATTTCAGTCTAGAAAGTTACACTTTGGTTTAAGAATCAGGCAGCGTTTTTCCTCTCTTTGATAGGTATCCAAAGCAATCTACTGAATATTTTTGTCAGCTAAAGACAGTTCTGTCTTTTCCACTCCAAGTGGACCTGCTACTTGAAAAACCTCCATGGCAGAAGAAAACAAGCATGTCTGCTGGTACTGGGTACAGGACATGTTCACAGGTGTGCTAGGCAGAGCCCAACTCTGTGAAGCCCCAGATTTAGCAGTCAGGGCACACCTGCAGCCAGTGGGAAGGCAGCTGCTGGTCTGGGGGTGCAGCAGGACAACTCTGACCATCAAACCTGCGTCTCTGCAACTCTGAACCAGATTCTGTTCTACTGATTCTGTGTGGGCTTTGTTGGCACTTTTGGCTGAGGACACATCCTAACTGTCCTTGCACAAATTGCATCTGTGCTACTGGTTACACTCATTCTCAGAGGACCATGTTTTTCTGCCTCAGACCAGTGCTGCCTGCATGGATAGCACCTCAGCAAAGAACAAAGAAGACAACTGTGAAGAGGCAGACAATCACTAACAGTTAGAAATTATTCAAGAAAAAACTGTACACGTAATATTAACCTAAAAGTATTGTCACCCATTTTTCTCCAATAGATGAAATCACCTAGTTAGTATTCAAGCATTACTACCCAAATAAAACTGATTGATGTTAACTGAGCAGACTGAGGGAAAATTTCATCAGGATGCCCAAATTCTGTTCCTTCTTGCTTAATCAATCACACCTCTGCTAAGTTGTGCAGCATTTTGTTACAAAAGTCTTAGCGAAGAAATTGGTCTGTGGCAAAATGAATAAAACATTTTCCTTAGTGCTAGAGTAATGATCCTTAAGTGCCTTAGAAAAATGAGCTGCAAAGACATCTTCCTTTTACAGAGGGACTTGAAGTAACTGCTAATAAGGTAAAAAGGGTGATGTTTAAGGGTGGGGATAAAAAAGAGTATGCACCTCTTACTTGAAATCTCAGCCCAGTCCCTTGCACAAATTCACAACCATGGAATCCTGAGGTATGAGTTTATTTTTATCCCCTCACCTCTTTCCCATTGCAGTTTTTACACCAGCATTAGTCACCCTCATCTTTTCTCGTTGTGTTTTCGTGGAGCTTATTGTGTCACCACAAAGACATTGATCAAGTGGTGGCTGACAGGATGCAGCTATTTACTTTGAAGCAGTGGGAGCATACAGGGCAGGGAAGCACAGTGAAAATCTGCATTGGCTGGCACTTACAATTCCTGAACAATTCATATGTCTCCTTGAACACATCCCCAAAGGCAAAGAATAATGACTTAGGTTTCCTTACAGAAATGTCATTTTTATCTAGGCATAAAGTAGTTAAGGAAGAAAAAACCTCTACATATTAAGCATGCTTTAAAAGACTTATTTAAAGATAATTGCAGAGGAATGTAAAACCAGTGACTGAATGGTGGAGGATTATTTACTATCTTTTCAAATTAGCTTACTTTAAATCCATCTAAAGCATACTCGAAGTTAAGATGAGACCTTTCTTCTGATTTTTATTTTAAAAATAGAAAGGGAGAAAGAAGAGAGACCACTGGTTTTGGGTGTGTATTTCATTAAATAATATAATTGGTAGACAGCTGCCGACAACAAAATGCTCCTTTAAGAAAGCACTGATTTGAAAACTAGTGTGAGGTCATGTAACCTCATTATTCTCTTCACATCTTCCATTAGGTCAAAATACCAATACCTTTAGCAATAACTTTCATCTTAGGCAGCATATGCCAGCGTTTCACTTTCAACTCTTGCTTTTTTATTCTTCAGAAGGATTACAATCTGCAACACCACCGCTTCATTTTCATTACATTGCTGTACTATCTTTTAGGAGAAATCAGTTTCACATTGTGTTATTCTTATACTCCTTAACAAGGTTTAGAAAGAAAAAATGAATCCTTTTAAATTAAGAGGTCCCAGTTTGACAGCACTACCCAAATCCAAAAAAAAAAAAAAAAAAAGAAACCCTTTTTTATNTTATATGAATAGTTTGCTTGAAAAGGATTTGTGGCAGTGGAACATTCAAATCCCAACTGTCTAAGCTGAAGTCATTGATGTGTATTATCTGCTGGCTGCTGTCATTAACAAGGCAGCTTTAAAAGGACAATTCTTAAAGCCTGAACAGTTTCTTTGGGCTAAAACTCTGAGGATGCCCTCTCTATCCTTTAGCTGAAAAAAGAAATCCTCTTGTGTGTGAACACATATAAAAAATTTGTGTCCTCTTGCTGGACTTTCACAGTCTTTTTTCAGCGTTTCTTTGCTTGACTCATAATACCCTTTCTGTGGCAAGGCTCAGACCATTTCTGAGCATTTACATACAATAATAATAAAGTCCCCTGGCTGATTAGCAGTAGCATGCAAAGCCCTCCTTGCAAGTCTTCTGTAGGTATCTGCTACTACTCTCCTCAAACTCCTTGGAAGATTGCAGGAGAAAACCTAATGTACTCTATCCAATGATCTTGTAGAAGTAGATGTGAGTGTACTGACCTACAATTTTCTTAGTTTCATAGTTTTATTTTGAGTAAGGTTGTGCTTTCTGACTCCTTGATTAATTTGTATTTTTTGGGGGAGGCATAGGGGGAAGGGCAAGGTGAAGATGTGACTTAGCACTCTGACCCTCACAAAAAATCTAACCCTTTGAACTGGTTACAATAAAATAGCCATATTTCCCTTTTGCTGTTGTTTGCATGTATTATTGGGAAAGCCAAATTCTATCTTGGTCCATTGCCACTTCAATCCAATAAATTTCAAATGATGGAATATGGGGGAAACAAGGTCTTAAAACAATAATGATACCAAGACTGTTTAATTTATACTTTTTTTTCAGGTAAAGATTGGACAAAAGATGCAATAATTTTTATAGACTTATTAAAGTCTTTTGATCGCCACTGTCAGATGCTTATTTGATTGTAACTCTTCTGGTGTCTGGCTGGAAAACTGATATAGTTTCCTGGAAACAGATGTATATCTTTAAGTACCACAAACTTCTGATAAAACTCCTGTATTAAATGCCTAAGTTGCACAAGTTACAGAGTCACTCAGCTTGGTCAATGTACAATATAACCTGAAATGACAAAGGTTTAAAAACAAAAAAAAGCAACTTCATGCATTAAAAATTGAACCAATCAAGAAAAATCAAGAAATAATCAACATATCTGCCCTGAAGAAGAATATGATAGATTTAAAATTTAGATCTCATATTATTTGAAATTTAAAATAGTCACCATAGTCTATTTTTTAGCATCTTTAAAACTGAATTATTCCCAGAACTATGATTTTCTGTATTATTTTCAATGTATTGTGAATATTAATGTTTGCAAATCAGTAAAATATATTTTTTTTATCATATAATGGCAGATATCATGTGTAGTAAGACCATTCATTAGGCTGACAAAATTCCAAGCAGGAGGCATGGTACATAGCAAAGTGCTAGGAAGCACACTAGAATGTGAAGTTCAGCTCTTCAAACTCTGACTCTGAAACTAGATATCTGGAGATAGTGGTACCAGACTGCAGCAGCACTTTGTTTCTGCCTAGAGCTCATCAACTTGAGGAAAAAGAATGCAATTTGGACAAATGGAGTAACAATCTCAAGACCCAGCTCTCAAAATTAATTAAAATTTCCTCAAGGTTATTTGCTTCTACTTTCTTTGCATAACTTCAGTTCTTATTATGTAGAGATGGAATACAGAAGCCTTGCTCAAACAGAGTATTGGAAAACTTCCACTGAAAAAGGATGTCCAATCAGTCCAGGACTGTGATTTCAACAAAGGGATTTTCACCCTGGTGGAACATTGCCATGAGATTTGATTGTTTCAACTGCTTTTTTGCATCAAGGTTTGAGACTTCCACACTTGGTAATCAGGGACAGTCCCTGTTTGAACTCCATAAAGCCTACAAGCTATCCTACTATTTTAAAATACAATGAATGAAGCCACATTCTGAATTTTGTTAGCTACAAATGGACTGTGAGCAGTCAGCATGGTGGATTTACCTGCATAAATCAAAGGTAAATACACTTGACCTTGAGAAAATACATCTGAATTAAAACCTACCAGGTATGTATTTGTGGTCTGCCTTACACATTCACACATTGAAAAACATGTGGGCTGCAAAAAAAATTTTGCCTTTCCTTGCTTAGAGAGAGCTCTGCTTTGTACTTCAGGCCTCTGAAGTCAATGAACTGTTTTTCATCAGTACCTCAAAGACTAAGATTACTTAAATTATATTTTAGGGAAGGAATTTATAAGGAGACTGTTTTTGCAGACCACTTCAGTCAACAAAATAATGTCCCTTCTAGCCGTGTCAAAAACATGTATGGTAGGTCTTGACATAACTGATGCACTCCTTAGATAAGGAAAAAAGTTGTTCGGTGTAAACCAGGATCTTAATAGATGCTACACACAACAACAACAACAAGAGAGACAAAGAGACAAATCTTGACAATATATCTCATTCTAATTTGTTATGCTGCCTTTGATTAACATTTTCCGAAGATACAGTGAATCATTTGACAGATCACAGGTGCCAGGGATGCCCCACAAACATTTTCTCTGTGATTAACTGTTAAAGGCTTACAAACATGCTACTTGTCCAGTCTGCATTCACCTGTATAACAGTGAAATTGTTCAATACATTTCTCCAAGAATAAGACAATATGATTTAGATGTTTGCTAGATGACCGTAGCATTCAGAAAAAAAAAATTACTTGAAAATTCTGTAAGCGTAGGGGGAAAGAAAGGACATTAAGTTTTTATTAAAACAGATAACAGGATACCTATCAGTGCATCGCTTCCTATTGTCTGCTGAATAAGAATTCAGGACTCTGAAAAAGATACACTGCCAGAAAAAGCCTCTGGATGCACAGCAATAGGAAAATAACAGCTTCATTTTCCTGCAGGACTTAATTTTATGAAATATTTAGATAAGAAATGCAAAGTAATTAAAATGTGTGTGTGTGTGTATGTGTGTGAGCATATGTTTTCTTAAGAGGTTCACTTTTTAAGCTTGAGTATACATTCTTGTATATCACTCTTGTATATAAGTAGCCCTAGAATTAAAAGAAAACATGCTAGAGCTTTTATTCTATTCTCTAAAGAGGAATTTTTGTCCAAAATAATGAAAACCACAAGCTTTGAGGTTAACTATATGAGCTGAATGTAAAAAACAGTGGTAGTCACTTCTTGCCTCATATAACATCTCAGTTTCTGCTCATAGAGGAAATATTGGCCAGGGTTTTCATAAGGTGACTATATATTGGATTTGCATTAAACTGCAGATAGTGAAAACAGGCAGAAGACATTTGTCTACCAAGACTCATCCCTTCTGTATACTTTCACTGACTGGCACAACTTCCTCTCAGTCACTCTCATCTGGGACAAAAATGACACCCACTGCTCACATGCTCACATGAGTTTTAAACCCATTCATATATATTTTAGCAAATATATTCACACCATGATTTTTTTTGACTGCTGTAGCTGCCACTCTCACCCTTCTGATAAGAATTAAGGAGGAAAAAAGTAGGCTAAGTTCCATACTTCTTTTCCACCTCTGTTGATTAGAGATAAGACTATGTATATGGTATGTATATTTAAAACATCAACATCATTGACGTTGCAGATGGGAGAGGAAAGGTTTTGCCACTGTCAGTCCAAGCCTATCCCTCACAGCACATCCCTCCCATCAGCTGGGAGTTTAGGGCACATTAGTACTTTCCTGAGGGCAGCCTGACATGGACTCAGCATAGGTGGAGATATTATACAAACACCAGTTATACATGTGACAGGAGAAAAGCAGAGATACATAATCTGGGTTTAATCTAGCTGCAGTGAAAAGAGCTAAGCATAAGTACTCATTCCTGTCAAGGCCTTTATCAAAATCTTAACCTGTAGAGGAAACCATGGAGCTAAAATCTAAAATGAGTGGCCAAGGATGCTCATCCTAAGCAGTAGAATAATTATGTTTTTCCATACTAAATATAGACCTGGCCCATACATTTTGTTTGTTTGTTTGTTTTTTCATTTCTGTCTTCTTCCTAGAGACAAGTTCATAATTTTTATAATTTAACCCATTTTACTTGCATTTTGCCATTTCCTTTCATGGGGCAACTTATAAGCACAATGTGGGTTGCACTTGATCAGAGGAAGAAACATTACCCCTCTTCTCATTTGTGCATTAAAAATCCTTCTTTTCATTCCATTCATTCCTCAAAAGCTTTTCCTCTCTAGTTAAGTCTAGTTCTCAGTTGTTCTCCTCACTTTTCCCTTCATATCTGCATATCTACATCCAAACGCCAAAAAAAATGCACATTAAACTGTGAGATTAAGAGCAAACCATCAAGGGCTGACTGTAGGACTCAGGATTCCCCTTTGCCGCTTGCAGGTTTAGATGATTTGGTTTTGTGGAGGATTGCAACAGATCAGAAGCAAGGCTGATCAGCTTTTAAGGTTTCATTTAAAATTCAGAGCACTCAGGGACCATGCATTCACAATGAGACAAAGCAATAAACATGAAGAATGCAAAATATATTAGTCCTCATTTAATACCAGGAAAGTCACTATTCCTCTTTCATGTACTTGATCGGTAATATTGTGTGCATTACTTTCAGAAAGTAATGTTTTGTATGAGTAGACTTTTGCTAATAAAATATCACAATGACTAAAATGAGGACAGTAAAATATCTCTAGTTCCTTTTTTCACATAAAATCGCAATAGATCCAATATTACATAATTACAGAGACTGAGAGAAATGGAGTGCAAAGAATGTGAGTATCCCTTGTGCCATTATAATAAAAGGTGTAAAACTATTTATTTATTTCATTTTACTGCAAATACTCCTATGCAAGGCTTTAAACACAAGAATCTTTTAGATCTGTAGAAAAAATCACAAAAAACAGAGGGCATATAAAAACCTAACATACTTTCATGAAAGCTATTATGAGTGAAGGCACTTAAAAGAAACAGTGAATATTCAAATAGTTTTTGGGTACAGTTGGTCGGTTTGCTAGTGTTAACATCAAGTTGTATGGATAATTCAGGAATATTGGTTGCTGCTGGCTTTTAGACTGTGATCACTACCATCACTGTCAGGTGACCTCTTTCCAGTCCGTGGTAAATGTACCTTTGTGTATTGCCATTTAAAGTACAGTGCTGTTGTCATCTATAAAATGTATTTTCCTTGGGAAATTATCCAGTCATAGAAAATTTTTAAAATCCCATAAAAGGAGCAGTGATCAAAGTTCATCATCCAGGCACAGAATGTGATGATGACATTTCTTTATTCCAGTTCATAACAACCAAAAGCACAAAATAACGTAATTTTTTGATGAAGATACATGTGACCTTGGCATCTCCCTGGCCTCAGTGAAGAAATTCCATAATTTGTCTGTGATAATGAGTACATCTTTTTATAGTTGCTGGTAAGAAAATACACTTCTTCTGATATCTATCTGAGAAGAACTTTACTGAGTGCTTCAGTCAGCAGAAGCAAACCAAAAGCCAAAGCCTGTTCACAGACCTGTCCAAGACACATAACTAAACTGCCCAGGTACACAACTCTGGGGCTGAAGCTTATACAGTGCTTTGAGATTCTTCAGGTAAAGAAGCAATAAATATCATGATAATAAATGTTGGTCTGCAGCAGTCCTGCAAGGATAGTTGATATTGAAGTGGCCATGATAGAAAAATCTGCTATGTAAAATCTATCATGAATATTTTGGAAGGAAGTAAAATCTCAATAAATTTATTTGAAAAAATGTGTTAAGCATATTCTTTTACAGACTTACAAAATCAAAAGCTTCCAAAAAAAGTGAAACTGTTTTAAAACTGTCTGAAGCTGAAAGACTACAGAGGCAGCTTGCTTAGGTAATTTTCTTTCTCAGGCCATATAAGCAGTAAACTGAAATACATTCACTGGAAGATATTGAAAATTTCACATAAAGAGTAGAAAATAGTATTTTCAAAGATCCTGACACAGAACCAGTCCTTCAAAAAGTGAAGAGCCTTCTGTGTAGCTCTTAAGCTTTTCAGCACTTTATGGTTTATCTTAGACCTCTGACTTTGGACAGCAGTTTCAATCACTGTTCACATGCGACTTGATGCCAAGAACAACTTTGTTTGGCAGCAGGAGCTGACACAATACTTTAGGTCTCCTGTAGTACCACATGTGTCTTCTAAAAACTGTGGTTACAGACCATAATAAATATCTAACTGTCACAGGATATTAGTGAGGAAATATACAGTCCTTGACTAAAGGTCTGGAAAAAGATGCAAGCTTAGACCTCTGGTTTTTATTCAGATGCCTTTTTCTAGATAGCATGTTTCACTCAGCTTCTGACAGACTTTATGGATATAAATGTTTATTAGAGCTGGATGAGTGTTAAAAACAGATAAGATATTTTTTAGCAGCTTCTTGACAAAAACAAACAAGAGAGAGGAGAGAGTTGCAGTTGCTCTGTAGCAGCCCACTGCCTGGTGGCTATGGAAATCATGAAGGACATGGGGCAACCATCTGGCTGTAAATTGTTCTGGGACACTTAAATATATTTTCAAGAATATATTAGAAAGATTTTATTTTGCTTCCATTGCATGCTCAAGAGAAGTATGCCTAGACATACCCAAATATTCTTTCAGAATTCTTCTTTTTCATCCAGTCTAATGTTTTCTTCCATCTTCTATGAAAGCATCAGCTAATAGTACTCCATTGTAGGTATCATCATTTAGTAGTATGTTAATTTAGAAATGAAAACAATTAACACAAGGAATTAAGTCAACTTTATACCTGCTGTTGAGTATAGAATAAAGAATTACCCCAAACAATCATCTGTGTACCTGGTTAGCTACTGACCTCACAGTAGAGCCTCACGCTTTAATTGGTAGAATGTTTACTTCTTTAACACCTTAAAAACAATTTATTATTTACCTTAATTTATTTTATCTGTAGTTTCCAGAAGTAATTTTGTGGTGAATTTACACATCTTTTGCTGGAATTGAATGGCTATTATTGTCATTATTTAGGCAATGAGAGAAACCAACTACAATCTTTCAGTATGTATTGCAATTTTCAGAGATTATTGATTTTTTAGTTGTCTTATCAGATATGTGTAATTTGGGAGGTTTGTTGAATTCATTCTTTCTTTACTTTACAAACTGGTTTGAATAATAAAAGTTTAGGGTTTATGGCAAAATTAAACAAAAACAAAAGAAAATCTAACAACATGTTTAAAGCAATTCCATCTGGCCTACTTTATGGGAATTTTATTGTTATTATGAAATCAATATTTGAAGTGAAAATTTGAAGCCTTAATCTTTGAGTAAAATATTTACATGAATGGTACACGAGAAGAAATTTCAAAAATTACTTTTTTTCTAATAAGTGCTAACATAAAGCATCTCAAGAACATTATAAATCAGTAGCTCAAAAACTTACATTTCATAGTATCTTTGTCATAGTAATAGCTTTCTCTAAATAATCTAAGTTGCCAGACAAGCAGAGAAGAAATTTCATTTCACTGATAATGAAGCAATGTTCAGCAAGATGTCAAAACATCCTAAGTGGTTAAGGACATTTCTTGTGATCCATCTGTTGGCTGTCCTTCCCCTTGGGACAAAAAGAGAATCCTTTTTATTAAATGTAATCAGTATTTAGATAAACACTAAACAGATGAAGAGAAAAACACTCTGACAGCCTTCAAGCTCAGGGACTGTAAGTGTGCTCAACCACAGTGTGAAAACAATATTTTTTTTTTCCACACAGACACCTTTGTGAATACCTAGCAGCATGGGTGCCTTGATCTCCAACTAAGGAGGAAACACACACTGGGTTAGGAAATGCATATCCACACACACACAGACACACACACGCACACAGAGGTATAGATAGTTACTACGACAATGTGCATTCATATCTTCTGTCTCCTGTTTTGTCTTTGTTTTAATACCCTGCATAGCAATGGCAAGGAGAAATGTACTGTGGACTTACAAGAAAAAGAAGCAGGAAGGATGTAACTGTATGAGTGGATGCTTGAAGGAGAGAAAACAGGGGCTTCTCTCCATGGAGACTGCCATGGGAAGGCTGGCATATGCCAGCTCTGGCCCAAAGACAGGGGACCTGGGGTTGTCAGATGTGTCTGTGGTGTACAAGGATTATTTGGTGTCTAAGTCTGCAGACAGCTTCTATGGGCTGTGCCTGGCTCCACTCCACCCACAAGAGCAGCTCTGATAGCCCTGTGGCCACCTTAATTTCATTCCCCTCTTCCTAATCTTTTTCAGATCCTTCCCCTCCAAGACAAACTGTAATAAGAAAAGTAGCTTTAAAGTGATATTTTAATTTAAAAAATCATAGAATTGTGGAATCATAGACTGGTTTGAGTTGGAAGCAACCTTAAAGATCATCTAGTTCAAACCTCCTTCCATGGGCAAGAGCACCTTCCACTAGACCTGATTGTTCTGAAACCCCATCCAACCTAGCCTTGAACACTTCCAGGGATGGGGCATCCACAGCTTCTATGTGCAACATGTTCCAGTGCATCACCACCTTCACAGTAAAGAATTTCTTCCTAATATCTTATCTAAGCCTACTCTCATCCAGCTTAAAGCCATTCCCCTTGTCCTGTCAAATATCTTCTTATAAAAAGTCACTCTCCACATTTCTTGTAGCTGCCTTAAGGTATCAGAAGGTGATACAAGATCTCTCTGGACTCATCTCTGCTCCAAGCTGAACAGCCCCAACTCACCTCATCTTCATAGGAAAGGTGCTCCAGCTCCCTTATCATCTTTGTGGCCCTACTCTGGACTTATTTCACCAAGTCCACACCTTTCTTGTCCTGGAGATCCCAGATCTGGATGCAGTGGTCCAGGGACAGACTTACAAGAGCAGAGCAGAGGGATAGAATCACCTTCCTTGACTTGCTGGTCCTGCTACTTTAATTCAGCCCAGAACATCCTTGGTTTTCTGGACTGTAAGACTGTCCTGCCACACTGTGTAGAGCTTTTCATCCATAAACATCCCCAGGTGCTTCTCCCCAGGGCTCCTCTAAATCCATTCCTCATCCAGCCTATATTTGTGCTTGGGATTGCCCAATTCAGTGCAGGACCTTGCACTTGGCCATGCTGAAATTCATGATTTTCACACAGACCTACCTCTCAAATGTCCAGATGGCCACATGCAAGTTAACTCGTAACAAGTTAATCACTAAACTGTATTTTACTTTTCTAAATGTCATTTGGGGTCTAAATCATAGGGCTTTTCTGGTGGCATTTAACTACTACTTTTTAACTATTATTTGAAGATTACAAGGAGTGAAAATTGTATGTCTAAACACCTATCTCAGATTAAATCACTTAAATTCACAAACATTACAATATGCCTATCAGCGAACACTATGCTGTACTTGCCACATTCCAAAAACAAATTACTTGAGAGGTCAGTAAAATTTACTATAAGACTACTATTTCAGAATAGTGAAAATCACATGAAAATGCTTTCTGCACTTGGGCCTGCTCTCACTGCCATCTTTCCTAGCAGGAGTGAGTGATTTTGAGAAAAGGCAATAGACGAGTCTTAACCACCATCTGTCAGCATATCTCAGACTCTTTCCTTTACTTGCACAGTACATATTCAAATAAATCTATTGCATATATACTGTTTATATTGTACAGCAACAAGTAAATCACCAACATGAAGTGTACCCTTTCCTGAAATTATTGAATTTACTGAGCAGAGACAGAAAGGCAGTGTAGAAATGCAGAGCAGGTTCCGTGTTTCTTGGCATGTACATCTTTGATTATGCATGCTAGTAAGCAAAGCCATTACCTCCAGAAATGCCAGCAGAAGTAGGGCTGTGGCATGATACCTTCCCTCCATGATGGAAAAACATCAAACATGCAACGTCACTAAAAAAAAATTGGATGCTACTGACTATAATGGTGATAGTACTCTCCTTCTGAAAGTAAGTAAATTCATATTTATTTTAGAAATCTATATTTCCTGGACTCATAACAATAATGTTTTTGCTTTTGTCTGGAGGGTTTTGGCAGGTTGCAACAAGATTAAAGATCTTTCTGTGCTCCTGTTCATTGGCTAGTACCTGATGTCTCAAAATTTTTTCATAGACTTCTCAGTCCTTAAACAACTTTCTATATCGTCTCCAACATATTTTCATCAACACCTTAATGAGCATCATCTTGTGATCTTTAAATAAATCCTATCAAATATATAGTGTTTCCTGGTAAGAATGTAATATTGGCTTAAAGCAGGCTGTCCAAACCTCCATGATTTAATACACTTCCTTGCCTTTGTTGGCCCTTATCCTTGGGAGTAGTTCTGGCAATACAGTAGTTCCCTTTTGGTCAGAGGTAAGGTATATCACTTTTCGTCTGAGCTAACAAATCTGGAATTGAGATCTTTAAAGCACTATGATCAAGTAACCCTGAGGATTTGCACACAACCTCACAACCGTCAAATCCCTCCTGAGCTTGTATTCAATCTTCAAACCCCAGGTTTATACCTGAAACAATAATGTCTTTATTCACGTGTGTCATAGCCTCCTTTGGGCCACGTTAATAACCAGTTTATGGTTGGTTTCAGTTCGCAGTAAAATACTCGTGCATTAATAGGTGAATAAAACTAAGAAATGAAAATTCTTACACAAGTGAACTCGAGACAAAATGTCTTCTTTTCTATTAATTTAATGGCATTTTTTTTTGTTAGCACTGAGACTAGGTACTCTTGTCTAGTTCTGAAAAATAAGCAAAAGTACATGTACTAGGAGTAGCTCACTATGTTGGCTCTTCTTATTGCAACTCTACTTACACAAGCAGGGTTGTTTGTAAAAGCAAAACCTTCTCCACTCTTTTTCTGTTTTTACTGCCGTGTCTTAATATTTCTAGTCTTCAGGCTTTCGGTTCACATTTCTCTCCAGCAAATTGCATCTATTTGGTCTTTTAAATGTGAGATTGAGGTTTTCTGGTGAGATATGTCATGACTGTTGATAATGTGAGCTAAAACCAGTGCGAAGATCAATGAGTGTAGGATGGTGGGAGGGCAGCTCTCATCATACTGCTGATGTGATGAGCGAGATCCTTCTTCCATCAATTGCCTTGTCAGAGTAACAGGCAAAAGCTGAGAGTTTAGGGTTCATAATGCCAGATTCCTTGGCATTTATAATTTTGTTGGAGATTGATTGTTTTCAGCTTCACTACAGCTATACAGGTATTTTCAGAGATATCCAAGAAACACCTGAGCACATCTCTGCAGAACAACTAAAAATTCAGGTTTTGTTAGGCAAAACCTGATGCTGTTAAGCTCCTTAAAAAGCATTCTACCTCCTGTCATTTGGGTTAGGAGGGATACAAAGCACTAATAAGTTGTTGAGCTGCACCTGTAAAACACTTTAAAGTATGTAACAAAGAACAGGTAAGAGAGAAAAATCAATGATTTTAAATCCTCAGCACATTTTGGTAATGTTTTTCTAGATTTCTTTGTCATTAGCTAGAAAGATCCTTCTTTACTGCTGCCTCTTCAGCAACCCATTTATTTTTATAATCCCTTCCCAGTTCCTGTACTTCACTGTGCAGCTGAGCAAAACCTTTCCCTGTTCCTTGAACATGGTTGCCCTGGCAGTGATGAGCTGACTTCTGGGTTGCAACTGCACATTTTGAAAAAGCACTGCAGAGCTTCAGCACTTCACTCTTCCTCCAGGACCAAAGACTACACCACAGCCTGCTCCTGTCTCAGGAGACCTAGCAGTCTGGGGCTCCCAGCAGCCTCAGATGTTCTGAGTTTAGCAGGATGCTGTAAAACTTTGTTGTGGTTTGGTTAGAGCCATAAAATCTGCAGGCAACTACAAGGGAAAAACCTGCATCTACCACAGCTGAAGAAACAAACTCTCCTGCTTCAGTGATTTAAATAGATGAATATTAAAAATGTACTTGTAATGCAATTTGTCAAAGAATACCAGTTCAAACTACCTACTTTTTTATCACCTTGTTTGTAAGATGTGCTGATGGATGCTACATGATCATATTAAAGATGTCAACATAAATGCATGGGGTAAATATTGACAATTTCAAAATAGTCTTAGTTGCCGATAGAGCAACACTTTTTCCTTAACATTGTATACCAATTCCCTTAGAAAAATAAATTCTAACATTGTTTGTCTCAAGACAAATGTATTAGAAATATACTATTTAAGTTAACCACAGTCTACATGCTCACTCTGTGATTCATACTTAAAACTATGAAATAATATTTATGTACATGGACTAGGCTTTCCAAGAACACATCCATTAAACTCTGCACTTATTTTCTGTATGAAGACAAATTCTTCAGTAATATTTTGGGGAATCAATTCTGTATTAGTTACATATATGTACAGTCTGATCTTCTCTTTCCTGTTAGGAGACCAAAAACTTCCCAAAGAAAGTCTACAGTTCAAAGGTTTATGGAATTTTTTGTCACATGTATTTTTCTTGTTTGGTGTGTTTGACGATATTTTCAAACACCATTTCCCCATCACAGATCAAATGCTTTACAGTTTACTGGTATACTACTGTATGTCAAAGGAAAATAGGAAAATATGGAGATCAAACACTCTGGAACAGTTTTTCATGATAATGCTAACAATAGGAATTATCTGTGCTCTTTCTGCTAGTGCTGATGAAATCTGTGTAATTCTTTCACCTCTTAGCAAAGTGCTGTTAAACATAAGCAGAGAAACATAGATTTCTTTAATTGAATCAGTTCTATACTCAAGGGACTTAGTAACCAATCTGTAAATCTTTCTGGTAGTTCTCTGCAACTGGTGGATGATTGAAAGCCTAGCTCCTAGTAAATTAGTGGTAACTTTCTCATTCATTCCAAAGGATCTGTGAGTAAAACCAGGCCAACAACAACAACAACAATGCCAAATATGTTTATACCTCAATGTTTGCTTGTTTGTTTATTTGTTTTTATAGTAAGCAAAGAAAATAGTAAGTAAAGAAGTGGTTTTAAAAAAAGCAAATAATATCGTGGTTATTTCTGTTAGTACAAAAGAAGTACAAATGCTGCAAGATAGTAAAAACAATGGAGACCTTCATGCTTTCGTCCTACTACTACTTATTATAGGTTTAGGCACTTTTCTATTTGCACCATTTAGCTTTTGGCTGAAAAGGGGAGCTGGCAGTGGAGAAGGACAATGTCCCACTAGCTAAGTGTAAACAAAAAAGGTTCTGTGCACATCAATTTAATTCCTGGTACATTAAGTTCTATCCCAACCTGGAAATGGGCTCCTCTAAGTGTTGGCAAGCAGTAGTGTTGAGCACATAATTTGATTAATACTGCATTCAGAGGCAAAGCCATTCATTCCTGCAAAATGCAGTGGGGTCACATTGCAGACCAGGTCACTTTAGACAAAGTTATTGTAAACTCACATCAGGTTTCCAATCCAAGCCACCAAGTGATCCACACATACCAGCACAGCAATGTGGAGATCTCTTAGGAATAATGAGAGACACCAAAAGAAATTGCTACCAAAATACGTCATCAAAAGGCCTCTTATTTAATGTATGTCTGCAAAGAAAATCCCAAAAGAGGACAGAGGAAGAGTTTTAAGAAGGCTAGGTGGGTAGTCTGGGTCTTGTCAAGTATTCTCCTCTTTGAGTGACTTGTGGCTTCTACAAAGTCTTTTATGGCATTTCACTCCCAAGAACTGCAAATGGCAAAACCACAACCTCCACCTTAACTTGAACACAACAGCAACAAGAAAGGTGTTTGTAAAAAGATTTCACAGACAGTTCACAGCTATAGATAGAACTGAAGGAAAATAAATAAAATCCTAATTTATTCAAAAAGGTCAGAAAGGTACTTTTCAATAATCCCAGCAGCAGGAGAGGACAGAAACAAAAACAGAGCCAACTAGAAAGAGTACTCCTTTGGCATTGCACAACTATCCCAGAAGTGATATATGTGCTAAGCTAAGGGATGAGACACTGACCTCTTTAATGAGAATTATGGATCCTATTGCTTCTGGCATGTATTTTAGCAGCCATTTTCTGAAAGTAGAATTCAAGAGTAACACTTGCTCTCACAACAGACACACAGAAAGACTAAATTACTATCAGTACAATGAAAACAATAGTTCTTTATCAAAAGAAAATGGTACTGCTCTCCTTGCTTCCCCCCAGCATGTGGTTGGCTGCAGCACAGCTGGTTAAAAAGATTTTATTAAGAGAGAATGAAAAAGCAGGACATTAAAGACTGCTTCATGACTAAAGGATATGTTAATAATAGATTAATAGATCCTATACCTGAGCATATCACCCTGCCCTGAGGCAGGTGTATGTGTCCCTCACCCATGCAAGCCACAATGCAAAAGTCAGCAGATAGACCAGTATTAGTGTTGACTTGGGATTATTGGAAGCACTGTGGTCACCCATCTTGAGTCAGGTTTTTCCATCTCAAAGACTACATTAGCAGAGCCTTTTGTACTGCATTGGGTATAGGAGGGGTTCTATGAACACACTGTATGGCCCTCAAAACTAGGCAAATTATGGCCTGGTCAAATTTTTTTGTAATAGCCAGTAACCATAATCCACAAGAATTATAGAAATTACTAGTTTAGTAAGAAGAATGTAACAGATTTTTATATGCCAATAGCAGGAAATGCCTGTTATTTTGAAAAATGATGTCTGCATTTGCGCTAAGGTCTTAGAAGAGGGAGAAAACTTTTATCAGAAATGTTATATCCAGTACCACTCTGGAGTTTCTCATCATTACACGCTCCTTTTTCTGTTGTTTTCTAATTCTCTTTTGACTCATTTTAGACTACCTCACCCTCCTGCCACCGACACAAGACACATTTAGTGATGGAAACCTAAAACTCACCTGTAACTAAAAAAAACAAGATTTGATACTCCTGAGGAAAAAAGAAAACCAAATTTTTTTCCTAATTTTCTCATTTTCCTCAAAGCTAATGGTTGCAAAGTAGAGCTTTGACTTAAAAAACTCACTTATTCCTTTGTTAAACAGTAGAAAATGATAGAACATGACTGCATGTGTAATATGAGTTTAGAAGGGCCATTTATCAGGCTTCAGTTTTGGTCAAGGTTGCCTTCTATAATGTCTAAGATAGACATAAACTCAATCTCTCATAACTAAGGGGTAATAAAATACTGAGAAACAAGTTGTGAGAAAATGCAAGTGTTAATTTTTTTTTACCAAGAACCTGAATCTAGGAAAAAATGTAAAATGAGAAGAGGAAGGGAGACAAAGAGTTCGACAGCAATTCACACCTTGATTTCATGGCTCATTCACTTCAGTATCAATAGTGTCCACACAGAAGATGCACTATTATTTCACATAATGGAGGGGGCAGCTAAAAAATTGGCTTCATTGCACACTGCAGCTACATTGACATTTGTAAAAACGTCCAAATCCAAAGGGATAAATAATTCACGGCTTTGCTGAAAGATAGTACTAAAGGGGTTTGATAGATTGATAAAGAAGAATGCAGCTGTAAAAGTCTGGCACATCCAAGCTTTAGGGAATTTGGACTGGCCTACTACATCCTCACATTTCTAGAGAACTGTTAAACTAACCCCCCCTAAATTTCCTTTTTCATCTTCAAATGATCCCTATGATAAAGCACAGGAAGACTAAAAAAAAAATATCAAAAAATACCAAAATGGGTCTGTAAAAGAAGCTTCAGAAAGGCAATGAGAGAGGGGGTTGGCTTGTAGTTTTCTAATTACTTCTTTAAACACATTCTTAAATTGGAACAAGAATTTATATCTTAGAGTTCTTTTCTCTGTGGTTTGACAATTCAACAGTTTACCCATTGTAAAAATAATTATATGTTTCATTTATTTTCACTAGTTCTTTTAATAGAATATTTTAGTCTTAAAATTGCAAGGACAGCTGAAAATCTTCTTTGCGAATGTAGAAATCTGTGCATTAGAGAAACATCTGTGATGCCTAATTCTCTTAACAATGAATGTAATGGCTTTATTTTTTTCACATGGTATCCTCTGCATTCCAAACATTTGAGGATATTCACTCAAATAGATATTTATCTGTTTTTAACCCTGGAAGGCCCTTGTCCTGTCCACATTCCATCCAGCCAGAGCTGGGATGCATTTCAAAACCAATCCTCATCAGAGATATGGACGGCAGTTGCAAAATAAAAAAAGGGGTCAATTCTCTATAAACACAAGTTTCCCCCTTTAAGCTCTTCACTGCCTGATCTAACAGTAGGACTAAACAATAACTCATTCTCCCACATGTTCATATGGCACATAGGGCCTGAAAAGACCTGTCTTCAGAATCACCAAGCCCAATCCCCCATGTTGCACACAATTGTGAACACTCTCTTTCTTAACACATCCTTCTCACTGCTGAAAACCTTTCTTGAGATGCTTTTAATTTTTATAAATTTTCAGCTATAAAGCTAAAAGCTTGTTTATATATATGGTAAATACTGTGAGAACAATAAGAAACAATAAGGAACCTTGTGGTGTGTGTTGTATTAAAAATGTAACAAATTTCTTTATTTTTCCTTTTTTTTAGTTTTCCTCCTATAGGGAGAGGACGTAAACATGTGTGGACACTTCCTTTTGCCTTCTTTTCTCCCTCCATTCCTTTGGTTGCGGACTTCTAAGGGTTGTTCTCTTCCCCTATCCTAATCTCACCTTGGGGCCCCAGAGTGTTCCACTCACCTATCTCTCTGATCCCCACATCCACCTTTTTCTTTGGACATGCAACTACTATCTCTGAGCCTCAGAGTCATGAATCTACCCTTTTATTCCAGACCTAGCTCATTTCCAAACTAAACTCTCAGCATATCTCTTTGAGCTCCTGTGGATAACTGTCAAATTAAGGTCAAAATTGTAACATCTTCTTCCTGAGGTATTTGAGGCTACTTTCTTACTCATTTAGTGTGGATAATGGTATATAAATTCATATTTCAAAGATGTCATCTTTAACTTGGCATCTTTAACTTGGCTCGTTTTCAAATGTCAAGGATGTGGAATATACTAAAGTTCTACTGCACA
>VXBB01012715.1:62674-75209 GCA_013399915.1 Illadopsis cleaveri
TTTTTTAATTTACCGGATTTTGTATTTCACTCAATTTCAATCATCTCAACAGAAATGAGATATTTTACCCATTTAAATCCACACGCTAGGCAAACACTGCTTACGTAGCACAAAAACAGGTTGAGACAAATGTAATTGTTTTTTTCCTGCACACCCCTTCCATATCAGTTCACACAAACTAGACCAGGAACCAGTATCTTACTTCAGCACAGAACTGGCCAGGCCAGTCTGCCTTGCTCAGATACACACTGCCAACCTCAGCTAATGAACTTTGCTGGCAGCTAATTGCTTTAGCACGGTGCTCTGGGATGTCTATACAACCTGCCCTGTTTAACAAACCTACCTTCTAACTGTGCCCAACATAATTGATTTAAAAATAACTCAAGTATGTTTTCACGGCCATAGTAACACCTTTAAATTACAGGAAGGCAAAGCCCTGGTGCTGCAAAGGCTCTCTCTCTCTCTCTAAGAGTATTACAGGTAGCAATGAGACCAGCTACTCAAGTTACTTAGAAAATTTGAGTAGGGCAGAATTGTTGCTTTAACAACTATGATCAAAGTAGTGTTGGGTGAAAGGAGGGAATGTGAAGCTGATTTACAAATAACAAGGACAGAAGCTTTCAGTGCAGCAATGTTCTCAGAAACTTGAGTCACACAAAACACAGAACACTTGAGTCACAGGTACAGTCTGTCATGTACCATTTAAAAAATTCGCTATTGTTTCTTCATCAACAAAGTTGAAAATGTTTCAATAAAGTTGAAATATAAAGACTTCAGTATCTCATAACATAATATGTAGTAGTAAAATTAAAACAGAAAATACTGGAACTCACTGGAATGTTTTCTGCAAACACATTGAAGAAATCAGGCCAAAACAACATTTTGGATGGAATTTTTTTCCGCTAGAAACCATTTCAGCAACTCCAGTTATTACAGTTGCTCTAGGCTTACGTTACTGTAAGAAGCAACAATATCTCTTAAAAAATGGGGTTGTTTTTAGCAAGGATATGAGAGTACAAAAAACTTGATAGTGCTCAGTGTACTGAACAAGAAACTCTGAGTTCTTCCTATTCTTTGCAAAAGGACACAATGACCTGTTACATCTATTATTATCTCCTGTTGAGAGAAGATTGATTAAAAAAAGAAAGCAATTTATTATTACCCAAACTCTCTTAGCACAGTTCTTCAGAAAGACCAAAAAATACAAATTAGAATTCATTTTTAGAAGCCTCTTATAAGACAGATTTTTTGAGCAGGTTTTTTGGTGTTCAAACAATATTCAAGCCTTAAATAAGCAGTTATTTAACATACAGAATGGCACCTCCAGGGGCTTTAAAAAAACAGGTCCTTGCCAACAAGACAAAAAACTTTGCTCTTCACTTCTTTTATGGAGTGCTACGATCTGAGTCCAGGCCTTCAGCTTTCCTGTGCCTGCATAATCCTAAACAATGAGATCTTTAATGAAAAGGATGAACATTTCAGCTTCCTTTATTCACCACACAAAACAGAGATTTTGAAAACCATTCTTTCAAAGGATCCATGTGAATTACAGGGAAGGAATTTCTCAGTATGATGAGCCCTAATGGGAACTTCGTGACTTGAGCAAAATGACACTGTTATCACTAGTAATATCAGATAACATCATTTATATTAATGCCTTCTGCCTAAGAGTGAAGCACACCTAGAATGTAGCCTTGAGAAAATCAGTATTGTATTCTGAAGTTGCAAAATGCTGGGCACAAGGGGGTTCAAATCCCCCACCAGCATTTTAAAGTGCTGTAGTAACACAGTAATGGCAGATATCATAATCCTTCAATAGCTCATATGCATGTATGCAACAGAAATGCATTCTTTTCTGAAATATAATATTCCATAAATAAACAAGATGGAGCCTAGAGTGTCAGTAGCAGTAGTGTCAGTGTCATTACCCATATTTTTAGGGATTCAACAAGACTTAAGAAACTCACTGATCACCATGTGGGCACAAGAACATGTATAAGAAATTAGACACACTGAAGTATGCCTTCTTGTAGTGCATTTTGTAACAACTCAGAGTCCCTGAAATTGTGCAAGCAGGGCTGCATTTGTTACAGGCAGTGAAAATCAAAGAAACAAATTCTGTACAAAGATATTGAGACTGCAGAAGCTTCCCTGTCAAGTTTTTCCAAAAAATAAAAAAAAAGAAAAGAAAAAGAAAAAAAAAATTGGTTTTGTTAGTACAGACAGAGAACCCAGACACAGAAAGAAAACAAAATTATATACAGAATGTTGCAATAAAAATTAAATAAAAAAATAGTGAAACTCTTGGCAGTCCATGGATTTATAGCAGATTGGTCAGTGTGATCATGTTCTGAGGAACCTTAGAAGAAAGTCTTATTCAACTTCCTCTGTAAGTTTTCAAAATTAATTCTTTCTGAAAGAATTTACTAGAAATATCCTCCTGTGCATGTGAAGAAGAAAGAGCTGTGGATCCCTCAGATTTGCTTTACTGTAAAATATTAGTTGGATATCACCAAATGTTAATGCCTTTCACAGAGATAATAATGGACTTGCCATGAAGAGTGTCCACAGGTTTTCTTGCTTTTGAAGCATCACCACAACCGCCTCCTTACAAGTTTGTGTATGCTGACTGACACTGCTCCTTTGCTTGTGGCAATTCAAGGAATTAATCTCTTTTCATAAAAACAGGCATGTTAGGTCTTTTTGTCTTGTACATGTAATTTGTTCTTTTGTTCTTATCACCTTTGACCTTAAATGAGTAAATGAAGTTCCACTTATATTTCAACTTATAGTTGAAAGGCCCTACAAATTTTGTTCTGCAGCATCTTAAATGCCTGAGCTTTTCTGTTTTCATATAACAGCCCAAATGGCACTACTTTGAAATAGCGAAAACAAGCTGGATCTCCAACTGAACATATCTCTATTTTATATAAAGGCTCTGGGACAAGGATAATTCTAAATTTATGCCACCACTCCTTTGAGATAACAATTCAGCCTTGGTTGAGCATTCCCGCTACTCACTGTGCATCCACCTATTTTATTTATGATTGATTTCTTCAATAGGTTGACTAATAGTTCCAGCACCCCAAAAAGTTTGTGATTCTTGCACAGAACTGCTGTACAAATAATCATTCAGTTATGGTATGGCCCTTTTATAGGAAAAGACTGACAGTGTGTACATCTTGTGGTGCCATCTGGCCATGCAAAAGCTCTTGTCCAGCTGTCCATCACAAGGACAGTGAGTGGTACAGAAAAATGCTTTCATTGAATGGAAGGCCTAAAACATTATGAAAATAAGATTTTGTTTTCAGAAAAAGCAGATTTTTGTCAAACATCATTTCACCCTTTAGCTTTGCCAAAGTTTCCAGAGAAAAAGACAAGATTTTTGCCCAGCTTTCACCAGCCATACCACCTTCTATTGCATGTACCTAACACTGGGATGGACTGCGTGTTGTTAATGCACAGATATTATCAAGGATCTTTATTGTGGAAACATTTAACTCACAGAGATTGCAAAACTCTTGGTTGAAGATTGCAAACTCCAGGACTTGCTGAAACAACCAGAGCAGCTTAGTGCAATTGCTGCATTAAGTCATAACCATTACACAAACAAAACATTGCTGTGGGGTTTGATAATGTTAGAAGGTGTTGTTTTACTACACTGTTCAGTTTAAAAACCTTTCTGTATTCAGGCTTTTCTGCAATAAGGCTTCACAGATTTGGCAAGGAAAGAGAAGAAGTATTTTTGTTGTTAGAATGACAGATTAAGTTGTAGGATAGCATTTTACTTACAAATCAACCCTCGATTTCTGCCTGCACTTAACAAAGTCATACTAAAAGCCCATTCAGAATGTGAGAAACAGAAGAAACAGAATGCCTAAACCAAAAGCAGATGGATAGAAGTAAATACAGAATATTTATTCTCTTGGTGAAAAAAATTAAAACAATAACCTGAATGGCATTCTTTTTTTCTCATTGGCATCACTAAAGATTACACTTTAATAAAACAAAAAACTGGTATTGTAAAGTGAGAATTCATATTTTCATTTTATTTCTTTGCATTTTTTTTACATGGAGAGTGGGGGTGGGGAACACCTCATTTTGAGACTGGGGGAATTACCATGACAAAATAAACACAATTTTTGACGGTTCTTACCAGAATCGAAGCGTATAAGCTACAAAAATAATTTTGCAAATAATTCTGCACAGAGAAAAATAATTTTGAAAGTTTGGACCACAAAACAGTGCAAACAAGAAAAATCATAACCGGCCTGCTAGCAAAAGATTTCAAATTACCTTTTTGCCCAGGAGTTACACTGTTCTTGTTAGGAAAGGATATGTAGTATTGTCTTACAAACAAAAAGGAATTAAATTTGGTTTATGAAAAAGAGCAATATCTTTATATCCTTTTACAAGGATATCATGAGGTACTGTAAGGTTTAAAATTTATCTATGAATGTACAGTTTAAAAGAAAACAGTATTGTTTCTTTCCATGTAGAGAGGCAGAACTAACAAGGGCAATATTGCAGTATTGAGAGGAGAGCAGTGTTAAATCTGCCTGCACACTGTGCACCAAAGCCTCCACTTCTTTCTGAATGACCTAGTCTGCTTCTTACACTGGGAGGAAAACTGAAATTACAGGAATGTAGTAAAATCATTACTCTGTGGACAATCTGTCTGGTTCAGGGCAAGGACTTGAACTTGTCTTTTAATTTGAACTGTGTGCCCTTACCAACAGGCCACCAAGAGGATGTCTTTTTTCTAAGGGAAAGGCACACAGATATATGTATATGTATGTCTATGCACATATATGAGATTCATCCTGATGGAGAGTTTTTATATTTTGAGTCCTTAAAAGCCTCAACTGAAAGTAACAGAATTTCTCGCATTATTCCAAGATGAGATAGGTTGGCAATCCACATGTATATTGTGTGGGGAGCCCCAGGCTAGTTAAAACCCCGGGTCAGACCCATGAATTAGCACCTTTATTTCATGGAGCCAGAGTCTCCAGCGCCTCACTGCAGCATCTACTTTAATTCTTGGCTTGGTAGGGTTGCTGTGATCCTTGTCATAAAATTCAGAAACAATGTGAATTTGCAAAGTACTATCTCTGGTGTCACATTTACAGCCTGGTTCCGAAAAGTCTCACTGCAAAACTAGCAAACCTTAAATCACAGAGACATTCCTTGATAATTATTTAATTATTGATACTGATTAATCTCTAATAGTTCCAGGTCCAGGGCACAACGACATGCAGGTGGTCAAAGGTTTTTTTTTTCCCAGTGTATCCCACCAGATCAACCCAAAGTCACAGAGGCTGTGTCTATGCCCAAGAATAGAAGTGTATCATGTACCCTGCCTTGGCGCAATTGAAATGCTAAATGGGAATGGTGCTTGGCCACAGTAACTCCTAAAGCATGCTGAGGAGACCTGGTGAACCCTCCTCTCACCCATCCACGGTGTGTAGGATAGGCTCTCCCTGAATCTCTATCGTGCCTTGACAAAGTGGATGAAGAGGTCAAGATCAACAGCACAGGTCAGCACAGAGAGTGACAATCAGGCAGCACCTGAACCAGCAGATTATAGCACAAATATCTTTCCTCTTACTTTAGACCAGCTCAGCTCATCATTTTAGAGGCAAAAACTATCTCAAATGGGCTTTGATCATCCATAATGGATTCTTTCTAACTGGTTGTCAACCTGAAAATTAAAATGGCTGGTTGAGAAAGCACAACAATGTGCTGCAGCAAGGGGAGATTTATCATTTGCTCTGACTAATGAAGACATCATCACCAGTGTAAATCAAACAGGCCAGATATCATTAGCCACTGATATTTTCCTTAAAAAGCAAAATGCCTTTGTCTACAAAAGCAAAAGCCAGCATACAATTTTCAATGTATTTGTTTTACAAATGGTAAAACTAAAATTATTTTCTTTCTTTTCAGCGACACAGTGGACATAGATGAAATCAACAGATTGTGCACATTTTTTAATAAGATAAACAAAGATATAAAATGAAGAGATAAAACAGAGATGCATTCATGAATGCTAAGTTATTCCAATATTTAAATTAATTATATGCTTAAAGAGTGATTGCCTCTTTTTATCTTCTTCTAACTTACAAGCCAGAAAAGAGATCAAGAAACACAGATGGGCATTTATTAATTCTATTCTTCCCTCTACAATTAAACTTTAATCTGTTTCAAAGGACATTTGGGTTCTGTCCAATGCAGTTGCCACTTGAAGTAGCGATTAAAGATAAAAGATATGAACATTACCTGTAGCAGCATTTTGGGGGAAATTTGGTGTCAGGAAGAAATATACTTTGCAGCAAAAGAAGCAAAGGTTTTTATACAGTGGGTTATACACAAAATTAGTTCTAATTGATGTTTCTACAAACAGACAACTGGCTTTCCTTTTTGAAAAGCAACATCTGTGAATTTTAATTTAAATATTTTAATCTGAGTAGTCTTTAGAAAAATCAAGAACCAAAATCCTTTAATGTCATTAGCCCTCAGCTGGGATTCATCATAAATAACCCTCTGTAACTTAAAAGCTGATGTAAAACTTATATAATCAAAACTAAGACTTCAATCACAAGTAGCAGGTTTTTAAATCCACATGTTTATTAAAAGATCTGAACCCTTTCTTCTCACAATGGGGAAGAGTAGCATCAACGAAAACAACACATTTTCCCCCTCCCTGCAGACAAAGTGCCTGCTGTCAGTGGCTGCACACATCAGTCTTTGCCTTGGGCTGGGCAGCAGGATCTGTCTGCCTTCCCCTGCAGCTGAAATGCAATCCAGAAAGGAGGGATCTGTAATCGTGCTACTGTGAAACATTAATATCTGCCAGGCCATGAGAAGCTATGGCTGCCTCAGACATCAAATTAGATCAATTGGCCATCTGGGGTGAACACATGGAAGAACATACAGAGAGCAGTGAGCAGCAATTAGTCTTCTGAGGGTTTCAAGAAGCAGATTAATCAGTAACACAGAGATCGCATCTGTAACAGTACTATAATTTGAAGAACTTTTACCTTTAATGAGATTTAAAAGCCCTAAACAAATAGGAATACCCACCTAATAAGACAGCTGTCGGTCTGAGCTAGCAAATACAGGGGATGGAGCCTCAAACCTTCACCAGCTGACCTCGGCTGAGGGTGCTGGGAACCTTTGTTGCAGGCACTTCACAATAAGGGAGGGTAAAGCACACTTTTAGCTGGTTCTGTGGAGAAGCCTTAATAAGGGTCAGGCTCAGATCACAGCACACAAAGACAGCAGTTTGGACAGAAGAAGGGGTCCTTCTCTGAGTTCAAACAAGCCTAAATGTTCTTGGGCATGGCAGTGACATGCCACAGGGCACATTGCCCAGCAGATGTTGGAGCAGCTGTCCAGGAAAGGACAGAGGATGCAACATGGGTCCATCCCCCTCAAGGCTGAAGTAACTGGCCATGCTTTCAAGTGAGGTTTGGGCCAACTGACCCTGACCTATGCAAGGTCACCACAAGGCAGCAGTGGCAGCAGCAGGGGACTCCCTGCTGCAGGGGACAGCAGCACCACCTGCCAACCTGACCTGCTGGCTGCAGAAGTTTGTTGCATGCTGGGGACCCGGGTCTGGGTGCTGGGGAGGACTGCCACAGCTTGCCTGACCCCTGACTATTGCTCCGTGATGTTCTTAAATGTGTACACCAGTGACAGTGCTGGGAAACCTGGAGAGCATCCAAAGTGACTACAGAGCTCTAGGGGTGGCAGTCAGGGACCCAGGTGATGTTCTAGTTCCTGTCAGAGGGGGTTAAAAGTGTAAGAAGGAGAAGGGCACTGGTACTGCCTGTCAACAAATGTTTGAGCAGCAGGGTATAGTTTTTGACCATTGGACCCTATTTGAAGGTCAGTGTCTGCTTGGGAAAGACACAGTCCAGCCCACTAAATGGAGCAAATACATCTTTACAAGGAGGATGGATGCCTTAGTAAGGAGAATATATATATATGCATATATCTGCATACATAAAAATGCAATTAAAATCTTTGTTCAAAGGCATAAATATCTATTTAAACTCACACACATTATTTCAGAGAAGGAAGAGGAATATTTTTAGCAGTACAGAGGGCTGAATGCTAAACTAAGCACCAAGAAAATGAAGTCCACTGTTACTAAATCTGGCAGAAGCTCCCCAAACACACCAGAGTATATATTCCATGGTGTGGCATGGGAGAACTGATTTGATCTAGTGTTTTGAAGGCTGAGGTCTGTGTGCATGCAGCTCCTGATTCCACCCATGGCCAGTGCCTGGGGCAGTGACCACCTCACCAGGCACAAGGCATCTCACTGCCTGACCAGCGGTGCCACAGCAGGGTCTGTCTCTGTGTCTTTCTCCATTGCACACGTCCAGCATTGGGGGCTTCCAGCTTGCCAAAAACAACCAGAGCAGGCCACCCAAGAAGTCTCTGGCATCTCTGTCCTGTCCATTATGCTGCAGCAGCGTGAGCAAGCCAGAGGTGTGTCAGCTGGCACCTTCCTCCCAGTGCAACAGTTTTCCAGCCCAACACCAGCACCCTCTTCAGCTAAACTGGTTGATTCCTTAATAAAGAAGGCAACAGCTACTGCAAGCACTACCGTTTTTCAGGGGTCAGCACCAAACAATTGTACTTGCAAATCAGCATCTTTGAGAAAATGCCAGTTCCTGTGCTCAGTGCTCTCCAGCCAGTGTGGAGTTCTCACCTAGCCTCCCTTGTCCTGGCAGGATTTCTCCTCCTTCCTGCTCCTCTAGCCTGAGTACACTTGCACGTTCATATATGAGATGTAAAATTGGAGGAAAAAAAAAGTTTACATGACAAATGACAAATTTTTGTTTGATAAGATTGTGGTCTAGCAATAAAAAAAGATGATGACACAACCAATATCTTGTGTTTTGCATAATGTTAATAACTTAGCATAACCCAAGTAGTGCTATTTTACTCCCAAGCATGACTAATTAGATATATAAAAATAGCTTTTCTCATCTCTAGAATATATTTGTCTTTCTAAAATACCCGGTTTTTTAAAGATTTTTAATTTTGAGTGCAGAACATGTGAGGCAGAATTTGACAGCTAAGAGAACTGCTTGTCGGTGAAGACTGCATAATTTTTGCAGAGTGATGGGTATGACAGAGAAGGTTATTTTGCAACTTGAGTCCCAGTCTGTGTTTGTGCAGTGCCTAGGGTATTGAACCCTTCTGGCTTAAGGTTTGCTAGTGTTGTCAAACTGCAGGTTCAAAGTCATTAATCTACAAGAGCCTCTCAGGAGCAACAGCCTCAGGGCCTCATGCACAAGGGCACTGTACAAGCAGGCAGTGACACCAAAAGCAATGGGCTTGAGGGTTAATGTTTACCAGTGAGAGCTCTCTCTTGTGCCTCTGTTTGCAGGATCTCCCAGAGCAAACCCGAAAATCCCTGCCTGATTTCACTTACTGGGGGAGGCATGAAATGAGAGGGTGATTTCTAGGGAAGAAAAAGGCTCGGCAGATGTGAACTGAAACAAGTCCATTGGTTTAAACAGAACTTCACCAGTTTGTAGCAGTAGACCAATTATCTCATCATCTCATCCAATTTAGGCCTATCAGGCTGATGTTGCTAGAAGTGAGGTTGAAATGCCTAATAACAGACAGAAAAAAGTGCTTGTTTTAAAATATGTTCATATATTGCTATAGTGATGGGGGAGGTGTGGTGGGTGGGGGCGTAGAAAAGAAAGAAGACCTAACAAAAACTCTTAGGCTTCTAATTCCCTTGCTTTTTTTTGCTCACTTTTATCGACAATGATTTTCTGATGCCTTTTTCTTTAAAGTGGTAGTAAATTTATTACAACTGCCACCACAACAGGTACTTGGCATACTTGTGTGCACTGAGGGAAGTGGTGGGGGAGAAAATTTCACTGCTGTGTAAAACTGTGGACCGGAGCAGAGTACGCTGCTGGAGAGATGCAGTGGGTCTGAAAACACCCTGCCCTTTCCCCTCCCCTACAGTCTTGTTCTAGTCCTCATGTTATTTTGGGGGTGATTCAGGATTCCCCAAACCCCTCACCAAAGCTCTGCCTAAAATACCACTTTCACATCATATCCTTCACAGCATAAAAATGAAAACCCTCCTAAGTCATGTGATAACAGGGGCAATGATTTCCTTGGTTCATAATGGTAACTACTAATGATTAAACCCACTCAGCACTTTGGATAAGATGAGCACAGGTATCAATTTCTGTTCCTTTCCCGCTGCATCCACTAGTTTTGTTCAGGGGAGCTATCACATGCTGTGGCAGAGTGAAAAATCAATAGGGGTTTTTCCCCCCACTGCCTTCTTGTTTTTCAATGCAAGTTAAAGTTATCTTCCCCAAATGCACAACACACTGCGGTTGGCTGACTCGACCATAACTGACTTCAGGAGCTCTCAGAAGGCTTTTAATCCTTTAGATTTTGTTCTGTCAAAAAGTATTCCGTGTAATTAAAGTTACTGCATTTTTGGATAACAACTAGGAGCCTGTTTTGTGTATTTCATAGGCATACAATATTGCCTCTCATCTCCCTCTCCTTTTAGTGTACAAAAATCGTTTTATTGAATGAGAGGTAGCAAAAGATTATCTAAACTTTAACTTCTATCTGCCAGTCTCTTCCTGTACAAGGGTAAAGTTTGTTCTTGCAAGGGGTCATGCTGACTTCAATAATGTGTATTTACCTGGGCAAAAAGCACCCAGGTCAGTAAGGGTGACCAGGACTGTCCCTAGGTTGCAGCCTCTTTTCATCTTTTGGATATTTGAAGGATGTGCTGCAGATCAGGAGTAGACATTTAATTATTAACTTTTCTTAATTTTTTCACAGCCCTGAGTAAAGCAATAGGACTTGTTTTCCCTTGGCATATTGGAAAAAATTAAGTACCACCCATGAGTTGCCAGTGCTGACTTTTCCACACCTGCTGCACTAGAAGAAATGGATCTTGGCTTTATGTAGTGCTTTTCTTTTGCTCTCTTCACAAAACGTTAACGAATAAGTTATGTGCAATGTCTCTCAAGGTGAAAGGGAGGCAGACACTGTGTACTCCGTACTGGTTACACTCATTAGGATGTTGCAGGCTTTTTCACTGAACAGGGGAGAGTTGGATGACAAGCAGCATCCTCTTGTAACAAAATCAAGAATTATTTGCCTTCATGTTGCTTCCCACCGTGGGCTTCTTTCTCTAGTGCTACAGAGATCACCTGCTCAGGAGTGCTGTGTGCCTGAGACCCCCAGCCTCACTCTCCTTTCACATGGGCAGCCTAAAGTCCACAGAAAAAGAAAAGGTGAAGCTTTTTCTGTTTTTTACCCAAAATCATGCTATAATGAAGGAGCTGGACTACCTTCTTTATAGTGCTTAGGCCAGGCTGGACTCCTCCCTGGGCTTGGACCTGGATGTGGAAATGAAGACAGTACATTCTCCACTCCACAGAGGGCCTCTGGCATTGGCTCCAGGTACATCCCTCTGAAGCCAGGCCCATCCTGTGACACTTCTCATCCCAGCCACCACTGCTCTAAAACTTTCAGCATAACTTGTTGTGAAGCAGGAAGAAAACACATACATTTCTCTTCAGTCCACAAACTTCTTTGTCAGATTCAGTAATGGCGGTTTACAATGCCAGCAATGCCAGTAAAGCCAGCATTTCTCTCCCTGGGACCACTGCAATACATCATATCAGTGCCTCCTCCATTCTGCAGTGGAGGATCCCCACTAAATACTACAGAGTGGTTCAAAAACCTAAATAATGATGGATTTCGTGACATCCTTTAGGACTTCCCTATACATATAATTTCTAGTGTGCCTGATATGTCTCAGTATGGTCCCCAAACTAAAGGACAGATAAATTACAGAGTGGAATGTCTGGTAGATTTATTTTTGGTGATCTTAATCATAACCACTTTAAATCTTTAAATATATTGAGCAGCATATAAGGACAATGTTTATAAGGAAGGTGCAGTCCTCTAAGTCTGAGAACACCTCACTGCACATCCTATTTGGATGTCCTGTAATGGCAATGAAGCCCTGGTGAAAAATGTCAGAAAATAACTGCACAACTCAAAAAATTCACACATTATAATCCCAGCACTTCAACTTCCCTCTTCCTCATGCTGTGCACTATTCATCACCAGACAGGAGGATTTTCGCCTCCTGTTCTCTTCTCGCTATTCTGAAATCAAGGAAAACAACCTCCCTTTTAATTAATTAACTTGGTTCCTGTGATGCTGAGCATATCACATTTTATGAGAGAGTTTATGGTTATAGACATTAATTTTCTTAGGAAGAAACCTTCAAACTAAAATCAATGCATTGCTCATGCAAGAAGCAGTAAAGTCTCTTTGGACAGCAGGGTGTTTTTGTCTGCAGCCCACACATCTTTCCAGCTGTGAAATGCTCATTTGGATGCTGAAAACTCTAGAAGGTGCAGTCAGTGAGGAGTGGGGAGAGTGAGGAAAGAAAAAACCTCTACAGAAAGGGCCCGGGGTTCTTGGTCGATGGCCAGTTGAACATGAGCCT
>VXBB01012715.1:80848-91444 GCA_013399915.1 Illadopsis cleaveri
GGCAAAATTTCCTACCTGAATTCCCAGACTTGTTCTTGCCCACAATGTAGGAAGGTGACCTGGGAGGGACCTACCACCCACTAGGGCAAGTCTTTTGTTTCCAAAAGGCATCAAGGAATACTAATACCCCAAGGTTTGCGGAGTGGTAATATCCTAGAATTACATTAGAAATCACTTTTTAACTAGTCTTGCAAAATTTATTTTTATTAGATATACCACTGTAGAAGACTTAACAAGGATAATGGCCCCTGCTGCAAAAGAAGACTGCAGACTTGTGGTTGGAGAGGGTTCCCGCATTGTGAAGCCTCTTTAAAGGCAGGAACATTAACTCCAATTCCCTTCCAGGAGGGTGGCTTGCTTCATGACTAATACTCAGCACAGTTAAGTGGCACAGCTAGAGCTCTTGGCAAAGCAACATATGGTGGTTTTGAGCATTGTAGATGTTTCATTGAGTATATTTCCCACTTTGTTACCTCATGACACTTCAGGGCACTGCTTGTCTCTGTTTATTACTGCTGTGTTAATCCTTTAGACTTTTGTTTTCAAATGTTGATTATTTAGAGTATTGACAGCAATTCATAATACAAAGATAGATATACCTGTAAATATACCTTTTTGGGCATTTCTTGTAGTTGAGACTCTAAATTGTGCAAAATCTTTTTGATGACAGACTGTCTCTGCTTTCCATCATATTGCGCACTCACAAGCTGGGGACTCTTTGTACAAAGCACCAAGGCCTTGGGTTTATGCCAGCTAGAAACTCAATACACTGTGTGACTGCTTGCCTGTGTTCTTTGTAACAACAGCATTTTCATTTGCACAAGTAGCCTTTACATAAAAAAAGCTTGGTTCAGAGGCAGGCAGAGAGATACATCGGCACGCAGAGCAATAAAGGCCAGCCACACCGAGCGGGACATAGAGTCAGTACACTGTGTTTTTTCAGGGAACTCTCGGGAAAAGCCATTGTGATGTTTTCTGCAGAGTCTAAAGAGAAAGTCACAGAACAATCCTTCTGAGTCACCAGTTTCCATTTGCGCAAACCTGGTCTTAAGTTAAAGGATAGAGAGACAATTAATGATTAATCCAGAAAAGAGACAAAACCTATCAGATTAAACTAAACAGTGGTCAAATTCAAATGGAAAATTCCTTCCCCCCAGTCCACTAAAAAAGAGAAGGGATAGTGGATTATTTACTACTAAAGCTCTTTGTTACAACTTATTTTCCTACACATTGCAACCAGTTCAATTAAAAGTATTAGGATAGATATATCAGGTTAAAGGTGAAATTGTCTGCCTTGTTTTATCTGAAAATCTCATCTGAAATCATGCCTAATTAGCATAATTGTTGCTCTAAGGTCTATAAATTGTACAGGTAGAGAATGTGGATTTCATGTTGCCTATATGAGCTAACAGGTGCATGTTGTAGAGAGGTGAGGCACTGGAACAGGGTGCCCAGAAAAGCTGTGAGTACTTGATACCTGGAATTGTTCAAAGGCAGGCTNCACAGCTGGGCTGAAGAAAATGATCTTTAGGGGTCTCTTTCAATCCAAACCATTCTATGCTATTGTGATAACTTGTTCACATTCACAGGACTGATGCTAGACTGAAATTGATTGCTTTAGAGAGGGTCTGTGGGGTACAAAGTGCACTAGCCTACACTGCTGAATAGAGCAGCTCTCTTCACCGAAGCAGGCAGGTGGTTGTTACGTTGGTTCTCTTCCCAAAACTGTGTCCCATTTATTTCTTGAGTGTACACTGAGGAACAAGGAAGGAGGAATTTTTTCTAGGCCCTTCTTGAATTTCTAAACATTCCATTCTCGGTACATTTAAGAGAGTAGCTTCTTGTGTAAACCAAACAGTAATCTGCAACAGCAGTACTAATGTTAAGAGGCATCCTGCCCTGGGAAAAAAATTAGGACCTTTGATTTCTTTCAGTAGGCAAAACCACTGAAGAGTGATCCATGCCCAGTAGGAAATCTGGCATGAAAAGTGTAAATACATGTAGGGCACCACGCTGCTCTGTGGCTGCTCCACCCTGGCTCAGCAGTGTCACCCACAGCAGCAATGTGGCACCCCCAGAACAGAGCTCATCACTGCCTTTGCCTCATTATTCTTGCTCCCTGCAGACATACTTTTCCCAGAAGCCTTCAAGTTGCCAACATAATCCCCAGATGACCCTGCTACCATCCATAATGGACAGACTGTCAGTCTGATCTACTTTCTGGGTGGGGTGAGAGCTACCCCAAAATGAGAAGAAAGCAAAGTTGGCCCAGCATCATTTTGATCCCTGGGTTTTGTGACATGTATCCTGGATGGGAAACCTTAAGATTTTTTTTAGGAGACCACAGAAAACCCAGGAGTCTCATGACCTTTGAGAAGTCAGGATGGTGACTGTCTTAAATCCTAAGGCCCAATGGCAGTGGCATGAAAGGAGCTGGGGCTCTTGTCTAAGCTCTGTAAGGGAGTGGCTGGACATGACTCCAACCCCAGAGAAATCCAGGTGCTTTTCAACACTTCTTCTGATGACTTTTAAATCCCTCAGGATATATATAGCATGGCAACACTCACAAGTGAGGTAAACGAAAAAAAATTTAACGTCACACTTGGTACTGGGTCACCCAGCCACATGTTGACATCTATGAATGAGAAAACAGCTGAAGAGTAAATCATAGCCAGCTAAATCAAATGGCACCAAATTTAGTAAAATAGTGCTATTGTGGGTTCAAGATCATACTGACCTGTAACTTTTGACTGCTCAAAAAAACCCATATAGGCCTATTCCATCCACACTGCTGGCTTTCTTTCCAACAACTACTTTATTTTTTTTTTTTTGAATTTTGAAGTACAAAAAATGCATAATCTAGAGTGTTTAGTCACTGCAGTATGTGTTTCTGGAGTTTATTTTTCTTTACCTATGTCTATGTTTGCAATGATCTGTGAGTTAGAAAAATACCATGTCTCTTAATTTGAGTTTGATAATTTCTCTCTAAGGTCACCACAAAAGAAATAAAATGTAGATAATTTATTTTGCTTTAAGCTGATATCCAGTAACTTATTTGTGTTCCCTGATAATTGACTGCAGTTTATTTTCTGCTTGGGCAACACTTTATGTCAACCACTTGTTTCACTCACTAGATAAGCTTGGTGAAAGATGTGATATGATCAAAGCAAGGTAAAGTGAGCAATGATGCTTGTGGGTGAACCTTCTAACTGATGCTAAAACTGATGTTTTTGTACTGATGCAAACCTCATTTTCTGCAAAGCTGGCCTTTGTAGCCTGATGGTATTTCATTCTTTCACCTGACGAATTGCAGGACTTTCTTTTGTCCTGCCTTTTATATGCATAAAAAGGGAATGCATATGTGACGTAAACAAAATCAGAAATCATGTCAAGAGCATCTTCGTTTGGACCACATGTTGCCTCCCATTTTGTCTTTAGAGTAAGAATAATATCACATAATTATAGAAATGCAAAAAAATTAAGAGATCCTGGGAAAAAAATCAATACAAAACTGGATCCCCGTGAAAGGGGGACTGACACTGACTAAATGTTTAACACATATTTGCACACACATATTCACTTCATGTGGGCTTTCCTAGCTGGTCTGTTCATTCTATGAACACCATGACTGACCTTCTCATTAATCATTGAATCCAAACTCCCATCATTCACCCCTAACAATTCCCCCACAACAAAACCCTCACAACCACAAAAAACCCCCTTGAACCTGACTGTGAACTTTGACAAATTCACAAGCCCATCCCTCTTAGGAATGCCCCTAATCCTTCTTTCAGTACTATTTCCTGCCCTACTACTTCCCACACCGTCTATGAAAATCGTAGAACTGTCAAACATCTTTCCACCCTCCAACAACAATTCTTCTATTTAATTACAAGACAGTTAATTACAAAAAAGTAATGATCCCATGAAACAAAGGAGGACACAAATGATTTTTAATCCTACACATCACCAATAACACTCCCACTGATAATTAACCTTCTAGGTCTACTAGAGTATACATTCACCCCCAGCAATCAATCACATTTGCCTGTTATGTGTTTAAGTATCAAAGTATACAGCTCTATGATGCACAGGTTACTGCAAGACACTTTCTGTGAGACTCCTGACCAACTTTCTTTTGCCAGATGACAACATCGGCCTTTCAGTCTGGCCCAAGCCACACTCAGCAAATCCTACACTGTTTTAGTAAAAAGTCCTCTTCTGAACAGAGAAATAAGAAAACACACAAAAACTAAATTTGTGCTTTGGATTTTCTCTTGTGGCAAATGTCCATGGTTTCCCCATTGGCCAAGGATGTTTCCTTTCTTGAAAAACTAGTTTTTAGTTCTTTCCTTTTCATGTGCAAAATAAATATATCTAGTAGGGAATAAATATATTGCCATCCTGGGTAGGCCTGTGAAATATTCTCAGTGGTGCTGTAAGCCTGTTCATAATGGGTACAGGCAAAATTTCAGGGCAGTACCTGCCAAGTTGCTCTCATGGGCATGACCCATGGGCTCTCAGAGGCAAACTGTGCACTGCCAGCTCTGCCACCCACGCAGCCACAACCTCTGGGCAGAGAAAACAGCCAGCCTGAACCTACAGCTTCACTATCTCCTCAGAAATGTCAGAAACTGATGACTCAGGAAATATCAGAACTTCTTTCTACCTCTGTTACTTTTTCTGTGACAGGCAGTAATTTCACAGTACTTACATGGTATTAAAGGTGTATTTGGAAACACAGCATGTACATCTTCTATTTTAAACAGTAAGATGATGATCCTTTATTATCAAAGAAACATTCCAGCACAGTCTGGAGCCTCACAGGTAGCTCTAACAGGTGAGACTGTGTCTGTAGCACTCTTGGCTTTCATGTGTGTCATTTCAAAGCTATGTCATGAAAATGCCCTTCTAAAGGAGTATCAACATTCAGAAATGTTACAAGACTAAAGTTCTAATGTGGTTATACTCCTAGGAATTGCAGATTTGTTGCCAGGTGTTTTCAGGTTCATTTTAAAGTGTCCTCCCAATAACAACAGGACAGAACTGCATGCTGCTTTGCATTTATGTCCAGGTGTCTGAAGGTAAATTCCATTTATATTTATGTTGTCTTCTCCTATTCTAGTAAATGGGATATCTATGCACTTTTTATGAAGAAGTGAAATTTACTAAGGTAAGATGTATCATGCATGATCAGGAAAGAAATTACCATAATAATATTCATTTGCATTTGCAAATATCTTTCATTTCAAGTGGCCTTACAAATCCTTGCTTTTGCTCAGGCTTAGTCTTTGCGTGGACAGGTCTAAAGCTCATACACATATTTGCAGTAAGGCCTCATGAATTTTTTTACACAGGATATGCAAAATCAGGGGTATATTCAGTGAGCAGTGAAGTCACAACTGTGTAAAGGAAAGCTCTCTATGAGAAAGAAGGGATTATATTACTACTGTTGTTTGTCAAAATAATGTTTTCAAACACTTCCCAGCTACTACTTGCACCCAAGGCTGTTTCAGTAAAGCCATGAAATGACCACCCCTGAGTCCAGAGGGTGTTGAATCTGGCCTTCCTGTATATTCTCCCATGTCACAACATTTGAAGCACCATTTAAATAGCTTGTTTTGTCTCACTGACATGGCATCTGCCTATACAATCACCAACTCTCTTTGTGGCAGCTGTCTATTCATTCCCCAGAACGTTAAACTAGCTCTAACTAACCAGAAAGAAAGTAAAATCAATGTAACACTTCAGGCTTCAGCAGCTGGGTCTTTAAATAGGATTCCTGGCAGATCTGTTCTTGTCTGTAACACATTTTGCTGCAGATGTACTGCTGTAGGTAGAAAGGCCCTTTATTGCATGGTTTCTAGCTGGATCTACTAGACCAACTGTTTAAAAGTCAACAGGACAACATCAGCCAGAAAAAGTGCTGATTAAATCAGAGTTAGCTCACTACACACAGAAAATGCTGGTAGACAAGAGAAGTTGAATATATACCCAAAAATTAAAACCCTGATATTGGTTGGTCAAGCTGGAGGAAGATACTTGGCATATTTGCAGTTTTCTAAGCCAGCAGAAAGACTGACCTGAAATAAATAATTTTATGTCTGCCGTGTACTGCACTCAATGAAAAGAAATAAAAATTATTCATGTTAAACTAATGACGCTTTTTATTTGCCATAAGAAATTTATATTTTACTTAGGAACATCAGCTCTTTCCTCTAACAACTAACAGGCTTGGCCTCTGGTGGAAAAGCAAAGTAGAAAAAAACCAGGTAGGATAAAAGCTATATCTTTTGCTGTTAAACTAATCAAAAAGTGAAATTTAGAAGATACCATTCATAGCAAGAGCTATATGATGCAGAGAACAGCAATGGAGTTGTTTGTCTTCTGCAAACATGTCAGATACCTGACAGGGGAGCCCTGGCAAACACGTGTACTTGGGAGGAGTGCAGTCTGTTTGTTCATCAGCTTTGGAAGCTGTTTTGGGACAGCCATGTGTCTCCAGGTGGTCACCATCCCAAGACAGATTTCCACCAGAACAGCAACACTTCAGCCCTCCAGCAGCGTCTGGAGGCAGCCTCTGGATTTGTCCCAGTGTGAGCTTCCAGGGGATGGTGGGCACCCTGCTGCAGGGGGTTATTCCCTGTGTGCTGTGTCTGTGATTTACCAGCAGCCTTTGCCTTTCTTGTTTCCCTCCCAGGCTGCCCCTCAGAGGCTCATCCACTTCCACTGAGGAATTTGTCACACACAGGAGCAGAAGGCAGGTCTTGTCTTCTCCTATGAAGTGCCTCCTGTGATCCTAATGTCATGTTTATTGAGACAACAGCTTCTGGTGTTGACTTATTTAAGGCATCCAACATTTTAATGTATGTTTATATTTATGTTAGTGTACCTTCAAACTGCAAGAATAAAAAGAAAAGCTAGAAAACAGAGGTCTGTATATTTATTTAGATCATTTGAGCTCCTGCTCAAGCATTGTGATGTTTGATGAATTTTAGAGCAGACATTATAGCAACATATTGATTTTGTCTAGGTATTGAGAAAAGGTACTAACATTTTTCTGCAAGACAAATTTTTTGAACACTTTCAGTAAACCGATGAAAGGCTGGAAAGATGAAAATGCCCTTAGGACTAAAGAAACAGACAGCTTGGACAGCAGGTTTAATGTTTCTCTTTCTGATTCACTTTGTAATAGTCCAGGTGTTACATTCTTACTTGTCCACAGACAGAACTTTACAATGTATTTAGAAATCTTTTACTATTTTCATCAGGAGTCAGAGGATTGTGCATTTCTGGATTGTGCATAAAGCATTCAAAAGGTGAACATTCATTCTGAAGGACCAATTTAACATATTATCTGATTAATTTCTGTATCCATATTATATATTTTTCTGTTATCAACTTATTTTTGTTTCCTAAAAGACAGTTAAGACTTTTTTCAACTATTTTTTTTTTTTCATGAATCTTTGGATTGTATTGTATTCAAAATATAAACACTACTAACCTCTGGTCTGCTAACAGTTTAGGCAGTTATGGAGATAACAGCAGTTCAGTGCCTTAATTCAA
Organism: Illadopsis cleaveri; assembly: GCA_013399915.1. Taxonomy (NCBI): domain Eukaryota; kingdom Metazoa; phylum Chordata; class Aves; order Passeriformes; family Timaliidae; genus Illadopsis; species Illadopsis cleaveri. The sequence continues at coordinate 88,415 of VXBB01012715.1, forward strand.
CAAGCTCTGAAAGTGTTTGCTGCCTGGCTTCTGGCTATGCCATTAATACTTTCAGACTACACAGCTTTCTGGAGCAGTTCTGCAAGCAATGCATTAAATTTGTAATACTGACCAATCTCTGGCTTTTAGACAACTGGCTTTTGCTCAGCAAATTCAAATGAGAATGGTAACTGCTTTAAACCAGCTATTTAATTAGATCTACAGGGATTACTAATGCAAATGCATGAAAAGTATCAATTTGCTATTACTAGTTTTTATAATCAGGGGAACATCTGATTTAGTTCATTTGGCTATGGAACAAAAAAGCCTAAGATGGGTCTCTCCTCCATGGTACTGGTTTCTGTAGAAATGACAGCTATGATTTAACTACAGATTAGCAGAGATTTTCAAAGGACTTGGGCATGACAGTGTGTCCAAACTGACTTAGAAATGGTATTTCTATAGGAATAAGGTATTAATTGTTTAAGAAAAATAAATTTGATCCTCATACACTATTAGCATAGCACAGCATGTCTGAGACTCAGTGGTCATTGTCTCCATTTCACAAGGAAATAGTGAACACTTCTATTTCAAGTAAAGTACAAGATTTTACTTCCTAATAGTCCTTAATCACTGTAATGAAATGTATTTAAATTTAATTATGTCTTACTTTAAGCAGCAGGCCAGTTTTGTAAAATTATGTAACACACTGAAATAGAGGTGAGTATAATGCACAGGCAGGTTTGCACAGACAGAGGTTACTGCCATTATCTAGGTACATGCACAGATACTGTGGGTAAGGGTACATTCTGAAACTCCAGATAAATACTTGATAAAAGGACAGTACAACAGTCTTTTTTTCTTTTTTTCTTTCTTTTCTTTTTTTTTTTTCCCCGCAGTCTGGTACAGGAAACACATCTGAACATTCAGGGTGTCCATCTCTGGGCACCCAGCAGTCGTGTCACCACAGCAGCTGTGTGTGTGCAGGGCTGCCCCAAAGCAGGACAGTATGGGGCAGCTGCACAGGCACTTTTCATGCCACCCAGTCAACACCCAGCAGATGGCAAACATGGGATGAAAATGTCTTCAGGACTGGAGCATGAGAGAAAATGGCATTTACTGTTCACACTTTTTGGTGAGCTCTGACAGCAGATGCCATCTCAGGTGCATCTCACAGAAAGTTTTCCACACATCAGGAGAAATGCATAGACATCTCAGGCATAGGTCTGGGGTTTAGTCATTCTGTACAGTTTGTATTGCATTTTATTCTGAATACAGTGTTTCAGGCAACATTTTTTGGTCAGATGAGACCTAACTCAGAAAAAGAGCCTCAGGAGAGACATGGCCTGACTCACTAAAAAGCACACTATGATTGAAATGTTCAAACCTTTGCTATTATAAATGAAAAACATCTGGAAGGATTTGATTTTTTTGCTTTGGATTAATATTACTTCTTGTGCATTAAGTCTCAGAAGTTGCACTGGGGTTGCACCAGCACCTGTAAATTCCCTTGCCTTTGTTTTTTCCTCTAATTGCTGATTGTGGTCCTAGCAGTGATCTTCCTTTTTATTTCCTTGCTCTTTTGTGACCTTTACAAAGAGCATTTCAACCTTTCTGGCAAACCAGACATAGCTAAACAAAAAAACATTTTGAAGACATACTTTTAAGAGAGGTAAGACAGAGCTGTTAGACAAGGAATGATAGTTAAGGTCATTTTTGGAAGTGCTTAAAACCATACCACATACACATGTCAGCAGGTTCCCACAAGAATGTGTCCTGAGGCTGCCAATCAGTATTGGCATGGGGATTGTGTTACATAATTCCCCAGTACCTTGGAATATGAGACCACAAACATTTGTTTTATGAGAGACCTACTCAATCATGTCATGTTATCCATGCATGTACCTGGTTACAGGATTTGGCATTTGGGTTAGGATTTGACACCAACAGACACTACATGTGACAGAACAGAGCTGGCAGGCACAGGCTCAGTTTAAATGGGCATCTCCATAGCCAAGGAACCACTCTTGTTTCCTGCACATGGTCCAGCAGCAGTGCTAGAGAGGGTTCTGTCAGCATCCACCTCTTCATCCACCCAAGGATAATCTCATCAGATAAAAGCCAAGCTATGTAAAAGCTGTATGAAATTAAAGGGTTACAATACATTTTGGTCACTTCTCATGCGCATATTCCTGGGAGTAAATTGAGATATGACACATAATAGTCACATTGGAACGACCCAGCATTTTGTTTTGACTTCATGGCTGTGGACTGTGCCTGTCCCTTCACCCTTGCAGGAACCTGTGTAAGTGCAAACATGATCAGAGCAGTTGTGAAGTGAAACGTAATCTGACAGTCAGACACTCACATTACACTGACAGCACCCACAAGGAGACCAAGGGAAGAATGGAAGGCAGAACCACAGATGCTGATCTGCAGGTAAGCCATGTTCCCCATGGTGAGAACCCATTGTCCCAGATCCCCATCAAAGTCAGCCATTTCCAGGTATGTGGCCTCTTATTTTGGAACAAGCGTCGACCCTGGCTGCGGGCTCGGAGCCCTCAGCTGGGGAATAAAATAGACAACATGTCAGCTCTCTGCCACTTGGGACATGAGTGCATTGGGAAAATCCTTCTGGGCCATTCATCTGGCTTTGGGAAACAACACAAAGTGACCTTTATTTCATAGCAGCATCTAGTGCCAAGGGCACAAAAACAGAGTGTTAGAAGGACTGCTTTTTTTTGAAGAGGTAGGGAAATGCTAGTGTGTATGTGCTGATGTGTTAATAGAAGCCTCTGACACAAAGATCATGCTAAAGCCATGTATCTCACTGTAGTACAGTTCTCCAAGTGAGGGAACTGTTCAAACCACATTACATCAGCATTGTCAGAGCAGGAGTGTGCCTTGACTCATATCCCTGAGTCCTAGCAAATGGTACTCATTTGAGTGCTCTGTGCATTGCTGTGACAAAACTCCGCCAGTTTGCAAACAAAAACCTGGAAATGTCAATAGAGGCAGGAAAAAAAAAAAAGAAAAAAAAAAAAAAAAAAA
>VXBB01012715.1:91474-128033 GCA_013399915.1 Illadopsis cleaveri
AAAAAAAAAAAAAAAAAAGAAAAAAAAAAAAAGGAGACAATTCCTCTTAGGCACACCAGGGTCAGATCACTCACAGTATCTCGTTAAAAACTTTTATTATCCTCAGCATTGCAGGATACAATTGAGATACTAAAAGTTATCAGCAGAGTGGCATGTTCTGATTTTGTAAGCTAACTAGCAGGAATGGTCAGGACCCAGATTTGCTCTCCCTAAAAGAAAGTATACCGGAAACAGCTTTTGACAGATGTCAGAGGGAGACACAGTGTATCAGTCCTACTGGAGTTCTCCAATAAATAAAATGACACAAGGGAAAAAAAAGAAAAATGAACTTTGTTTGGAAATGGAGAAAATTGCCTAAGAAGTTCTGTCAGAGCATATAACATTTTCCTTAATGGTGGAATTGCTCAGTGAAATAGTTTCCAAGGGGAATATTGAACTTGAGGGATGTTTTCCAGTGTTATCATATATCAATCTAGAATATGTTTTCAAATTGACTATTGTATGTTCAGGGGTTTAATACCTCTCTCAACACAGCTTCAGCTAAATATCTGTAAAAGGTGTGTATCTGTATTTTCTTTACCTTGAGTAATAGCTACTATTTTTTTTTATTTATGTGGCACTGACAGGGTGTATCCATCAATTTACAGAAGTGTGCCTTCTGAGAAAAGTCCTGGCATCCAGCTGCTCATTTTTGGTTCCCCATCCCATTGGTACTGAAGTGACCATTCAGCCAGAAGGCAAGGAGGGGAATGGCAGTGGTAGTGGCAACAGTGGCTTTAAACAATATTTTGTGCTTCCTTAGCTCTGGGTGTAACTCAGTCTGTGTGGAGCTCAGAAGTATCCTGTGAAGATTTCTGTGGGAAGTAGATTCTGCCTGTGATTACTACCCATTTAACACAGGAAGAAGTGGAAACCTGTGGATGTAATTTTTAGCAATTCTACAGAACAGCCTACACTGAAAATCAGCAGTTTGGCAGCTGGCTTTGTGAGCATACTACTCTTACCAGCATTAAAACTACTTGTAATCTCACTCTGACTTTTAGATTTTGGGCCATACACGGCTAAAATCATCTAATTATCCCAGGCTGTCTGCTGATGAATTATCCTTGAAATTCTCCTATTAACAGGCTGTAGCTATGAAACATACTGTGCTACATGTTTTTTTCCCAATCTGCCAGAAAGTTCTATAACATATAGTCAAGCCTCTCACCTTTCTCATGGAGGCTATTTTCTTTCAGATATGTAACCATCAGAATTACTCTCTCTTAAAGACATAAGGGAAAAAAATATCTCTTTGTATTACTTACAGCATTTCCATATCAGTGCCTGAAGCATGGCTCAGACGGGTACAAGAGCTTGTTTGAGGAGAAATCAAGCATGTGTACCTCACTTTCTCTACAGAGCCCCACAACACTGCTTTTTTCCAACCAAACATATTTCTGGTCCTGACTTAGGATTATCTAACTACAGGCCACTGTGACGTGCAGGGTTGCAGTCCATGTTAGCAAGGATAGCATACTATAGAAACACGCTACATACGTTTGCATGTTTTGGTTTTTTTTCCCCTAAATCGTGAATTCCAGACTCACTGCATCACTGTGCCTCCACTGTGAGCAATTTCCCTCCAGCCGTCACCAGCACCTTCTATATTTGATACCACATGTAAAGATTTTCTTCACTTACATGCGAGTGACTGTGTTTTATATATTCTGATAGCCCATTCATTTTCATTGAAAACACCCTGATATTTTGCAGTCCTGCCAACAGGCAGGAACTAATCAAAAGTGCTCCACTTTCATTTTCTGCTTTAAAACAGACAAAACTCTGGTATATCAAGAAAAGCAAAAAACACAAATAGAAAAGAATAAAAATTACAAAAATGTAGTTACTGATGTCTGTTCAAACTCACCATTTCGCTGTGAGTTACTTACTAATTATATCATTTTCAAACCCTGTGACCACAAGCCTTACCTGACATTGAAGGTTTCCCACAGACAATTAAAACTAATGTTCCTTGGATTTATTTTCACTTTTTTGATAATTTCAAACATTTTCTAATTTCTCTCTACTGCAGATAGGAATCAATAATGACTATGTAGATCCCTCTAAGGTAGCTATGCAGGAGTAGCATACAAAGAAAAAAACTGTCTATGTCCCTTCATGCTTCTTGTTGGCTAAATATGTAAGAAGAGATCATTGTCTTCAAAGGCATCTGCAAATTCATCAACACAGAGTATTTGTCAGGTTCTTATTACAGTGTTAGCTTCCTGGGGCTATGCTGGGAGCCACAGGACTGATGTCATGAGGTGCCAAAAGGTACTGCTACAGGCACAGTTTTGTGGGAATGGCAGCAGACTACCAGATCAGTCCCTGCATATGCAACAGATGGTCTCTGTCCTTGCCCTGTTTCCACTTTTAAGTTTTTCTACTGCTCCAAGTCTTCTTGCTCCAAGTACTATTTTAAAATCAAGGGAAAATTACAAATTAAGACAAGAGCTTAAATGAAGGCCTTTAAAGCCTCCTGAGCTCTGTTTCCCATCTCACTGCTTGTCAATGCTGCTTCTGTAGTATTTGGGGTCAAAAAACCTATCTAAAACCTTATCAGAAGCATCAAGTACTGTTTGTGTCAACTTTTTCATACAGCAACATTCCTAATGACTTCACAGGGACATTATCAGGACAGAAATCAGGAATACTTATCTCAGCATCACATGATTTTGTGAATGTATACTCCACAAGAGACCATGAAAGATCAAGTGAACAGACAATAGGTTGAGGGTCTTCACTAAATCCCTTCCTCTAAATTAGTACCAAGATCTTACCTAACACCCACAAAATTTTACCATGTCTTTCCTCAAACATTTACTGGGCTTAATATTGGCACAGGCTGGTATATTCTTGCACATGTACTGACATATTTTCCAGCAAATTGTTCTGGGGCCAGGTATAAAATTAGAGGCAATATTTAATATGGTCTGGAAGGTGCTCCTGTTTGATAAATTGGTGTTGGTCAAATGAAACGCAGTGAATGTGAATAAAACCTGCTAGCAAACTCTTTTCATTGCAAGAGTAAATCTGTTAAAGCCACAATATTCTGTGCTACTGAAATCCAGAATAATCTGTGAAACTAGCATAACCTTCTGGTGGCCGTGAAAGTAGTAAATGTTGTCTTTATTTCAAGTTCATTTTTTTAATCTGAATTTAGGCAATCTTGCGGGGAGGGGGATCTGCAAATGGACTTTATGTGTTCCCTTTTTAAACTACAAAGACACATTAAATACCAATGAATGTGTCTTGCCCCTTTCAGCCATATATCCAGAATAATGGAGATGAAAATTGTGACTGTGATTAACATATGTGTGTTGCTGTGCTGGTTGTGCAGTTGGAGTTCCAAGGCACACACGTGCTCTTTCAGCTGCTTAAGCATAAGGACTTAGAGTAACTACAGATAAAAATATAGAAGTACTATGTGATCACTAATTTAATCACTTAACTCTCATAGCTATCATAGCACACTGATAGGGACCAGAAGTGAGAAAAACAAAAGTAATCATAAAATTTAAGGGGTTTAATGTGCCCATTAGGAATGCAGCACCAAAATTCTTGAACACTTCCAGTTGCAGCAAAGCTAGGCCATACACTTGTGACAGATTAGGTGATTATCTTTATTTGTGTATGTCAGATTTGCTTTTGTGCACCAATGTCCTTGTACTTGCACCCAGTAGGGGTCATCTTTGCCAGCCAGCCATTTTCTTCAGGCATCCAGGAACCCCCTCTCTTTTCTGCAGCACACACTTCCCTAGAGAACCTTCATTACACTGGTAACACACTCTCATTTTTTTGCTTCTAATGTGTTTGAGGTGTCCAGAGTGCTGCTGAGTGTATTTTGAGTTAGTCAAATCTTGGCCCTTTAGGTGACAGGAGGAAGAAAAGCTCCCAACAGCCTGAAGTAGGCAGCCAGGTCTTTGCAGAAGCTGCAGAAAAGGGCAGCAAAAGGCCATATGAAAGTCAATCACATTTGATTGCATTAATAAGGAGTTACAGAAAAGCAGTATAGGAGCTGATAAATTAAAAACTCATGATGAAAATGTGGCATAGACAGCTGCTGAGTAAGGTCTTAATACCCCAGCATGTGATGTAGTAGTGTGACCTATGCAGTCTGCCAGTTCCCAAGACAAGCAGCTGCTAAGGTTGTTGATTGAGCGTACAAATGTGTACCAGGGACAGCATCCAACTTTTTGCTGTGTTGAGGTTTGGCCAAGACTAAAATCTTCTGTAATTTTGCCAAAGCACATTTCTGTCCTCTGCTTGCCAAGATCTAAGAACAGCAGTATTTTGGAACACTAGGACTTGAACTTAGAACTAACACCTTTGTCACATCCAGAATGATTTTCAAGAAAACCTCCGAGACTTAAGACACTTTAGGAATTGTTTGTTTACTGGCATGCCTGCTATTTCTTTTTTTTCTTTCAAGTACATTTGTGGGAAACATTTTCTTTCTCCTTTTATAATAGAAAAGGGAGATAAACAAGGAGATAATTACAAAAGAGGCAAGAACAGGAAATGATGTGAAAATACATTAAAAATTCTAGAGAATAGAAAAAAGAAAGAAGGGAAGACTTGGAGGGAAAAGGAATAAACAGGATTAATAACTATTCAGTTGTATTTCATATAGCTATATATCAGGAGAAAGTGAAGAACACTAAAATGATGTTCACTTGGGACCCTTGGAATTTTCTAGGGTTTATTCTTTTCCTCTTTGGTTTCCATTTCAATTTTACCATGAAATCTAGATTTCAATGAGGGTTCAAAGAGAGGAGGGGGAGGGGAGGGGAAGGGAAAGTTGTTTACATGAGCAGATATTTCAGTGGTTACTTAGAATACAGCCATTTTATTTTATTTTATTTTATTTTATTTTATTTTATTTTATTTTATTTTTATTGTTCTTACCACCTATATTCTCCTACAAACACATACTAAAACTAAGTTACTGACTCCAGACCTCTTTTCATATCTTGTGCTTTTAGTTTCTTTGGAACATCTACAGGGAACAAACCCTGAAAGCTAAGCTACCTTTCCTTGCCATCATACCATGTACCAAAGTCCCTTCTACCTAAAGCACAGCTTTATGCAAAAATGAGTCAGGTCTGGAGCTCCTTCACTTCTGGGGCAAGTCAGGCACTGGCAGGAGAAGAAGGTACTGGGGGACACATACGCTGGTCTGCAGCTGCAGAGCCACAACCCTGTCTGTGTCCAGGCTGTCAGGTATGCCAGCACTCTAGGTCAGGACTCATAGGAAAAATGATGACCTTTCAGTCCTCGTCAAATAAAGGGAAGCTGATGGTATCAATATGGGGCCAGATCATCCCATAAAGAGGGGTAGAGACATCCAAAGGGCTGAATGCAGGCTCTGTTATCTACAGACACCAAAAGCTTGCTGTTGGTTTCTAAAAACAAATGAAAATACAAAAGCTAAGCCTTTAGTAGCTATCCTGTGTTTCTCAGATGACACCTGGTGGGCAAAAGCTAAAGAGATGAAAGCATTCGGCCTTCATCGTGCAGAACCTTGATCCGTACCCACAGCTGCACTACTGCACTTACTGCAGGTGCACCTATCAGCTGTCCTTCATACTCTGCTTATCCACCCCACGCCCCCAATCCATTATTACAGTTGCCCAGAATAAGCACATATCACCCAGGTACCTGCAACAGCTTTTTTCACCACTCATTGCCGCGACCCCCGTCTGCTCCCGGCTAGCTCCTCTCTTCGAGGGCCGCGACCTTCCCTGGTGAGAGCCTCCCGAAGGGTGGCCCCAGCGCAGGCGGCACAGGCCTCTCAGGGTGGTGATAACCAGGCTCTTTTGTGAAGCCTTGCTGCTATGGCCTAGCCAAGCAGCGAAGGCAGCTCCGAAGGGTGCAGTGATTCCAAGCGGCGCAGGAATAAAGCAGGAGGCGGGAATGGTCTCCAGGAGCTCTTCTTTATTCCGAAGATCCGAAGACCCCGAAAGGGCCTCGGACCCGGCATTTTATTCTCTTAGGGAAGGGGGTGGGGTTATGTCCCGAACCAATGGGAATACAGAAAGGAGATAAGGACCAATCAGGGAAAACTAGGGCATGCAAATGAAGGATCGAAAAGGGACAACGGGATAGGGTAACTTAGGACCAATCAAGGGACGGATTGAAAAGGGACCAATGGGGAAGGCAGAACTGGGGTACAAACTTTGTAACCAATAAGAACTCGGGGTAAAACTTTTAACCAATAACAAGATAGAATTTCAATGCTGCCTCGTGGTATATAAAGCCCTGAGTGTTTACTCAGTGTTTGACCTCCAAGGTAAAGCCAATTGTCCCGCTCCCTCAATGTCCTCCTTAGGAAATCGGTCCCTAACAGGGACCTGGTCCGCAACAACTCATATCCACTTTATTTATTCTTTAATTATTATTCTGACTCATGTCCTGAGTTTGTTTAATTCTGGCATGCAAGTCTGAGGCTAGGCTAGAGTGCATACACCATTTCCAAAAATAAAAATACAGGGAAAGCCCATGGTAGCAGCATGTTTTTATGGTGTGGGATAACTAGACAATATTATGAATGCCTTCACAAGTATATAGTCACACTCAGAAGGTTAAAGGCTTTAGTTTCTTCTGATTATTAATTTACTCTTCCTCTTTTAAACTAATTCCAGCTTACTTCTGTTACAGTGTCTGTCTTTTCTGGTTGATGCAATTGACCTAATGCATACCTGTTGAGGTCTCACAAATAAGTTAGCAATATAAAGGGGTGGAAAAAGGCACTCTAAAGAGAAAACTGTACTTAGAAATGTGTTTCTTCTGGGGATGCTTATATCTTGTGGTGAAACAGGTGGTTTCGTCAAGGATCTCATGGATACAAATATTAAGTTCTGGTGCAGTCCTGTTTCTCTATTTGGCTCAAAGGATTTCAGAAAATGTCAGATACTGCTGAATCAATGCTGTAACGTATGAAGCTCCTCCCATAAATAAGGTGACCATGATCAATTGTTGGATTGCTAGCAATGCATCTTCCAAGTTAACAGCTTTTTTTCCTGTTATATGCTTTTTTTCCCTGTTCTGTGTATACTCTATTCCTTTAAATGTTAACAACTTTATTTTTTCCTTGGTGTATTTTCATGCCTTCTTTTTGTGCCAAATCCTAGAAGATTTTATGAAGCAAAACACACAGAGAGGTCAGGGATTCCATGACTTCAAATACGAAACTAAGCTGAAAAACAATGTGGTAGAGGTCAGAAGAAAATGAGGTAATTATCTAGACTGCTCCTTCTGGATTCAGATTAGTTGTTTACCTGTTTGGCAAACAGGCCATCCAAGAGTCATGGCACTGTATTTGGTCTGGCTGAGGTGGAGTTAATGTCCAAACAGCTGTGCTTTGTGTTTGTAGCCACAACAGTTGAGACCCTCCAGTGCTGGGCTCCTGGGTGAGCAGTGTTCAGGTGCCACCAGGGCTGTCTCTCCAACACCTCCCAAAAAGGCCAGCAGGCTTGGAGTGTGCAAGAGGCTGGGAAAGGAGACACAGCTGGGACACCTGGCCCAAACCGACCAGTGGGACATTCCATACTATATGATGTTGTAAGAACAAAAGCTAAGGGGTGGTGATTTTTTTTTTTTTTAATTAAGGTGTTTGTCTTCCAATGTAACTGCTACATGTACCGGGGCCATATTCCCAGGAAATGGCCAGACAATTAGAGAATAAATCTTTTTGTTTCCCAGTGTGGCCTTTGCCTTAATCGCAACCAATGAGTTTTTCATCTCATTTTTGCCCCCTGTTCTGCTGAGCAGAGCAAGTGATGGAACATCTTTGTGGAATCCTGGTGCTCCAGGTGACCCCACTGTTCAGTCAAGGTGAACCCACAGCAGGCATATCCAGGCTGAAACGAATTCTGCACCACAGAGAGAATGAAGTAATGTCCTGGCACAGCTGAAAGCCAGGGTTAATCTTTATATCACATCACAACTTGATGTCCAAGTCCCTGCTGCCCAAAGCCAGAAGCACCAAATCTAACTGTGCTCCGTTACCTGAAGTATCCCTACATATGGTTTCCAGAACAACTGTGAAAAGTCCTCACCATTCTGAATAACTCACAAGTAAAGTAAAAGAGTCATAAAGATTGACCAGCCAGAAACTAGTGAACTACTGAACAGTACCTTAGTTACACTGTGAGTGGAAGCACCTTATTAAAGCACTTTATGGTACTGGTGCTTCCTGTAGAGCAGTCCCCAACCCGTGACCAATTTGCTGCTCACAGTAACAGGAAACTTGGAAGGGCTGACAAAAGAAAGCAAATGCTAACACACATTACTTTTTTTTTCTCTTACAGCCAGTAGTTAAGGCCACGGCAAAGATGACTTTGAAACACCGCTAAGAAGAGAATATTTTTACAAGCCTTTCAGGGAGCAATCTGTGAGAACAACCCTTTTTATTTTATGCTGAAGACTATTTCCATGTTTTGAAATGTTCTACTTTACTTTTTAATTCCTGTTCAGCAAATATAAAGAGAACAAGTATAGTCATAAAATACGAAGAGGAAAAACATATCTAGAACATGCTGTTAAAAACATCAATTAGGAAATAAAATATCTTCAGCATAGCCCTTCAGGCAGCGTCTGTGAATGCGTTTGTGTCCTGCAGCTGGGAAAACACCGGTTCCTACTCTGTAGCAGGAAAGTCACGGGATAAATAATTACTTCTGTTCCACAGAAATGTTAAATGGCAATTCATTTGAAAGTTTGATTTGCATACATGAGTGAGAAACAAGATCTTCAGAGCCCGCCCCCAAGAATTTATTGAATCATGTGGAAGTCTTCTCATTCTGAGAGGATAATGAGGGTATATCCCGGTTTTCCTGAAGGAAGCAATCCACGCAAACCCTGACCGTGAGCGAAGCCAGGCCCAGCGAGGCAAACCCTCCGGCAGCCGCGGAAGGAAGGAGTTAAATGGAAGCAGCCAAGGGCGCGCCGCCCCTCCCCTAGGCGGGCCGGCGGCAACATGGCTGCGCTGGCCCCAGCGCTGGCGGCGGCGGCCGGGCGGCTCCAGGTAAAGGCCGCCGGCACCCGAGCTCGGCGGGGCCGCTACTTCCGGGGGAGCCCCGCCTCCCGGGGGAGCCCCGGGCTGCGCGGGTGTGTCGGGCTGGCCGCAGGACCCAGCCCCTAGGAGGCCCTTCCGTGTGGCGGTCTTGGCGTTTCTCTGTTCAACGGTGCTTTCGTTTGTGCGGGCGTGTCACTCCTCACTGCAGTTCCGTGCTTGTGCCGCTTGAAATGACTTGAATCGGGCCAGTAGAAAACCGGAGTCTGCACTGTGGTGTTGCCTGCTTGAAAGTAACCAANCTGAACGAGCTAAGAAAGTTGAATTCTTAAGAACTGCAGAAAAGCTAAAAGCTCAGTAAGTTAAACACTTTATCATAAGTATGTTTTCATTCTGTTCTGGAGGTAACATTATTAACTCGAGGTTCAAAGTAAGAATGTATGGTAATGAAATCTTTAGGCTATTGTGGTTGTTACAGTAGTTCAGGATAGGCTTATAAGCTCTGAAATGCCCCGTTGTTTGAATTACCGTTTGGACTTAGGCTGGTCATGTAGTAAGGATTTACTAAGAATTGCTGCCCTTAGGTGCACAGAAAAGGAAGTGTGTGTGGCACAATTGAGTTCTCAGTCTTCCTACTTAGCTGTGCTTACCCTCTAAGGACCTAAAGCCCTTAAGACATACCGACAAAAGGGGAACTGCTGCAACAGAAGATTGAAAGACTTCCTCTAGAATATCTAGGCCACTGTTTTAAAAAAGGAGGATTCAAGACAGCTCAGGCTCATAAGTGATTTAAATCTGGTTCCCTACATCTTGACCAAATGCTGATAACAACTACACTGGCAGCTGAAGGAAGAGGGAGTTTTCTTCTCAGACAGGTGAGCTTTATGGGGAGTAGCTAATGCAACCATCTGACTGAAGGAGAGCTTTGCAGTTGTGAATTCTGATTGAACAGGGCACTTAAGTCTCACACCAGTGTTTTACACTGTGCAACTGACTCGAGTTCACCTTGATACCCTGGATCCTGGGCTGCGGCTCAAAATTTGACTGCTGGTTAATGTAAACGTTCCCAAGCCGCTCGAAATGAGGCATGCCATTTAACTGTGGCTCAGCGTCCCTCTGTAATGTTGTCTGTGCTGGGGCTCCATCTAGGTGTGCCACAGTATTAATACAGCCTGTCTGCCTGAACTTTCAAGGGAAAACTCTTAACAAGGCTCCCAGAGAGAAAGCGGGCATATAAAATTTCAGTGTATAAACCACTGCATGCCACTGAGGTGATTTCCTTGTTAATTTCTTCTTGAAGTTCTTGAGTTACTGTGGTGTGTAGTTTTATAGCTGCAGAAATATTTTCCTTGAAAACAGTTGTAGAACAAACCGAGGTTTTTTTATAAAATCTAAGACAGTCCTGTTAACACAGCCTGCACACTAACCTTGGAAAATCTTGGGATTTTGCTGAGTGTTTGTGCCTTACTCAGTGTGGCACCCTTTCTTCCTAGGCTTGCAAATATAGAAAAAGACAAAACTGGACACCTTTATAATAGGAAGAGTGATTTCAGGGTAGAATACAGATTACTAGAGGAACTGGAACACAGCATGACTGTCAGCAGGAAAATGGAAAGTAAGTGAGGTTTTATTTGGGCTTGTTTGCGGTTTTTTTTTTCTTTAATATACTGTTGTTTTTGTAAATGGTTTAAAAATCAGTAGTACAGAGGGATGAGTTTAGGTGGAAGATAGATACTGATGTGGTATATTTCACCAGGAGCTTATAAACACACAATTCATTGCAAAATTCAGAAGCGTGAACATTTTGGGCCCCATATGTTATTAACTATTTTCTTTTAATCTTCAATGGAAAACCACTGTGGTGGATAGGTACTGCTCAAGAAACTTGGAATCAATTTTGTGTGTATATTGCAAAACCTAATGTAGTCCAGCTAAGGTATAGTAAAAATATTCTTACCTCAACATTCACACACTGATTGTTGCCTTTAAATATCCTTTTAAACTGTTCTGTGTTTGCATGTTTTGAGTTTTTGGGCAATGAGTATTCCTAGTTCAAACAGTGCTATTGCGATAGTACACAGTCTGCCCTAATAGTATCCCTTCCACTTATAGGCTTGTAATATAGTTCAAGAAACAAAGTTACTCCCTTTACTCACAGTACTTGAATTCTCTCAACAATAGTCACATAAATCATGCTATGCCATCTGATACAGATCAAAGTAAGTTGAAGAAAGAAAAGAAACATAGAAACAATTTAAAGTATACTTTCTTACAAATTTGCATGTGTTCTGATCTGTGCCTTTTATTTAAGGAATCTTAGAATATCCTTTACATTTTGCAGTCCTAAAGAAATGTAAATTTTTGAGGAATGACTAAGCTGATAAGTCAGATTTTTTTTCCATGAGTAAGAAGGGAGCATGGCATATGGATGGAAATGATACTATGAGATAATAAAGAGGGCAGGGATGAGAGCACCACATGTCAGATGTGGAGGAGTATATCCTAAAAGATACAAAATTGTACAACTCCCCTCCAAATTTACTATGTTGAGATCTTTCAGCATGATCTTGTGTGCTTTAAGATTTTCTGTGGTCTCAGCAGGAACTTGTACTTTCCTTAATCCAAATCTTTTAGGATAGAAGATACAGTTCCTTAGTATCTAAGATACAGCCAGAACTTCATCTTCTTCAGTAGTGTATTTATGGACTCATGAGGAGCCAAGTGGTGACAATGCTAATAAGTGCACACATGCTTGGAGCACGTGAAAACATTGATTCTTTGCTATTTAACACAACAAATAAATGAATCTTGTTGAAGTAATACATTCATATTCACTTTCAAGTTTGTTTTCTCTCCATAAATGTATGTTTTGAAGCCTAGGTCAAAGTCTGCCTCCAAACTCTAGAAGCATAGACAATATTTTCAAAGATCCCCTTTAGAAATAGGAACTACTAATTTTAAAATCTGCTGATGCTGTGTAAGGAGCTAACATGGACCACGTGGTCAGCTACATGCAATTACCAGTTAAAATGCTTAGTATTATGGCAGTTTCTTATCATCAAACAGAATTTGTGTTCCTGCTTAGATCAAACACCAGGTTTATTTTGGACACTTCATTGCTCTTGTTCTTTTACTGAATTTAATGCATGAAGAAACTCATAGAACTATCAGCACTTTATTTTGTTTAACAGAAGCTAAAATCCTGCAGCAGCTATCAAAAATACAAAACAACGTGAAGAGACTTCAGCAGCAATTAAAAGATGTGAAGCCTACACCAGAGTGTAAGTCATGGCAACAGATTTAAAAACATTTTCCTCTACAGATGGGTTTCTTGCATAGTTATCTTTCTCCTGCAGGCTTGGGACACTCCTCCAGCCTTTATGATTTTGCAAGAATCTGGAAAGGAAAGACTAAACCTAGAAATGGCAGAAACTTAAGAAATGTTGAAAGATTGTGCAGTTCTTTGTGGAAACAGAAACTTACTTGGTCTCACAAGTGGTGTGTGTTTGTTCCTTGAGGCTGTTGAAAGCCAGATATCCTATCTGTAACATTTGCCTTATGCAAAATAAACTGGGTATTCTGCTACCATGTAACTCCCTTTGATCTGGTAAGGGGTAACCGAGTAGGTTCTGCAGGGAACTCATTTCTAGCCACCACATAGTTTGAAATGTAAATTGGAATATTCTACAGAAAGTGCTGCAGCAGTTTGTTCAATTTGGATGTTTTAAAACTTTTGGGAAATAGGCTCTGAAAGAACCATCCTCATGTGGTACCTACTACCTTTTGTGGAGCTCAAGTTTAGGGCCTCCTACTAGCTGAGGGCCTTCTGATGCTTGATAAAATGCATCCCATTTCATTTATTCAGTAATTTATCTATTAAAAAATCATTATCTTCTTAAACTGTCAGTCAAGATACTAAGAACTAAGAAGGCATGAAAGCTGAAAAATGAGGTTTAGTTTATGTAACTTTACCAAAATACAGGTTAGTTAAACTGTGCATTCCGTATGTCCATAGCGATGTTGTAGTGATTTAAAAGAGATTTTAGCCTAATAATATAATCTAATCTAATGGATGGATTTTCTTCCATTGCAATATATATCTTCTCTGGACAGCTGTATTACTGTCTTAAATCACATGATGGTACAGGACAAAGTCTTACTCTGATGTTTCTTTCTCGGCTTTGTAAAAGTAGTGGCTTGCAGGTTAAATAGGATTGCTGTAGTCCAGTATAAATCAGAGTTGAGTGTGCTTAATTCACTTGCTGCATTGCTATAAAAAACAAAAGTGGTAGTCTACGATAAGTCTATATTATTTTGGGAATCAGATGAAGGCTAGTCAAGGTAGACTTTTTAAAGGGAAATAAACATTTATACTGGGATTTGCATCCAGTTAGCTAAGTCCCTTAATAAACACACCTTTTGAATAAATAACAGTCTTTTAAGTCTTTTAAGGCTGCTTGAGAAAGAAGTGCATGCTTTTTTTTACACAGAAATATGTGTCCTGAAAATCTCCATAAGTCCTGCATTTCTGGATAGAGCTGATAAAGACTGTAGACTTCTTATGTGAAATGATTTTTTTTCTTCTTTTCCTTTTTTAGTTGTTGAGAAGATCAAGGAAATGATGGAAGAAATTGAAAATGCAATCAATGCTTTTAAAGAGGAACAGAGGCAAATGTATGCTTATACATGCTTCAGCTGCTAGAAAAAGGGCTTTCATAAGACACAATGAAAACTTTGAATTAATCTAGCAAACTGTTCTTATGGTTTATTCTTTTGATAGTGATTCCTGTGGTATGTAAATCAAAGCACAAGCTATCAACGTTAGAATCTTGATAAACTGCCTTTTAGAGAGGGTGTTTATATAGCTATTGCAGCATTCCAATGTAATAATGATTTGCCTATGAATAGGCTTTTTAGAGAGGCTGGAGAAGAGATTAGATTGTGGGGGTTTCGTTGTTATGTTGTCTAATTGGGTTTGGAAGGTTTCTTTTTCTCTCTACTGGTGTCAGGAGGGGATTGACTTAATTGTATGCATGCCAGAAATGTGTTCTTTCAGTAAGAGGGTAACTTAATTCTCATTGTGTAGGGCTTTATTATCGGATCATTACAACTGTGCTGTTACCACTGCAGTTCTTAATCTTTGAGGAATAGCTCTTATGTGGCATTGAACAATTCTAAAATTCATTTTTGGTGAACGGACAATGAATACTGGATTTTTTTTCCTTACATTTCAGTGCTTGTCTCATTTCAGATATCAGCAGCTTTTGAAAGAGGAAAAAGCTGTCATTAATGAGCTTAGTCTCTTCGAAAGGAAAGTGGAACTGTGGGCCTTAGGGACCTCAACAGCAGAAAAAGTTTGGAAATTACCATCAGCCAGGGTCACAGTTGATAAAACACTGGAAAATCATCTACCCGAAGAAGTGGTAGAGTTTGAAAGATTTCTTCAGCGAACAGGGGGGCGGCAAGGAGGCTGGGATGATTATGATCATCAAAATTTTCTGAAAATACGGACAAAATATAGAGGAAGGCTGTCTTACATGGATGAAGCCCTTGAGTATCTCAGTGGAAGAACAAAAGAAGATATAGAACAGCATGACAAATGGTATCAAGAATATGTGATTTTACATGAAAGAAAGAAAGAGGTAAAATAACCCCTCTAAGGTTTTTGAAGATCTCAGAAAGCACACTTATTTTCAAAATGCATAATCTCTTGGTTTTGTATCTGCCTCTCTGGTAGTACTGCTAGGCAGATTTCTCTTACAGTTGATGGTATATAACTGAGGTCTTTAGCATCCCAAACCTGCCCAAGTATTTATCTTTAATAAATAATTACATATAAGCAAAGACCTAACAACACAGAGAAGTGGACTGTGTATTGCCAAAGTATATTATAAATGGTTTTGAACTCAGTGGTCTAGCAAGTTAGGTGCCAAGCCAGAGCAGTTAGTGATCCTCTCTTCCTGTTACATTGTCTCTAAAAATGTCTGTCCCACTGTATAAGCAATATACCTAAGACAGACTGACATGGCAGAATTACGATTCCCTCAAGAACTATCCAAGTAATAAAATATATACTGACATAAGAACTACTATAAAACAGTGGGTTAATTGGAAAAAAAAGTAAAAATTGAAATACGTTTGCATTAAAAAAGCATACTACATCAACATTCATAACTACCCAAAGTTATTATTACTGCTATAACTGAAGCAGTTTCAGCAGACATCTGTTCAACCTGCTGGTGTGATCCATAGAATAGAAAAAAAAAAAGAGAGAAAACACATATAGGTGCTTCTTCGTTTTCAGTTTTGCCTTTAGTAGACTTTTAATTCTTATGTGCATTTTGTGTCCTTGGAACACAATAAGAAATGTCTTCATCACACAGTGTGAATATGAAAATTTTCAATTTTCTGAATCAATGTGAATATGTAAAATTTTCATGAAAACCTTGGATTTTTTTTCCTATGGTCTCTTGCAGTCAATTAAAAAGTGGAAAGAAAAGCAGCAGCTAGAAAAAGAAAGAAACTTGAAGGAGAAAGTGAAATCAGAAAAAATGCTCAAGGAAAGATGCCTACAACGTGAAGAAGCTCAGAAGCAAAAAGGAGAAGAAGAAAGAAAAAGAAAACAAGCTGCAGTTGAAGTCTGGAAGAAACAGAAAATAGTAGCATTTGCAATAGATCAAGCATCACAACTAAAACTAGAAGAGAAGGAGAAAAAGCAACAAAAAGAGCGCCACAGCCATGTGAAGTTACTGTTAGAAAGGAATACCTTGCAAAAAAAAGTAAAGGAGGAGCTTGAAAAGCTTGAAAATGAGAAGAGAGAGGAAACTGAAAAGGAGGGAAGGAAGAAAATTGGTGCAGAAGAAATTTCTAAGTTTCAAGAGCATGTGCGTAATTTCATCTCCATTTTTGCATGTCATTGTTTTAAATTTGATACATCCTCCTACACTATAAGCAGTTAAACAGGTTTTAAAATCCAAGTCTCATTCACCTAAATACATTATTAATTCATTACAAATAACAGCGTCTATTGCAGACAAACAGTATGAAACTTGATTTTAGACAAAGATGCTCCTTATCTTTAGTATCTAAATTCTACAGGATTACTCAAGCTCATATTTCTTTACTTATATAGAAGTGGGTTTATTTCTTCAGTAAATAATTTATTTGGGAAAAAGTACTTGGGCTATGCTGTCTAAGAAGATGTCAGAGGACCTGAGTGTTGTATTCAGATGGAAGGTAGAAAGAGTTGTTTGAATATCCTGTGGGTTTCAGTTAGGGAAAGTCAGATCCCATATCAATGTAAATGCAGTTACTGGAGAATTGATATTATTGTCAGCATTCACACTAAAGTTTTATAAATCGAGTTTAAATGAGTTCCCCCCGCCTCCCCCACCCCAAGCCATGTAACTGTAATTTGTTTGTGCAGGACAAGCTATAGCATGTAGCTGCCTAGTGAAACCTTATTCTTTACTATTACAATAATTTTAAAACAAAACCAACCAACCAAACAAAAAAACCCTCCCCCAAAACAAGCTGTGAAAAGCTGCATGTATATTTTTATATAATTTGTTTTACTTCCAAAGAAAAGTTTTCTTTTCCACTCATGTTTCAGGATCTACAAAAACTGGAGCTAAGGGTTTTACAGAAACATGCTAAAGAGGTAGAGAAACAAGAAGAAGAAAAAAGATTGGCAAAGTTAAGAAAGAAGGTAACTTCATTTGTTTTAACCAGAGATGTGTGCAACTTGATGGTTTAAGCAGACTTCTTTTATTGATCTAAAAAGCAATTGTTTTATCTAAATGGTTGATAAAGGAAAACAAAAAGTCATGCCTGTTATCAGGAGACAGAATTGCAGCAGGCATAGTTGTTCCTGTGTTTAAAAAAATGGGGAAAAAATCCCTACAATTTATGTATCTCATGATAGTATTTATAAGGCCTACAGGTCACAAAAGTAAGCTGCAATATAGGTGGTGACTTTTATTTTTTTCAAATAGTTTTCTACCATTGGTTAAATAAGTAGGCTGTCTCCCAGAAGTATTGTGCGTACACTGGGTTTTACAAGAGTTTAACCTTTTAAGTCATTAAAATTTAATGACTGCAAGCAGTGTCACTGTCATCTATGGTGAAGACACACTGGGCATCATGGAACTCCTTTTGTGATGAACGAAAAAGACTTAATTATTTTTGGTTGTTTTTTTCACCGTGAGGTTGAGATTCGGGTCACCAGAGACCCACCCAGATCGAACAGACCTTCCAAGGGCTGGGAGGAACGCAGGCAAGAGATGGCACCAGCAGCTGCAGAACCGCTGTTGCGCGTTCCTCACAGGTGAGCAGGGGACCAATGGACGTGTAGCATGACACAAGTGCACTTTTATACTTTATGCCTTTTTGCTTTGTTGTCAGAGCTGTCCCAGCCTGGAGAGGAGGATCGTAGCTGCCCTCCAGCATGTCTCTGTCGCAGGACGAAGCAGCAGCCAGCACTTCCCGGGAGCTGGCACCGAGCTGGCTTGACCCATGGCGTGTATTACCTCTGTAATTTGGGAGTGTCGAGTTTGACGCGCCGGCTGTCAGAGCGGCCGACTGTGATGTCCCTTGGCATTAAAAGCGCGTTTTCCCCGCAGCTGGTTGTAGCGACCCCTTAAGCCGCCCCAGCCGCAGTGAACTGAACGGTCCCTTTCCTTACCCCTTCCCTTTCCTTGCCTCTTCCCTTTCCCCGCCCCGGGGCGGGCTCCGNTGACGGGAAGCCCCTCCCGGAGCGCTGCCGCCTCTGGGGGCCGGGTGCAGCGCCCCACGGCCAGAAGGAAAAAACATCCCTATAAATCTGCCCAAAACGGACGGCTCACAAAAAATGTGTTAACATAGGGGTGTAGTCACTGCTCGCGTAAACTGCTTGCATCCACGAGGGAAGACTTGTTGATCCTTCTAATCTGTTTTAAATCCAGTGCTTCACTCTCCTAATCTGTCTTGGAAGCCATTTTAAAATAAATCACTTAAGCTTCATTTCGGCACGCAGAAGACTCTTGTTCCATGTAACAAATATTTTTAAGTCTTCATTACCTAGTTTAAAGGAGAAAATGCTAGTGAAATATGTTCCTCACTTTGAATTGGAGGAACATTTGTTCCTCTTATGGCTTCAAAATGTACTTACTTGATACTCTTCAAGTCTTCACTTAAGATAGTTACATTGCAGGCGTAAGAATACCAGTAATGTGATTATCAAGCTGCACTTGGTGTAATGTTGGAGTCATGTAGATGGTTTGATAACGTAAAATAGTAAGATTCTTTCCATTTTGTAATGTCCAGCAAGT
Organism: Illadopsis cleaveri; assembly: GCA_013399915.1. Classification (NCBI taxonomy): domain Eukaryota; kingdom Metazoa; phylum Chordata; class Aves; order Passeriformes; family Timaliidae; genus Illadopsis; species Illadopsis cleaveri. Next base: position 109,841 of record VXBB01012715.1, read on the forward strand.
CATCCTGTGAGGAATGCTCCATGGCTTTGATCAGGTCATCCTGCATTATTTTGGTTGAGAGCGCAAATACATGGCATAAACGTGTAAGGACTAGAACAGATAGTGCTGAGCTGTGTGTGAAATAACACAACTTTATATTGAAAAGTTAGAAATGGAACTACTGGGGAGGGGCCAGCAGAGAGCTTCGAAGATGGTTAAGGGGCTGGAACATCTGTCTTGTGAGGAAAGGTTGGGGAAGCTGGGCCCGTTCAGCCTCAAGAAGAGGTGGCGAGAGGATGAGGCCAGACTCTTTAAGTGGTCGCTGTGACAGGGCAGAGGGCAGCAGACAGAAACACAGGAAGGTCCATCTCAGTATGAAAAAAAAAAACTTCCTCGCATTGGGAGTGACTCATGACTGAAGCAGACTGCTCAGAGAAGTTGTGGAGTTTTCTTCCCTGGAGATATTCAAAACTTGCCTGGACACAATCCTGTAGAAACTGCTCTGGGTAAACCTACCTTAGGAGAAGGGGGTTGTAGTAGATGATCTCCAGAAGTCCTTTCCTACCCCAGCTGTAACTTGGTGAAATTTTGGTTGCAGATATGTAAATCATTTATTCATTAAAAATTAGCTGGTGTTTCAGTCTACTTTCTCATTTATTTTAGGTGNGTTGTAGCGACCCCTTAAGCCGCCCCAGCCGCAGTGAACTGAACGGTCCCTTTCCTTACCCCTTCCCTTTCCTTGCCTCTTCCCTTTCCCCGCCCCGGGGCGGGCTCCGCGGGTGACGCGATCCGGGCGCGCCGGGCGCGGGCAGCAGCGGCAAGATGGAGATGGCGGCGGCGGCGGCGCCGTGCCCGGGGGAGCCGGAGCGGCTGGACTTCCTGCGGGAGCGGCATGTGCGCTTCTTTCAGCGGTGCCTTCAGATCCTGCCCGAGCGCTACTCGTCCCTGGAGACCAGCAGGTAGCAGCGGGCCGGGCTCCTCCGNTAAGGGGCTGGAACATCTGTCTTGTGAGGAAAGGTTGGGGAAGCTGGGCCCGTTCAGCCTCAAGAAGAGGTGGCGAGAGGATGAGGCCAGACTCTTTAAGTGGTCGCTGTGACAGGGCAGAGGGCAGCAGACAGAAACACAGGAAGGTCCATCTCAGTATGAAAAAAAAAAACTTCCTCGCATTGGGAGTGACTCATGACTGAAGCAGACTGCTCAGAGAAGTTGTGGAGTTTTCTTCCCTGGAGATATTCAAAACTTGCCTGGACACAATCCTGTAGAAACTGCTCTGGGTAAACCTACCTTAGGAGAAGGGGGTTGTAGTAGATGATCTCCAGAAGTCCTTTCCTACCCCAGCTGTAACTTGGTGAAATTTTGGTTGCAGATATGTAAATCATTTATTCATTAAAAATTAGCTGGTGTTTCAGTCTACTTTCTCATTTATTTTAGGTGACAGCAAGGGCAAGTCTAGGCATCCTATGCTCAACTACGTATAGGCCTTAAAATTACCACAGGATGCAGATGTGCTAGAGTGGTAACACAAATAGCTAGCCTTGGCCCCACTGACACTTGAAAACAGCTAAAGAAATGGGATGTCTTCAGCCTAGAGAAGGAGGGATTTAATCACAGTCTTCCATTGGTAGGAAACTACGTACAAAGAAAGATACAGGTGTACTGTTTGCAGGAGACCATGGTACTGGAGCAGGAGGCTGTGGGAATGAGGTACTTCGGGGAGAATTGTGTGGCTGTAGGAAAAATGTTCTTCGCTGCTAGAGGAGTTAACTGTGAAAAGCTTGCCATTTGAAGTGATGGAGTCACCTTTGAGGACGTGGCTTCTCAGGGTCATCTCTGAGGCCTTGTGTTCTTCAAAAGGTGGGACCAGTGATCTTCAGAGGCCCTTGACAATGTAGATATATTCTACAGGGGTGCACAACTGTCTGTTGACAAATTCTAAGCCGAGGATTGAGCCATAAATGCATTGTCTCCAGTTTGACTTCAAGGGTATCAAGTTTCCCTTTTCGCCAAGTTCAAGGTCACCGAGTTCAGCAAACCTTCAGGAAGCTCTGGAGCTGATACAGCTGCAGAAAGAAATACTGTTACCTTTTTGTTTGAATTGAAGTGGTTCTATTTTGATTTGGATGGGGAAACGCCACTAAATTAAAGGGAGATTTGTTAAATAAATAAATAATTTGTCAGATGGGGTTTTTTTCACTGCACTGCAGTAGAAAACTGTGTTTGTTCTCACCAGACAAGGGTGGTGGAGAGTGAAATTTTCCTCACTGTGCTGGTGCATTTTAACTTAATCTGTAGGTTGTCAAACAATAACAGAGAATAAAGAAAATTTATTTCATGTTCTCTACCCAACTTCTTGCCTCAAAACCTTTGTAATTATTTTTATCTGTAGTTATTTGCATGCAACAGTAGTTGGCAGCAAGAGGAGTTTTTAAGCATCCTGATTGATAGTGTTTCATACACACTGATTGTCAGCATTGTGAGGTTTTGCAGGAGAATGCAACTTTCCACATCTCTGAAATCTTTAAGATTCTGGTACCTCATGATGCTCTTTGTAGCACACTTAATCATTTTCTCAAATTTGTGACTTCAAATGCTTTCTGAATTCTTCTGTTAAACTGTAGTCTTTGTCCTTGCTTGAAGACAAAGGGGTCTGAATCTGTCACGAGGAGTGTCCTGTTGACTGACCTCTGTGGAAATGGCTGTAAATTTTTTACACTTCTTGCCATGTATCTGTCACCTGAGGTGCTGCTAAGAGTTGTTTTTGCTAGGACATATGTCTGTTAATTTTCTGTGAGGGAGGACAGCATATAGAGTAAAGATGTAGTACCTAAATGGCTGTATTGCAACCTGTGTATGACCAGTGGGGCCAGGCACTCTTCCCACTGTAAATAAATTCCATCACATTACAGGCTGTTCTTCAGTAATTCTGGAGACAGACAGTGAACTCTGAATAAGTGAACTGAACCCTAACTATATGCCAAACCACTTTTAAAATTCGTATATCTGACACATGCATTTTTAACTGTAGATGAGATAGCTTGCTCTCTGTGTTGTATGTATGGCCTTGTGGTTTTGGACCTACTTTGCAGCAGTTTCCAGTGCTGATGTTGGCATGTTGTTTGTGCCTCATTGGAAGTAATTTAGATGGGTAAAATAGAGTGAAAGTGTCTTTTTAATAGTTCTAGTAAAAGATTGTTAGTGTTTCTGAAAATCAGAATGTACAGGCAGTGTTTCAAAGAAATCGTTTATTGTACCTGAACAGTAAATTCCTTGAGTTTTTTTTAATAAAAGGAGTGATTTATTTCTTTTAAATTAGTTATTTATTATCCAGGGACAGATTTTGGATTAAACAGACATCTGTTCAATGGTAAAAGTTGATATAAGCCTTGAAGTGTTAATTTTGCACTTCAAATAACAATTTTCTAATCATCATAATGATTAAAATTTACTCTTGTTCTACATAGAAATACTTTTGTGTGCAACAGACTTTTTTGTCTCTCTCTACTCAAAAAAATTATTTGAAATAATAACAGTAAAGATATATATTGTACCAGCCCACTGGTAGGAATGTCCCCCTAGGAGGTTGTGCAGCTGTATTAAGGTTAGTAACTGCTGCATTGTCATTTGGGTGCTGTGTTTTAATTAGAATAATTCTTTTTGGATGTGTGCTTTGGGCTGACTCATATCACCATTTTTCTGTGGTCTTACTGTTTGTGGTTCTGATGCAGAACCTCATGCAGAAATTAAATGGCTGTGGAGGCTCCTGTTCACATCTGTCTCTTCAGAGGTACCAACTGCTGGTGGTCATGGTGGCTCACCAGTTTGTGAGGTAAATATGAATTACAGCTTAATCTCGTAAGGAAAGTTGGTATTAACTGTTGGTGTTTCTTGGCATGCTGAATTATAGTTTCTACATGTGTAGCAGTTGTTTCACAGTCCATCATCTTATCTGGTGTAAAGAGAACAAGAATTTCAAGAAGGATCAGCAGACAAGTGTGGGTGGCAAAATATATGTCCAGCTAATTTTAGTCTGAGTCAGAACATCCAAGGTATCATTACATGAGCATTTTCTCTCAGCAACTTCTCCCAAGTTCCTAACCCAGTGCTGTTGCTTTGGTGCTCTGTCAGAGTGAGTAATGCACTGTTGGAGGGCCATGCTGTGGGTGGCTGCCGTGGTTTGAGTTAAAACAAACCCAGCAAAGAAGGTGTTAGTTAGCGGGTATTATGGCACTCATTCATGGAAGGAAACAAGTGGTAGGAGGGACATTCAGCATGCTAGCTACTCCACTGCTCTGTTGGACACTTGAATGTGTCATGCTAAGGCAGTCATCTAGGCTGTTTTACACCCAAGGACCAGAAATAAGCACCTTTAGATGTTAATTCATCCTGTATGCCTATTTATACATTGTTTGCCTACAAAGTAGGCTTTGCTGTTTGACATTGATATCTAAGCATCTGAAATTGGGTTTGGGACACAATGAGAAGTAGCTTACTGTAGTTAAGGGTTACCTTGCATATGCACCTAATGCACGTTTAGGGGATTGTTCATGGAAGAATTCTTCAGAGAGAACTAGTGCTCCATATGTTAATACCATAATCTAGTTTGCTTTGTAGTGGGTTGTTCTGTTGGGCTTTTCTTTCAGGTAAACAGGCCTTTAGGTAAATTTTTAATTGACATGTCATATCATAAAAGGAAGGGCAGCTTATATGAAAAACCTTGTTGAGGCAGAGAAATGTTGTCAGTGCAAAGATCATTGCTGTGTCCAGTAGATGATTTCCATGTATTGTAAGCTAGGCTCTGTGTTGCACTACTGTTAAAGGCTGAGAATTCATAGCTGTATCTGTTGCTGCAACCATTTGTTAATTTCCCCATGATATTTATGGCGGGAAGTGTAAGTCTTATTTTTTTCTTTTAGGTTGACAATTGCATTTTTCGCACTCTCTGGTCTGGATATGTTGGATTCCTTAGATGTGGTGAACAAAGATGATATAATAGAATGGATTTATTCCCTGCAGGTCCTTCCCACAGAAGACAGTGAGTGAGTTTTTAGTTTTTTTAATTGATATTAACATTTTTACTTTGTTTTGTACTTGGGGAATAGTGTATGGCTCTTGTTTTTATAAAATATAAGGTTGACCTTCCTAAAGTGCAGTCCTGATAATTTCAGGTAGTGATGTTGTGCGAATCTTGGATATAGATCCCTCACAAGTAATAAAGCGAGGAAAAGCAGGAATTAATTTGAAGATAAGCCAGTATAAAATAGTATAATAAAGCTGCATCTTTAGACATTTCTAAAAGAAATGGTTGTAAAATACATGGTTCTAAAAGAAATGCATATGTTGTGAAAGTATTACAAGTCTAATAGTGATTATTTTGACTTCCACTCCAATGCCAGGAGCCGTGATCACAGGTGTGGTTATTTACAACAGCTTTTTGAGAATTGGAGGTGTAAGGGTAAGAAGCAAAAAGAATAAACACAGTCCCTGGCTGATGTTCCTCAGATCTGTGAAGGTTAAATTTACCCAAGGTTTTAAGAAGGAATAATGCTGCTGCTGAATCCCAGCTGTCCTCAGATTGGAAGGTGCATAGCAAAAAAGCTGGCGAGGTAACTCAAAGGAAATGTCTCTTTCCTGGTTGGTTTGACAGAAGTTAGGGAGGTGCTGTTTTTGTGGGCTGGTTGATGTTGGCAGTTTTTCCTGTGGCAGCCCAGGTGAATGGCTGGTAGCACTAGAAGGGGTAGGAGGGAGGGAGGGAGGGAGCGGGATGTGGGTGAGGCACTGCTGCTCTGTGGCAAAAGGTGCTGGTGTGTTAAATGCTGGTGTGGGCATAGCTCCAGGCTGGTGGTCTCTAGAGAAAAGGCAGTTCTATTACCCTGTCTGTAAAATCATGAACACGTACTTTGGATGGATGTAGAAAGAAAACTGTGTTTCCTTCTGTTATCTATTCTAATTATATACAACAAATCAGATCTCAAATCTGTTTAATGAAGGAGTCAGGACTGCTGATGCTTAATTTTTACAGTAATAAAAAAATCCTTCTTCTGACTCCAGAGTTTTAGAAACCATCAGATCTACCACAGGAACTAGTTCTGATAGATTTATGTTTTCTTGTATTGTATTCCAGGATTGATTCTTGAAAATTTGGAGTTTGGATTACATAAATATTCTTACAAAGTTTTTTAATGATTAGAAGGTTCCTGTGTCTTACTGTTCAGAAATTTTTCCACGGCGTACATACTTTGTTTCTATGAGTTGCTCACTTTTTGACTTTTATCCCAGTCTTCAAGACTTAATTCCAAAAGAACAGGGAAGTTTGAAAGAAGAGAGATTAGAGCAGGAATTTCTGTTTGTTTATCTTTGATAGTATGCAGTAATTCTCTGGGGCTTCTACCTTGCCGGTGTTTAGAATATTGCCATTTGTCTAGAGCTTCCTAGGGAGGGCAGTAAAATTCCCAGCATGCAGATGTGGAGGCTGACAGCTCAGCACAGATGTGCTCCTTCTTTTTTCTAGATATCATCCTCTCATAAAACTGAGAGGAGTTTTGGGGAGGGCACTTTTGTCAGCACACTCTGTGCTTTCCAAGTAATTAATCTCTGCTTTTCGGTAGAAGAACAAGCTTTCCTTCAGTCCTGTATTTTTGTATCATACTGTAATAACTCTTGTTCTTCTTATGCTTTTGGTAATAACACTGCTCTTATCTGGTCACTTGATCACTAAAACTTCAGTGTTTGTATTTCATTTTTTGCTTTTTCTGTTGGGCAATAGAAAGTGCAAAATGTAAATGATGCTGGTATCAGCAGGTTGGATTATTGAATGACTAAATGTGAAGAAGGAAACACACTCTGGTAATGTCTACTTTCAGTAAAATGTATTGGCTCTCTGTTTTTTAGCCCTGGATGGGTGCAATGCTTGTTAATTGGCAGCCTCCCAGCAGCAGAGCTCCCACTCCCTCTTTCAGCCTCTTTGAAGAAGTAATTAAACTGTGGTAGGCTACAGCACTGAAGTGTTTGGTTGCAAAGTGCTTGTACATCTCCAGTTAAACAGGAGATTGCTGGCTTGGTGGATTGGAATCTGTCCACGTTAAAAAAAACCAAAAAACAAAAAACAAAAAAACCCCTACCAAACCCAAGAAAACACAACATTTTACTTTTAAAGAAGCATGCTATTTTTTTCATGCATTCTGATAAATTTCTCTTTCCATGGAATACTCGTTTTTAAAAATTTAAATTAAAGTACTGTTTTATAATCATGAATTCCACCAATTCAAAAGCTACATTTTAAATGGGAATATGTTTTTACAGAATCTTGGGGTTTGTTCTTGATTGTATCAGTGGCTGAATTTCTAGAATTTTGTATCAGTCAAAAAGAGAATTCCTGTAATTCTTATTAGAAAAATAAATTTTCTGCCTTTCACGTTTGTCCCTCCAAAGGTTCCTTTATGCACAGCACTTAACTTGATTTTTATTAAAGCATTTTTTTTAAGATGGTAAATTCAAATTGTTTTGAGAACTACTGCTACCTTACAGTCTTTTTTCCAGTGGATGGGAGACAGAGCAGTTGGTGTTCTGCAGACTTAGTATTTGTTTGTTTTTATCATTAACTGTTGTAGTAGGTGTACTGGCTGGGCTACAATTTTTTTTTTTTTTCATAGTAGCTTCTAATCTACTATGTTTTCTACTAACCTGGTACTAAAATAATGTTTTAGTGTTTCAGCTATTGCTGAGCAGTGCCAGTCAAGGCTGGCTCTTTTTGCCTCCTCTGCACCTCTTTTCCCATGGCAGACACAGCCAGGACCACTGACCCAGGCTGACCTCAGGTCTGACCAGAGGGACGCGCCATGCCATCTGGCATCATTTTCAGCAGTAAAAGCTTGGGAAAAGAAGGAGAAAGGGAGCAATATTTGCGGTTCTGGCATTTTCTTCCTCAGTAACCCTTACTCTTGCTGGGGCCCTGCTTTCTAGAAAATGGCTATACACCTGCCTGGCTGATGGGAAGTAGTAAATTAATTCCTACTTTGCTTTGTTGTGTGCCCACAACTTCTGCTTTACCTATCAAACTGTTTCTGTCTCACTCTGTGAGTCTTCTCTTCATCTCTCTGTTTTCTTGCCTCAGCTGCTGGTGAGTCAACCCACCACAGCAGAGTGTTACAGACCTGATAGAAAATTCAAGATTTGGTGGCTTAGACCACTTCTTAGATACAGTCTCTCAATACCCTATGATAGTTTTAAGTGACATGTTTGTATTTACTGGTATGTAATATATCTGATGGCTAATGATAGCTTCACTTCAAAGGTTTGTAGCCTTTGAAATTTTACGTGAAACTAAAGCTCACTAGTGCTTAAGTAGCGAGATCATGATCTATCTGAGCAAGAAAGTGAACATATGCTCTGTCAGCCTAATCAAAATGCACTTAAGGAAGCTGAAGATAAGGGTCTATCAGCATAGACTGTATCCTTCTGTGGGTTTATTGTAGCTGTGATTCAAACAAATGATGTCCTTTAGGTACCATGATTTTAGCTCAAGTTTTCCAGACTGGCTGAATACCAGTCCTAATTTGGAGGGAATAGCATGTCACATGTACAAACTGACCCTCACACAAAAACACATTCTTAGCTGAATGCTTCCACTTACTGCTGTCTTCTGCTTGTTCAAAGGGCCCTTGTCTTCTATAACTCATGCTAAATAGTTTGACTTTATCTTGCATAGATTTTGGCCATTGTTACCTTTCTTTCCCTTTTAGTGAATGCTTTGCTTAGGTGCATAGCTACCATGTGTTTTTGTTTTCTTTGTGTGGTCACTGCAAGAAGACCTAATGTTTTCTTTTAGAAAGAAGTTGGAATCTTTAAAAGTTTTTTTTCTTCTTTCATTTTGAGGATGGTAATGTTCTTTTACAAGCCTCAACCAGAAATGATATGTTTTTAGAATAACATGTTATTTTTTGAAGTGTTAATGAAATTGGGAAACAGTTGACAAAACACCCTCTTTTAACTAGTTGCTTGTTCTCAAGATCCTTATCATGTCAGTGTTAGTTACTGTTTCTGCTCTCATAATGCAGCTCCTTGACAGAATTTAAAGTTTATTTTAACTACCTAAAGTGCAACTCATAACAATTTAAGAAAGATGTATTCCAGTTTCTTGCAAGTCACATTCAAAGCCAGTTCAGCACTTTTAAAAGAAAGTGAATCCAGAACTTTGTACTCAAGTAATCTAATTACACAGAGGAAGCACACTGCTTGGCCATGTTCATCCACCATCCTCCCCCAAAGGAATAGTGGCATTTGTTTGACCCTGCTTGAGAGCTTGCTGAAGTGGCAGAAAACCACACATTTATTTATCTAACAGAGGTTACCTTTGTGTTGCATTGGTGAACTGTGTTGATTGGGAGTGCCAGTGCCAGCCCATTAAGGGAGAGGGAAGAAAATTGTACTTTTTGACAGCTGGATGCTTCACTAGCTTTGCTGTACTAAGAAATGGAACCAAATGGAATACTGAAACGTATTTTATTTGTCATCTGAATCCCCAGAATCCATGGATACCAGACTGAAAACTATGCTACATGGCATATTTCTATCGAAGTCTAAATTTAGATTTTTATTAATGATTCTTTCTTCTTATGTGGCAGTCCTGAAAAAAAATTATAAAATGACATTGACGTTTTTTAAAATCATTGGTACATGTGAGCTTTCTGATCATGAGTTTCTTGAGCAAAAATACAAATTTTCCTCCAGCATAACTTTCTTTTATGGCTACATTTGAAGTATTTATCTGGATATATAATCCATTCTAGAGAATGCAACTTTGAATTTCGTGACATCCTCTAGTGTTTTGATTTACAGGGACAGCAAGATATACTAGATTACAAGCTCTAGTTCAGTGAGAAGAGCTTATGCTTACTTTTATCTGGATGTGCTGACTAAATCAGCCTATGCTAAAGCTACAATTTTTTAATATATTATAAGGTTTATTAATGTATGTAAACTCCTGTACTTAGCGAAAGGAGCCAAGCCTTGCAGCCAGAGGAATGCATGGATAATCTGAATGTGAAAAAGTAGTGGTAAAAGTTTATCAATCCTTCCATGCAAGAGAAGTTGTAAAATATAAATAACAAAAATACCCTGCCTGTAAAAAAAGAGCTCTTAGAATAAATTGTCTGTGGTCATCACTTGAAGCTCCTTTACATACCTTAAGGACTTTCTGACTTAAGGACACATAAGCACCATCTTTTTTTTCACAGGATAGTTTCAGCTCTTGATTTAAGCATGAAGTCTTTTGATTTTGGAAAAGGGTCAGTTTTCTTTAGTTGTCAAACGTGAAAAGTTTTTCCAGGTGTGTTATTTCAGCTTTCAAACCACCACAAATAGTTACACAGCAGTTAATGAAATATTTGTTACTTTTTGCTCTGTCTTAGGCTCCTGCAGAATGTGGCTAAGTAAGGTTGATGGTGGAAGTGAACACCAGGTGGTACCATTTCACAGCTGCAGTTGAACTGATGCAGAGCAAACTGCTGAAGCTGAACTGGCCACTCCAGTAGTTTATTCCCAAGGGACATAAGCTATGATCACATCCTTTTAATTTGGGTCTGTTTCATTTTAATTCTATTTCTGATTCTGACAGCCCATTTTTGGTTCAGGAAAGTGAAAGGTTTCATTAGCAATACTAAGCTATTACATAAAACAAGAAGTGCAAGTACATTGCAATAAAATAGTAGAGCCAACTTTACAGAAGATGAAATTGCACACTGTAAAGTTTCTTTCATGAACTAAGGACAGTCATTTCCTGTAACTTGCCTTTGATTCTGATTTGATTTTCAACTTGTATATTCACAGGATGCTGAAAAACCATTTTGAGACACTACATCAGTGTTCCAGAGTCATGTGGTTAAAAACAAGTTGTTTTCACTTCCTGTTTTAATGCTTCCTTTGTCAACTCAGAATTCTAGTTTTTACTTCACATGCTGTGACTAGAGATTTAGCAATTCACTTGTAAATACCGAAGGTCTAGGAAGGTGCATTAGGAAGGTCTAGGAATTGCAGGTACATTATTGCATTTGAGGACAAGATAAAATTCCTTGCAAAGTTTGCCCTAAAGGGCATGCTGGTCTTCTGTTTTTCCTAGGAGCCAGTGTGTGAAGTTTAGAATGGCAGATGAGAAATACTGACAAGAAGTGTCAAAGTAGATTTTAATTCATAGCAATATGGTTAAAAATCCAACTTTAGATCCAATTCTAAAATTGCGAATGCTGTTTTCTAGTTTATAAAAGTTTAGTACTACAAGAAAGGTTTTAAAATACTACATGAAAATTGAACATCTAAAGGGGGTAATAGATCGTGATCATTCATGTACTTTATTTTTAATCTATTTGTATAGCATCTGTGAATTTGGAAGGTGATCACAGTGACCCACTAACAGCACACAAACTTGGGTTTCATGCTGCCATTTCTACCTTGATAGTGAGTTGCAAGCTACACTCCAAAAGGCCGGTGATGACGATCAATATTTCTGGAATGAATCCTTCCATCTAGCAACTGTCAGCTGAGTTCTGTTCAGCTGCAGAGCTGTCTTGATTGTAGCATGTTTCCTTTGCATCAGGCCAGAGTAGCTGTGTTAGTAGCATAATAGCTGTTTTCTGGATGAAGGGTTTCCACACTAGTATCATTTCAAAGTGAGTGTTCTAGTTTGCTTAAGACACAGATTCATTTTTACTGAAAATGAACGTGAATGGTGATTTTTTTTTTTTTCCACCATGTCACCTAGGAAATCTGGACTTACCGGGCAGGAATTCTAGGCCTTCTTTTACTGATTTGTTCACACTGCGTGTGATGCTTTTTTGGGCAGTGTCCTTCAGGACCTTAGATTGGTCTTCAAGAGTAATTTAATTTTTTGTGCTTTCCACAGGCTGAGGCAACATGAAATGCAAGTTTTTGACTCTGCAAATGAACAGAAAAATGTTCTCTGCTGAGAAGGTTTATATTATAATAAAATAAAACAGTTATTAATTTCTTTTTCTTTCTTTTTCCTCTGTGTGGATCTGACTATGGCACACCAGCTTTTAAGCAAGCTGAAGTTGCTTTTGTTACACGTGTAGAATCATTGAAAAGTACTTTTGACTGAACTGTGGAGGAAGTGGAGAATTGCAGATGTTTCGCTCCATGTCAGATCCAAAGACTTGTCTCACAGAGAAACTTGCGTAGTCTAGGCCAAGTCGAAATTCTTAAGCTAATAAAACCTTTCTAGTTTAAGTTTTGCCTATATATAGAGTATATTTAGAATTAGAAGGTAATATGCTGCTAAATTACACCAGAGCTTGTAGGCAATATTGCATAGTGATGTTACTTAGAGCTTTCAGCCTTATAACTATTCATTCTTATTTATCCTGGTGCAATTCTCCCTAATATCCATGAGGATTTTTAGCTTAAAGGCTCAATAACTTAAAAGGGATGGGGAGAATTTCAGAACACCCAGTTGCGGATTGACTGTGACATTCATTAGGCTTTTAGTTTCAGACACTGAGCAGTAAACAAGTGAGGTTTTGCCATGCAAAAGCAAGGTTGAGCCCTTCAAAGCTGTAGTTAACTCTTGACACTGTGTGGGTCAGGCTTCTATGTCCTACATGATCAGGTATTGTGACACATTTGAAACAAATTACACTGTTTCGCTGATAGAAGTGTTTGATAGCTACAATGTGCTTAAAACTGCGAATTGTTTGCCCTTGAACGTGTTGCGAAGTATGTTGAAACAGTTCTGCTTGAGAACAGGCAGTATTAAACCAGTCAGGAATCCGGAGAGGAATAAAAAATATGTTAACTTTGGCCATTTTCCCAGGGGAGCAATCCTTTTCTCTTTTTTTCTTATGAGCATGGAAGACAAGTCTGTGGTGATACAAACTGCATTTCCACCATACCAAAAAACCTGATGCTTTGTGTTTTGTCACTACAGCAATAAATAAGTTAAATTTGCTTGTGGTTTTTATTTTTTTTGTTAATCAGAGAGATAACAAACTAAGGTTGAGAACTGAGAGACATGTGCACACTTTATTAAGGCTGTGAATAGTGTTGAACTAATGGGTCTTGATCTTGTTAGAGAATTATGGTTTGTAATAAATGCTTCAACATAACAAGTTAGTTGAGTATTGTTTTAATCTTTTCCAGGATCAAACATGAATCGCTGTGGATTCAGAGGTTCTTCATATTTAGGGATGCCATTCAATCCCTCCAAGGTCAGTTAAGAATGTGTATGTGAAATATTCAAGCAATTAAGCATTAAATAATCTTGTGTCTTTTTTGTAATATTAACTTAATTACATAATTACAGAATGTCTGGAATGCAGGGAATTTTGTACTGTTAATACTGAAGTGTTTGCAGAACGTTTAAGAAATGTGCATAAGAAACATACTAAAATGATACCTAGAACTTCAATTCTCACAGCAGCGAAGAAACTGACATACAAATTATGGCTTATCTCAGTGAAGTCTCCACCTTCTTTGGTCTTTTACTAACAAAAGAAAGCTTCTCTAGTTGAAGAATTCTCATGAGGTAGAGAAGGGCAGAATAGCCCTAATTAAGTGATGCAGAACGTGCTGTTCTTTGGTATCATAGAAAGGTTCAGGCTGAAAAGGGCCCTTAAGATTATCTAGCTCCTATCCCCATGCTGCAGGCAGGGACACTTTCCACTAGACCAGATTGCTCAGGACCTCATTCAGCCTGGCCTTGGATGCTTCCAAGGATGGGAATTCCACAGCTCTGGACAATCTGTTCCAATGCCTCACCACCCTCACAGTTAAGAATTTCTTCCTAATACATAATCTAAACCTGCCCTCTTTCAGTTTGAAGCCATTCCCCTTGTCATGTCACTTCATGCTCTGGTAAAAAGTCTCTCTCCATCTTTCTTGTAGGGTCCCTTCAGGAACTGGAAGGCCACAATTAAGTCACCTCAAAGGCTTCCCTTCTCCAGGCTGACAAATCCCAACTCTCATAGCCTTTTCCTATAGGGGAGGTGCTCTAGCCCTCTAATGAACTTAGTGGCCTCCTCTGGATGGGTTTCAACAGGTTCCAGTCCTTCCTGTGCTGAAGACCCCAGGGCTGGACACAACATTTCACATGGGGTTTCACCAGAGGGGAGCAGAATCCCCTCCCACCCCTGCTGGCCTGCTGCTTTGGATGCAGCCCAGGACACGTTTGGCTTTCTGGGCTGTGTGTGCTCATGGCCTGGTCATGTCCAGCCTCTCACCCACCAGAGCTTCCAAACCTTTTGCTCTTGATGAGTTCTTCTCCCAGTCTGTACCCTCCCAGTCTGGGGTTGTCTTGACCTGGGTGTCGCACATTCCACTTGATCTTGTAAATCTCGTGAAGTTCTCATGACCCACTTCTGGAGCTTGTCCAGGTCCTTCGAGGAAGGTGAATCCCATCTGATGCCAGTATGTCTGGTAAAATCTTGGCAGTGACACCAGCCAGGGAGGCATTAATAGACTGGGCCTGACTATTTCTTCCAAAGTCAAGGTCTGCAGCTGCAACTGGTATTTCTCTTCTTGTGTTGATTCATGCGTATTTGATTGCATCTGATACACACCCAGACTTGGGCAAGGCTCTATTCATCCCTGTTTGTCATGACCATAAGAAAGGATCCTTTGAAGCCCAGTGAACTTCAAGAGAGTTAAACTTTCATGTTCTCCTGGTTTAGGGCAAATTTTGGGAAGAAACCTCCAAATGGGGTCAGTGTAGAAAGCAAATTCAAGCAGCCCCTCCCCCAGCTGCTTCAAGAAAAAATTTCCTTAGGGAAAAGTGGAAAAAACTTTATTCAACAAGTGAAGTGTTCACAAGCTTAAAAAAGTATGAAATAATATTAAACAATAAAACCTNTATGGAAAGAAAATGCCTTTAATAAAAGACAGAAATTAGGTTAGTAGAGGCTAGTGTAGTGGTCTCACAGATTTTTCATCCACTTCTCAGTGCGACTTGATTCTTCATGCTCAAACACAGAACTACTGTACTTTTTTCACAGTCCTTCCTGCATACTGGCCTCTACTTTCCTTTTTCAGCTGTATCACACCTTTAGCAGCTCTACAGTGTAAGTGCGTTAAATCAGTACATACTTTTGGAAATGTTTTTCAGATACTCCAATGCATGAAGCTAGAAGAGTTTATTCTGAATATAGTTCTGAAATCTTGTAAAGTGCCATGAAGACAAAAAGTCTGTAAGATTGGCAAAGCATTGTTTTTCCCTCACAGCACTTTCTGGTGTTTGAATTCAGTTCTCAACTTCCAATAGTAAATACTTCATACTGAAATACTATCTTTACTGGAAATATGTTGCAGTCCATTGGTGTCTTAGAATGTGTTGGCCAGTATACATATGAGATAAAGGGATCGAATCATGTTACCTGTAGAAATTAGCTACAAGGTCACTATCTCTAGAAAATTATTTGCACATGGATGTGGTTTTTATTATTTTTCATTGTATCTGCGTTTGAGGGATTGCATCTGTTTGATTTATTGGCAAAGAAAGGTTTAAAGCATTTCCAGCACTGTTGCCTGAAATGTTCTGAAATAACTCAGAAAAAGAGGCTTGAAAATTCACTGCCATGACTCTGGGATAGTTTACGGTCACATCATTTTTCTTTTTTCATTATTTAAAAGTGTTCTGTTAAATTCTCCTTGAAAAATATTTTTTGAAAAAGCCTATAAGCATTTTGGATTTACATTGACATTTGCTAACAAGCCACTACAGTGATTTCATTCTTGAACTCTAAAGAAGTGCCATACCAGAGGTAGCCAAATCTATTCAGTCACTAGAGACTCTTCAAAATAATAGAAAAAAATGAGGGTTATGTTATAATATCCAGCTTTACTAAATCTCTCAGGAACAGGTCATTTGGGTTTGGCTGGGGAGTAGTGGTGTTTTAGCTGTTGCCTTTGAGCTGTTTGATGGTAGTGTCTTTGCAGTATTTTGGGACAGAAGCAAAAGTGAAACAAAAGCATATCCACTTCACCAACTCACAGCCCTCACAAACTGTAACAGTCTTAACTGTGAATGAAGGCTAAGAGTGACTCCTCTATCATCACAGTTAAAACATGATTCCTTTCAGAATTAGAAAATAATTAGATACGAAATGGCTCCAGATTTTGCAGTCTTTCTGATTTGGTGTTACTGAAGTTTAAACTAGCTTTTTAATTTAGGGATGAACAGTCTCTTCAAAGCTTCAGACAAGGCTAGATCTTTTCAGTGTTTTTAAAGTGTTGTGAATCAGTTTTAGGGCTAAATTGAAAGCCAGTAGCTGCAATTTTATGTAAAATTGTGGTAATTAACATATGCTTTCACTTGGGGAGAAAAAAAGATGTCTTTTGTGTTCCTGACACAACATAGTATTTTCTCAAGGCTGCAACACTGATACTGGTGAAAGATGAATAATTAAAAATATTTTACAGAGTGAGTCACAAAAAAGATAGCAATAAATAGAATATAAAAGTAAATGTAAGATAAAAATAAATACTAAATACTCATGGTAGCCATGAGTCATGTTTTAATAGCTGTTGTAATTAATACTGTAGGAACACTGTCACATCACTGAGCCAAGTTTAAATGTTCAAAAGCTTCCCGTCAAATTACATCTTTTGAGTGTTAATTCTTTTAAAGAAGGCTGAGATTGTGGAGAACATGGTGGTAATGCAATGGAACAGAACTGTTTACTCCATCTCTGAGATCCAAGTAAATCTGTCTCCTGGGGGACCTACAGACTGATTCTCACAAAAGGCAAAGTGCATAGAGAACATGCCCTGGCCATACCCCCTTTGTTGTCTTCTCAGAGTGTTGGTGCAGCATTAGCTCAGGTCATTAGAGACCACTTTACAAAAGCAATTTAATGTGCCCTGTACATCTATTTAATGTGCAGAGTAGGAGACAGTGAGGGGGCACTGGCAATACAGGGATGGGAGTGAGAGCTATTGAGATTTGTGCTGCCTTCTCCAGAGAGGGTCCAGGACTGGAAATAAGGGAGAGCAGGTGCAGCTCTCAGCACTCACTCTCTTGTTCTCCTTCTCTTACATAGCTTTTTCAGTGCTGCTGTGAACCCATTTTACCTTGTTTTCTGCCTCCCTTTCCCAACTGTCTTTGATTCCCTTGTGTGAGAGCAATCTCTTGCTGTCTGGTGGGTAATAACAATTTTCCTGCCAGCTTCTTACTAGAAACAAAGCCTTTTGGCTTTGGAAATAAGCATGACTTGCCTAAAAAATACCAATTACACGTAACATAATATTAAATTTGGTCTTATACTGCTTTTTCCTTGTGTTTTTAGGGTGAATTGCAAAATAAGAATTGCAACTGATTAGGCAATAATGCTAATAAAATGAAATTTAAAAATCTATCTCTTCTACTCAGTATTGAAATAGCTTTTATTGTTTAAAGTAGTTATCTTCCAGTTGCTCCAAACTGAACCATCCTAAGTATCCACAGTCATCTTGTTACATGGGTCTCTGTTTTCATGAAGTGGTACAGTTCTGGATAGGCCTATAAAATACCATAAAGAAAAATAGTAGTTTTAGCACAGCTGCGTCAATCTCTTGCTCATTTCTATGACCTGAATTGTGGGATTAGTCAGCCTTTAACTTTAACTATCATTTTTGCTTCTCAGCTGACATTCAGTGGTCCTTGTGAGTCCCTTCCAACTCAGGATATTCTATGTTTCTGTGATTATTTGGTATATGAATACTTCATTTGAACTCTGATTATTATTTTAAAATGAAAGTAGTTGAGTGGCTAATTTGGTATTGCTTCAGTTGGCAGAGAGATTGCTAATAATCTCTCACACTGCACTCTACTTGTAGATCATTATGTTGTAAAATCTCTGCTGATGGGCTCTCCAGAGGTTTGGCTCTTTAAGAGTGCTTACCCAGCTGCCAGGAAGCTAATTCCCAGTGATGCGTCAGGACAAACTTAGGTACAGTTGAGGACATCCCATCTTTTTCTTTAACTGTTTTGCAGATGGAGCTCTTGACAAAGCTTTTTTCCAGAGTTTCTACTGCCAAGTGTTTAGAAAGGCAGCAGAGTTATGCAGTAGCTTAGTTTGATGAGGAGAGCTGAGCAGAGTTTGATAAGGAAAGCTAAGCAGGATACTTTCAGTTTAACCATAATGAGTGAAAGGAAAAGTAATTTGTTTACTTCTTACTTTAAAAAAACCCCAAAACAAAACAACAACAACAACAAAAAACAAACCAAACAAAAAAA
>VXBB01012715.1:128078-139040 GCA_013399915.1 Illadopsis cleaveri
AAAAAAAAAAAAAAACAAACAAACAAAAAAAAAACCCCAACTTTGCTGTAGTGTAAGGTCTTGTAATGTTTCAATATTTACATTTTTTTCTCTTTTTTTAGGGTCCAGGTATATCTCATCCCTATGACAGTGGGCACATAGCAATGACTTACACAGGACTATCATGTCTGGTTATTCTTGGAGATGATTTAAGTCGAGTAAATAAAGATGCCATACTGGCAGGACTGAGAGCTCTCCAGCTGGAGGATGGAAGGTAAAAGATATTTTATATACTGCAACTCCCACAACCTACATGAGGGATGAAACGTAAGAAACATGTTTTTTGTAAAAGTAGCTATAATATTTTTGTTCTATTAGAAAATAGTTTTATTCATAGTCATATAAGTCACAGAACATACGCTGGCTTCTTGCAAGTAGTAAGTCATCAGAGGATACTAACTAGCTTTTTGAACCAAATGGTGACTTGCTAAGCAGCAAATCCTAGAAGAAACAATTAAAGGTTTATTTATTGTCACAGGTAATTCAACCTTTTACCTATTTTTGTATATCATAGAATCATTTAGGTTGAAAAAAACTCTTGAGATCATTGAGTCCAACTCTAAACCCAGCACTGCCAAGTCCAGCACTAAACCATGTCCGTAAGTGCCACATCTACATGTGATTTAAATACCTTCAGGGATGGTGACTCCACCATTGGCCTGGGCAGCCTGTTCCAGTGGCAGACAGCCCTTCTGGTGAAGAAATTTTTTCTGATACCTAATCTAAACCTCACCTGGTTCAACTTGAGGCCATTTCCTCTGTCCCACCTGAGACCAGCCTCCCCCTTGCCTGCCACCTTTCAGGTAGTTGAGTGATAAGGTGTCCTCTTGGTGTTCTTTTCTCCAGGCTGAACACTCCAAGCTCCCTCAGCTGCTCCTCATCAGATTTGTGCTCCAAACCCTTCCCCAGCTGCAATGCCCTTCCCTGGACACTCTCCAGCACCTCAGTGGTCTTCCTTGTTGTGAGGGACCCTAAATGGAACACAAAGCTCAAGGTGTGGCCTCACCAGTGCCCAGTGCAGGGGGGTGGTTCTGCCCTGGTTCTGCTGGCCACTTACTGATACAAACATCCAAATCAGAGCATCCGTCACCATCTTAGGAGTCTCTGAGATTGTGCCAAAATAACCCAGATACAAAAATTTTTAAATATTCCTAGAGTTTGGTGAGGTTGCAAAAATAAGTAATGAAAAACTGATTCACCATTTCTATTAGAAATGGTAGTATTAGCAATTACCTTTATACATACCTGGGAAACTTGTCCTCAAGTTGCAGTGAGGAAAGAAAGCCTTGTGAGCTATTAGGATTCCCAGGAAGTCAAAGAATTCTGCCCTAAAGATGTAAAATGGTAAGTCATGTAACTGTATATACTGTAAGAGGTGAAAGACTGTAAGCATAAAGGTCTTGGAAGAAATAAATACCAGTGTCATTATGTTGCTGGAAATAGTTACTCAGGGTCCTAAATGTTTATAGTTCTATGCATTTTCCTTGGCTTAAAATCACATCTTCTAAAAAGAAAATCTGGTGTACCTTTGGGTTATATTTATGAGCCTACTGCAAGCTAATCTTTAAAGAAAACACTGTGCTATTCCTTGAACTGTATTTCATATTTTTGTGTATAACAGGTGAAACAGTGTCTAAAGACAGAAATGTTTCTTTCAGTTTCTGTGCAGTGCTGGAAGGAAGTGAGAATGATATGAGGTTTGTGTACTGTGCTTCCTGTATCTGCTACATGCTCGATAACTGGTCAGGCATGGATATGAAGAAAGCAATAGACTACATTAGAAGAAGTATGGTGAGTGTTCACAAAATGTTACTTCTTGTTACTTATATGCTTTTAGACTTTTAGCTTTTTTTCTTAACTATGGCTAAAAAATCTCTGCCCAAAAGGTATTACAGTAATTTCTTTATTTTTTCTTCCTGCTCTATGGAGTTGAGAATTACAAAGTACACTGGATTTTTGCATTTGTATTTTCATTAAAATATATGTGCTAGCAAGATCATTTTATTTGGTGTATTTGTTCACTGCAAATTAAATTTAAAATCCTCTTTATTTAAAATAATTAAACAATTGAAAGCAAGTTTTTGAAAACTGAGGTATAATGTTTGTGTAACTTAGAAAAAAATGCATAAAGCACTTTTGAAAAGTGTACCAATAAAATCCTCACATTTCATTGAGCTGTAGTACTGCTTTTTAAAAGACTCACAGATTCAAATAAACTAATTATTGACATCAATTCATGCTTAAGTGTTTCTAGTCATGCACTTCATAATTTATTTATTAGATACTTGGAATGAAAAAATTATTCATGAGTATGTACACATTTTTTTGTGTCTGTGCAAGTTGTCTTCCTATTTGATTGGAGTGAAAGAGCTTTCCTTTTTTTTTATGTGGTTTCATTAGTTTAGTTGAGTTACATTTTCAAAGATAGAAATACAATTTTTAAGGAAGCTGAGCAAGCTTGAAAATTGCAGTTCCCTGAGTGTGAGTAAACACAGATTAAACTCTTGTGATCCTCAAAGAAGACCCAGATTTTTGATGACACACAACTTCTGTTGTAAATGAGTATTTTTGGTAGTTGCTGCCAGCAGTAAGATTGTAAAATTTATGTGAGAAACAAATTTAAAAAAAGACTTCAAAATCTGCTTCAGACCAAATTGGTTTGATTTTTTTGTTTGTTTGTGTTTGTTTGTTTGTTTGTTTGTTTTGTTTGAGGGTTTTTGTTTGGTTTTTTGTTTGTTTGTTTGGGTTTGTTTGTTTTGTTTTGTTTTTGGGGTGTTTTTGGGGTTTTTTGGTTTTTTTTTAGAGAAGTAGTTGGATGTCTTAGTATTTCTTATTGTAAACCTCAAGAAGCCTTCTGGAACACTGCCGTAGTCCTGGACAGATTGAGGTGATCAGGGCCAGGGCTGTCATACAAGG
Source organism: Illadopsis cleaveri (assembly GCA_013399915.1). Taxonomy (NCBI): domain Eukaryota; kingdom Metazoa; phylum Chordata; class Aves; order Passeriformes; family Timaliidae; genus Illadopsis; species Illadopsis cleaveri. Next base: position 131,034 of record VXBB01012715.1, read on the forward strand.
ACATGGACCTGCAGTCTATTCACACCCTAGTAGCATCTTTTATCCCATTTTCCCCACTGTTTCCCCTTACTTGTTCTTCCCCAGTCTGCTTGGATATTTCCATTTCTTACCTTTGGTCCTTTCCCTAGCCATCCCATAGTAAGTTATGCATTCCACAAAAAACTGTTTGGGTTTCTGTAGAACCCTGGAATCTTCCTCCTCTGCATCCCATAAGAGCCCTTCTCCCATAGCTGGTAGCTCACCTTAGTTAGCATGGGTTCTCAGCAGGAGAGTATCCCTGCTAAATCCTCTCAGTGAATTTCACCCAAGGAAATGACTTAGCCATTCTCCTTTCACAGTCTGAGGGGAGGAGCTTAGGCAGAGTGCTTGCTCTTACTGATTAAGTTGGGAGCATTCTTCCTCCTCTGATCCTTTCTGGACCTTAATGTTTACTGAGATCAGTCTTTAGTCAAATAGCTTAGCAGAGATATAATAGGAGAATCAAATGTTACAAAAGAACAGAAAACAAAACCTAAGAGCAAAATCCTCATTGTAGTTCTGTACATTACGTTGTCTGTTAGGTAACCTTGTGAACATTTGAGGGCAGCTTTGGTCCCAGAGGAAATGGTGGAACTAGGAAGGGGACAAAGAAAATTGAGTTGAACTGTGAAGGTACAAATCAGCTTGTGTAAAAGGAGTATTTAATATACTAGGAGTCTTTATTCTGAAAATGAGATTGTTAAGTAGAGTGTGACAGAGATATGTAAAGTAACAGGTGCACTGAAAAAATAAAGGGAGTGAGAAGCAACTACTTCTTTCTAAGACAGAACAGACAGAGAGCATTAGATCAGGCCATTAATTAAGTAGGCAAGTGGAGATTTTTTGAAAGTTTATAGAGTTTTAAAGTGGTACTGGAGATTTACTGTGTGGTGTGATCTTGAACCAAATTTATACTTTGCTTCTAGAGCTTAGCATTAATTGTTACACCTGGAAATTCCAGTCATTATGTTCCTATTGTAAAAATAGATACCATTAAAAAAAAAAAATTAAATGAAGCCTGAACATGGCAAGACATCTTGGTAGGGCTCCTACTAGTACTTCTGTTCACCAGTAAAGTAGAACTGAGTCTTGGTGTGGTAAAAGTTCAGAAGATGCTGTGGCTTATCACAAAGATTGTGTCTTTTCCTGGTTAGCTCAGAGAGTAACTTAGAGAGATCCCATAAGCAGTGTTCTGTAGGCAGCAGCCATCCTAGTGTGTAGAAATGTGCAGCAGGACATGCTGCATTTTTGTCCAGGTTTGCCATGATTTGGTAGGTTAACTCTACACTGTGTTCAGTAAGACTTTTTTAAACCACTGGTGTGCTGTGAATTCACTGCAGAGTTGGTTTGCACATATATACTAGTTGTCTCTGTTTTTTCTGGGTTTACACTCCTTGGTCCACCAGTATTTCTGTAATTGACTCAGTTGCAATAGATCTGGCAATTCTAGGAAAAGACTCAAAACCTTTCCATCCTGCTTGGTCACATTTAGAGCTGTAGATGTGTCTGAAGAAGTCTCAGACATTCAGGCACTAGCCCTTTGTGAAGATAATTTCACAGCAGTGGCTGTTCCTTCCTTTCATTCATTCATCTCTTTCCACCACTTTCCTTGAGATATATTTCAGTTCAATTACTTATCACAGGAGCCAAGTATTTCTTAAAGTGTATCTCATAAATAAATACAATGAATGTGAAATGTGGCATCCAAGAATTTTAGCTTGATTTCTCTCACAAAGATTTTGTCAATGGTGCTAAAACTAACCTATAAATGGAACAATTTAAAGTAAATTCTGTTTGAGATTATTTAATTTGTTACTCCTTTTGTAATAACTATGCAATTTATATAGCTATAGGCTTTATTGTAAATGCTTATTCCTGTTTTGCTACAATATCACCTCATTCTGGCACTTTTTGTAATTAATAGAACAAAAGAGATTTCATTGCTCAGCACTGAATTGCTTTGACAGGAAGGTATGGTTCTGATTTACTGTTGTGTGTCACTTGTTTGCACCTAAATGAAGCACGTGACAGATAACAGAACTTTTTTCAGTTTTTAAGATTGACATACAGGTGATGTGCAACTCTTGTGGATCGAGAGTAATATGACTGGTTAAACACAGTACTCTGTAATAAGCTTCTGGATTTTTTAATTTATTCTTTGGAATTTGTTGCCTTTAGTGATGCAGTATAAGGATTGTGACATACAATTCAATACAAATGAATGAGGGAGTGCATTTGTGTAGTTAGCATGTCAAGAACAGCAGGAGATTGCAACATAAACAATGTTTAAAATGTTAAAAAGAATTGAATCTTCATACAGGATAGCCTCCTTGTTGTCATTCAGCTGAAAAAGTGTTTTTACAATGCTGTTCACAAAAATAATTCTGGGCCAGTTTTATTGTCAGAAAAATAGTCAGATTCTAACACACAATTTTTACCAGTGTAGGTTGATTCTTGTCTTTTACATTCAAAACTCAGATATATCACTAATCAAAAGACAACAAACACTAGGATGCTGGGATTTTGAACGACTTCCAGAGACTCAATAACACTGCTTTTTGCAACAATGCTTGGTTTTATTTAAAGTAGAGATATTGCAAGAAGCTTTAAAAATATCACCTGCTTCTTCTAGTATAGTCCTCTTCAAATGCAGTTGTACTGGTCTATTGATATAATTAAGCTGGTTGTAAAACTTGTAGACTTTGAAGTGAAGATTTTACCCAACTGGATTTACACGTTTCCTGATGATGGTATTTAATTATGCAGTTGTCGTGTTGCAGTATACAATTCGCATACAATTTCTTGAGTCTTTACAAAAGGACAAAGAAATGAAAGTATTCCCTAGCTCTTTAGGGCAGACAAGTCCCCAAAGAGCAGGTGCTGTCTGTAAATAAATAGGCATCAGTTAGCCAAGGGTCAACTATTGTCTATTAGAGTTTAAAGCTAGTTGTACAACCCAACATACTAATGTCTGGGATGCACACTTAACAGCTTTACTTTGTCATATATAAAGCAAGCTATCTCCTCTTAAAATTGCTGTTTGTAGAGTTAATTAGCTTTGCCAGCATACCTTTGCTAATCAGCTTGCCTTTTCTTAGCAATTAATGCATTTGTAGAATGTGGTAGCACATTTGTATTGCATTCTCAAAAGGCAGTGAAAAAAAGAAGAGTTCACACTGTGTGCCTTAACATTCAGAAGTTCACAGGGATTAATAAAACTTACCAGTTCAAACTTGAGAAATCAAGCTGCAGCTTGAAGTGTATGTATCAGATATTAGTCTTTTTAGTTGCTTCAGCTTGCAGCAACAGCTCAAAACCAAGAATATAGATTTAGTGTAGCTTCTGTGTCTTCTTCTGTTTGTTTTTCCCTTCTCAATGTCTGCTTTAAAAGCAGATGTACAAAATAATCCTTATGTAATTTCTAAAGATATGATAGTTCTGTAGCCATTCTTTGGTTCAGACTCTGGGAGTCATTAGTGGTTTATCAAAGTGTCCTGTATCTACTAGCCACTGTTTTAGAGACTGTTTCATAGTCGGCATCTGGATTATGTGGGGCAAAGATTTTTGCTGTTTTCTGTCTGATCAGCTGCTGATCTGATCATTGATTGAGCAGTTGATGTAGAATATGTAGGACCTATGTAATTTGACTTTAAAATATACCTCATTGTTCCTGCTAAGCAATTTGGCATTTGTTCAGAGTTAATTCATTAAGCATTCTATAAACTCTTGTAAAATAAACATTTTCCATTTTATGAATAATTTTCTGTATGATCCTTTGTTTCTTTTCAAGTAAAATGATTTAATGGATTTTTAGGAAAGATTATTGTTCTTACATATACATGTGTTCCTAGATTGCTCATGACAGATGTGAACTATGATATTCTTGGTGCTTTGTCAGTCTTGAGTTTCTCCTTTTTTTGCACTTAACAGAGTGATTTTTCAGCACTGTAACAGTAGTTTTTTGCACTAATATTTTGTAGGCCAATTTAAGTTTGTTCCAATGCATGTAATAATTTTCTTCTTGCTTGTTGTTCCCTTCCCATTTTTTTTAAAGCCTGATGTACTTGCTTCTTACTAAAATGTTGCTTGGATTTGAGTATTCTACACACAGTAGTACCTTGCATTTTGCCTCTTTTTTAATGTTAAACTGTTCTGGGATTAGAGACAGATTATATTACTTACTTAATTTGGTTTTGTTTTGATTACATATCTATTTTTTTCTTTTTATACCTGCATTACATGCTTTTTTCTTTGTGACAAAGATATGCTTACCCTTTTTCAGGTTTCTAACATATGTCACAACCAAAATTAATTCCATGAAATGCATAAAAACTGCCTGCATTGAGACAGGCCTTATTTGTTAACTGCATTATGCCAAGAACTTTTGTTGGAGGTTCAGATTTTTTTCAGGTCAAATTGTGGCAATGATCTGATGATAATTTTGCTGATAAACTAAGAAATTACAATGTCTGTTGAAGTGCTGTGGTTCTAAAGTAACTGCTTTGTGGGATTTTTTTTCTTCAGTCCTATGATAATGGCCTGGCACAGGGAGCTGGACTGGAATCTCATGGTAAGAACGTCAAAGTGTTCTACACCTTTCAGAGTGGTATTGAAAATGCTGTAGGAGGTGCCGGGTATGCCATACATTTCCTTCTTTTCTGATTTTTAAGGAAGTGGTGTGAGGAGGAGCAAATCCAAAACCTGCCTCCAAATATCACTTCTTCCTTTAGATCTAGCTTAATATCTGAACAAATGGACTCTTAATCACCTCCTTCAATCTTACCACATCACTGTTTTGTTGAAAGGTGTTGCTTGTAGTTCTCAGCTGTCGCTGACAGAGCAAACTTTTTCCGCATGTGCCGTTGTTACTCTGAGGATTGTCTGCAAGAGATTTTGTGCAATGTAACTGATCATTTCCAATTTCAACAGCTTAGGTAAAACCTAGAAACATTTCCTCTGATAGATACAGCATCTGTTGTGTGTTCAAATCTTGACACAACAGTTAATTTTTGAAAAGAGTTGGTAGATCTGAGGATAGGAATCCCCAGGAGACTGCTATTTTTAAGCAAAATGTTTCTATGCCATGAAGTAGCAATCTGCTTGTGACAGAGGAGCTTTTGACTTTTAGGTGACTGATACTAAATCTAGTGCTGATTCTATGTTCCTATCAGATGTTTGCTATCTTTAGCTTTAGTATTGAGCTTTGATAGGATTTTTGTCTTTTCCTTCCTGCTGGATCAATAAAGATGAAAATTTTAAATTATATCCCTAGTTGTTACAACAGTTGATTAACTAACTTCCTGTAGAATGTTAGTGGTAACAAATAGAAGTACATCAGCACTGCATTTCAGCATCAGAATGAAAATAATCTTACAGCTCCTGGAGTCTTCCAGCACCAGGATATTGTAAGGATATTGTAAGGAACTTTGTGGCTCGAATCATCTATCAGCAGCTTGCTTATGGTCTTTCCCGGCCTCTGATTTTATCATATCAGTTATTAGATTCAAAATAAACTTTGATGGGCTTTAAAAAGTGATGGCTAGGCTACACAAAGAACATGAGTTTATCTTTTTCACTGTGCAGTTTCCTTGACAGAAAAAAATTTCTTAGAAGCACAATTTTTATGTATAACAACCATGGGAGTCCAGGAGACTTTTCACTGTATTAACTGTGCTTTTTTTTTTTTTTAATAATTTTAGTTTGAATTTTTTTTCTCCTTCTGCTCACCAGACACTTCTGTCTGTTTATATCCTCTGGTGGATTGTGTCTGAGCCTGGCTTTGGCATCTCTGCTTCAGTCTGATTCATGGCATTCCAATAGCTTTCTTTTTTAAGTTACAAATGAAGAAATATTTCTTTTGCAATGCCATTTACTTATTTCTGGACTCCTGTGTAATATAAATTGCGCAGCATTGGGAGAAGAAACAGCTTTAAGAAAATGAGCTGGTTTGTTTCTGCAAGAGCTGGGTAGGGCTTTCTTTCCCCCTCTTTGACATACCTGCTGAACTAGAGTGTTCTTATTTATTTGGATTTTAGACTTAAAATTAACTTTTTCATGCTTAAAAAAGTCCACTGATTTAATTGCTAATAACTTAGTTAAAATCCTGACTGAAATCATTCAGGCTTCAAAATATCTGTGTACCAAAGCATTGCAAACCCTACTCTCTCTTCACAGGTGGCTCTACATTTTGTGGTATTGCATCACTGTGTTTGATGGGCAAACTGGAGGAAGTTTTTTCAGAAAAAGAACTGAACAGAATAAGAAGATGGTGTATAATGAGGCAGCAGAATGGCTACCATGGACGACCCAACAAACCAGTGGACACTTGCTATTCCTTTTGGGTGGGAGCAACATTGAAGGTAGTGTACAGAACAGCTATAGGGATCATTATTGACTTGTTTTGATTTCATTAAGCACCATTTTCTTTGCTTGAAAGAGTTAGGTGTTTGACACAAGTGCACCAATATGCACCAACTGATTATAAATGTCTTTCATATTGCAAAAAATGCAGGAAACTGAGGTTTACCACATTAGTGCTATCTGTGCTGTCACTGCTTATCTCAAAAATAGGCACTATAATCTAGTGTTAAAAATATATTAAGATTTGGTTAAAGACTTAGTACTAAGACATATTACTGTTACAATCTAATTCCGTTTCAGCTCTTGAACATATTCCAATATACAAATTTTGAGAAAAACCGAAATTACATCTTGTCAACTCAAGATCGACTTGTTGGTGGATTTGCCAAGTGGCCAGACAGCCATCCAGGTAAAATAATTTCTCAAAATTGCAGTGAATGTGTTCTAAGTAAGAAATACATTCCAGCAGTCAGACATCTGAGGGATGTAAGGGAAACCATACCCTTCAATTAAAAAAGAACAAAACACAAAACAAAAACCAAACAAAAAAAAAAAAAAACACCTCCCAAAACAACAACAACAACAAAACCCCCAAAACAAATCTCAAAATATAATAAAGTTTTCATTCTTGAAGTGGAAAGAGGGAGATGAAGTTTTTTCTTGTTCAGTCACAGAGGAAGTGAGCTGTTGTTGTTTAGATTACTGTTAAAAGAGTATCACTGTCTATTTAGTATGTGTTTAACTGTTCTGCTTAAAGGGAATATTTTGTTGTAGATATCTCTGTAAATTGAGTTTAAGATATCAAAACATTTGTTTCTTTAGTAAATTAATCATTTAAGCTTATTCAGAAGTCATTGATATATGTAAAAACAGTGAAAGTTCACACAGTTATGTACTATGATTTGCAGATTGTGGTTATACGAGTATGTCTGATAGTTATTATGCTTTCAGAAGTGGATAATTTGAAGTAGTGAAAATAAATCAAAAGGAAACTAAAACCTTTTCATTTTAAAAGTTGTTGGAATACTGTTCAGGTATTTCAAACTTGTGAAAACAAAGCTTGTTCCAGTAGTGTTTACCCATGGCATTTTGTACAGGAAAGATGAACAGTCTTTAAATTGACCAAATAAGATAAAAATTTACTCATAATAAAGGAAGAGTCTGTTTAGAATCTGTGCCCTGATATTTAATCCTTTTATAATTTCATTTTGAACAACAGTTCAGAATTTTTCAAGGTGAACCTACACTGAAAATATCATGCTTGTGATAGATTTGCATTTGCCTCTTCCTGAAAACCAGTTCAGGATTTCTGAGGAATTTAGATGTATTTACTCCTTGTCATATAGATTAAACAGTATCATTTGGAGGGAGTATTTTGGTTTATCTTAATTAAACATTTACCTATATAACATATACTATAAAGTCTGTTTCAAATACCCATCATATGTGAATTGCCTTAACCTGTCCTAAACCTAATTTCTTTTTATGACAAGGTTGCCCCCCTAGTTGACCAAGGGAAGCCAGTTGATGTAATCTAAGGCTTTCAATACTGTTGCTTCCAGGATCCTTCTGGGCAGCCTTTCCAGTACATGGCTGGGTAAACACATCATGGGATGGGTGAGCAACTGG
>VXBB01012715.1:150009-160063 GCA_013399915.1 Illadopsis cleaveri
AAAAAAAAATGTAAATGCCCTGATCTGGTCACTTCAGTGAAGTTCTGTACTCTGAAAACACTGGAAAATGAAGATTCAGATGTGCCTTGTATTATGGGTTGAGACAGCTCTAGTCTAAACACTTCTGCTCATCTACTGCTGTCAGTCAGACACAAATTATTCTCATTTGCTTTAAACAAATGGTAAAAAAAAAAAAATTAAACCAGGCTAAAATGTCCATTTTGCCAACATTTTACACACCTTAGTTCAACATAAGTGTTGTTAAAAATGTAATAAATAATTCAATATTCCAAACTAGTATGAGTTTGTCAATCTTTAACCTCTTCGAAATCCTTGCTTGACAAGTTATTTGGGGAGAGCACTGAGAGGAGTCACCCTTGGCACACTAACATGCATCTGACTTTCCTGTCCACAGCAGGGCAAAATGAGTGTGCCTCTGTGGATTTAGTGTGTTGTAACTGAATGGGAGGAAAGTCTGTTCCACTCAGTTAGGCTGCTGCATCAGGGAGACCTTTTCTAGTATGCTGATGAGAACTGCTGTAGTTGTCAAGCAGTCTGTAGAAGTCAAAGGAATGAAAAGAAATTTGCATGGTAATCCAGGGAGATTTCACTTTCTAGAAACTCCAGAATAGTGTGTGAGTACCTGTGGCCCCATGGCAGGGACTCACATTGTGAGGACTGTGCTTCTGCCTGTGACCCATGTGATAAAGGTGACCAAAGTCACACAGCAAGGTTGGCAATGGCTCACTTTGCTCAGTGGTATCTGTGGGACAGCACCTGGCGCCATGCCTCTCTGCTTCTGCACCCCTGTGCCTGGCTCTGCACCTCCTGATGTTTTGTTTGCCCTGCATAGCAGCACACACAGGGAACCAGGCAGAGCCATGATTTGGGGGTTTGGACCCCAAATGCTGCTGGCCTGAGCCTTAGTCTCAGATCCAGAACAGATTTATGCCCCACATCCTCTCCACACAACAGGGCCAGGGAGGAGGAGTGTCACTGTACTCCACCCTTGGCTTTTTATTAACATTAAAAGGAACAACTTTCTTTGCAGTGATTACAGACAAACTCCCCTAAGTGACATTTCTGACCTTCTGCTCTGTGATGCACATCCCTTTATATACACAAACCAACTTTGTTTGAGCCACTTGTTCTTTGACAGGTCACCAGTGCCTTTGTCAGCCTTCAGAGGAGGAAGGAGGCACAGGAACCCTCTGCAGTGCAGTGCTGCCTGCCCAGAGTCAGTGCTCCTGCAGGCAGGTACTCCAGCAGCATGGCAGATGCCTAAATGCTGATCCCAGCTGGATACTGGTGGTAAATGGAGTTATTGGTGTGGGGGTTCTGGAGAGTCTCAGATGCCTGGCAGGCACACAGGTAAAGGGGCAGGGTTGTTCTGGTGCTGTGTGACACTGGGTGGGTTAGCCCTTGGGCACAGCAGGGTGTGCATCCCCCTTGCTCTGTGCAAAGTCAATCTTTAGGGAGCTTGATCCACCTTTAGAAGGGATTAAAGACTTTATTAACTCATGGGTAAATGCAGGGGATGAATTTCATTGTAGGAGCACAGCATGCCATTTTGAAAAAGGAAAGTTAACTCAAACCTAATCCTGGTATAGCTAAGCTGAAAGAAAAGTGTGGGAGCCCAGCTGACACACTTAAGCCTTGAAGGCATTAATTGGACAGGCTTTGTAAAAGGGTGTAATAGTCTCTGAAGGCCAGCTGAGTCTAAAAAGCTTTCATGTCTATGCTTCATTCTTCAGAGCCTTCAGAGTTACAGACCTACCCCTTTTGCAAAATACACAAAATTACTAAAACATACATGACAACATTTGCATGCAGATCTCAGCAGTGCTCATCTTTCCCGTATCTTTCTCTGATTTGCATGTCTCTGATTTCTTCATTAGACACATTGTTTTAAGTAACGGAATAGAATCCGTAAATTAATAGACTCAAGCTTGCTCTGTTTTCTTCAATTAATATTTGTTAAAACTCTAGATACGCCAAATTCTCTTTGTATTGTCAAACTGGAATAACTGTAGTAGCAATAAAAATGGCAATTACATGATATATTCATGGTATGCATAATTATGTACTTTAGCTTATTCCTCATAAATATCTAATAACATACTCAATACATTAAATATTAATAATGGTCTACATACTTAACCCATATTTTTCAAATGAGCTTCTTCCCAGGGGCATGTGATACTCTGCTAGTGTCACATGGGACAGGCTAGAAGGAAATCATATATAAAGATAATTTTTCAAACAGTGCAGATTCAGTTTTCTCTCTGTACTTTGTGTACTTGTGTCTCAAAAATACTGAATGAATATATTAATGGAACTTGAACAGATGTCTTTAAAGGGACCAAGACAAAAAGCCTACAAATAGGTATCTCCAATGTCAAACAGGTCTGAGCACAGTAGAACACAATATCTGGCTCCAATATATCGTGGATTTGGAATTCACTTTTTGATTTTATTACATTTGCTTGTGCCCAAGGACTTACAGCCAGAAGTAAAGGAAAATGAGAGGTGCAAAGAGTGAGAATCTTTCTTCCGGACATTGGCAACCGAGTATGTTTTGTTAGCCACAGAGCAGCAGCAGAACTGCTTCAGTATCTCCTGTTGTTTATTGGCCATATTAAGTCTTACGTGTTTAGTGGCCTTCATGTTTTTTGCTATTTTCTATTAGATTAATGTATATAAAAATAAATAAAACTCTTTTTCAGTCTGTGGTGATGAGGGGGGGGCGCTAAAAATTAGATCACTAAGGAAGTTTAGAGACATTCAAAGGGTAAAAATCCAACTCTCCAGCAGAAAGATGTGATTTGACAGCTGTATCGTGCGAGAGATCTGGGGATCCCAGGCTAAATCTGAATCCTGAGTGGAGTTTATTAAGATGCTTGTCAGGGTGAAGGTGCAGGAGTTGGCCATCTTTAAAAGGACTTCAGTTAAAATGTGGAAGAGATGCAGAAGCAGACAGTTTTCTGACTAGCTGTCAAGAGACTTCGGAAACTTTTGCTCCTATGTTTACCCCAGAGCAGCAAAAGTGGGGGGGAAAATGGGGGCAAAAGAATGTCTCTGTGGTACCTAGAAAAACTATAGTGATGGGGTTTATTGCAGGGAGAGGTTCAGGTCTGCATGCAAGTACTGTGCTCTTTGAAATAATTTGGTCTCATTTGTCCTGCTTGCAACACCTTTCCAGCCATCAGAAGGTCTCATCTGTTTCATGGCAATTTTTTTTCTGCCAGTGACAGTTCACATCTACATCACACCCCACAGCAGGAAGGAGTTTATACAAAATTCATAAACCATTCACATGGATTCTCTTTCATATTACTCAACCTGGATGCCAGCCTCTGAAGACTGTTCCAAGAATGAAAGCAGGTCACAGTGTTTAGCACAGACATGCATACTCGCATTTCAGAGGTGCTTTTTCCAAGATTTCAAATGTTTGCTCACATGTACAATTCAACAGTGAAGCATTTCATGCTGAATACTAGCACAGTTTCCTACTATCTTTAACGTCACCTTTCTTGCATCTCCATTGTTCAGTGACATAGGAGTTTTCTGAGATGAAAGTGCATCTACACAGATCCGTTTGCCCCCTGCATACTACAAAGTGGAAGCGCTCTTTCTCTACTCTATGCTGAATTATTTGTGCTAGCCTTTAACTATATCACCACCTGCAACTGGTTTCAAACACTCTTTAAGTAGATTTCCTCAGGTGATGATGGCCAACAAGTTGAAGTGTATTTACAGGAGCACAGTGGGAGAAGACCCACCCCACCATGGTGCTAGACAGCTACTGAGGGTGTGTGCTTGACTGGAATCCCTGTGCAATGGAAATGGGAAAATACCTCACAGTCCTAGGGGAACAGAAAGACAAAAGTATCTGAGTAGGCTTCATTGCTCAGGTTTAGTTTGGAAGTCAACTAAGACAGAGAAGGAAATCAAAGAGAAAATCTTGAGCTGTCGTTGTCATCCTGGGAGAATCAACATAATTCACAGGTCAGGAAACACAAATTTCCTTTGTGCTTTAATTTATGTTCCAACGTGCCACAACAGAACCCTGTGTTGCATGACATTTCAGGATTGAAATATAGGACCAGTTTTTCCACTGATATAAAATTATACCACTTAGTTTATATAATTTGGTAATCTGATTGGTATCCTTATTGTTTTGGAGACCTGCTTCAAGTTTACGTAACAGAAAACAAATATGATCCTATATGTTTTACTTTAACATAATATGACATATTCTTAGATAATTTCATGACAACAGAAGGTTTGAATTGATTTTCAGACATGCTGGTTCCTCAGAAAGAAACTGATATAAAAAGCGAAACAAAAGGAAAAGTATGAAGAGCAGTTTCGAATCTTGGATTTATGTGGAACAGGTGAGGAGCTGCCACCTATTTTCAACATACAGCCCACCTCAGTAAAGGTTGTGTAAAACACAGCTATCAGTTACCAAGAGGGGTGAAAGTCCCTGGGCCACCAGCTGGAACGTGAAGCTTCTCCATCTGTCTGTGGCCTTCCAAGTGCACATTCCCCTGCCAGCCTTCTGCCATTCAAGACAAAGGCTAGCACTAACTGTCTACTATGCAAGGGGAAGTAAACAGGAGCCCTCAGAATGGCTGTAGGAATGGATATCTTCTGCAGAGGATAGTCCCAAATTCTTAGCTAGTCTGGATATATGGAGAGAGCTTATGTAAATGGTGGTGAACTGTCCACAAGGCTCAGCTCAGTCTTGCTGGTCTTGCAGAAAAACCCTTTTCTGCAGGGCGATTGCAGAGAGCACTGTCATGCAGGAGCCAAGACAATCCTGGCTAGAGCTGCCTGGGAGGATGCCATTGCTGAAGCTGTGAAATCAATGCAAAAGTGGTTTGTGGCTTCCTCATGCTTAAATATCACTGGCAGCCATCTGAACCTGGAGTGCTAACAGAGCTAATCCTGAAACAAAACCACTCCAGAAAGAGATCATGAAAGAACCATCAGCTTCTTCCATCTTCTCCTGTACTCTTCTTGCCCTGGCTGATTTCATGACTTGAGCTACATTTACATCTATTTACATTTACATTTACATTTATCAATTTATGGAAGTGGGACATGAGGAGGTGAAGGCAGAGGAACAAGGAATCATCCTTTTTAGTCCTTGAATTGCAGTCCAGGCTTGCCATAACCTACAAGGTTTGGAGAAATAGAAAAAAACAAAAAACCCACAACCCAAATCAAACTGTTGAAGAAAAAAAAATCATGACACAGCAGCCAGAAATTCAGAGCATGTCATTTAAAATACTTTTTGTGGCTAAAGAACACAAGACAAAACTCTGATTGGCAGCAGATCCATGGTGCATGCACCGGAGAAGACTCTTGTCTCACATACTTTGGCTGATGGCTCTAGGGGATTGCTTAACCAAAACATCACAAAGCTGTGGTGAGATTCAGGTGCAGGTGTGCCTTCTGCTGAAAGAGTTCCAGGGGAGTAAACAGCTTGTGCTGTGGAGCACAAAGGGTTGTAAATTCCCTGGCTTTCCACATAGCCTGTCATTACGGAGCAGTAGGGTCAAAGGTATGTTTGCTTTGGTGCTGGTTATCATTTGGAGATTCACACTGATATTGTGGTACAACCTTCCTTGAGCAGGAGTGCCACTGTTGCTGAGGCCACCACCCGCATGGTTTCCTGCAGGCGACTACTGGATTTGAGCAACTTGGGAGAAGCAGGGTTTCCCTTCAGACAGTCTCTTGTCCCCACCTCAGCCAGTCCTGCTCTCTGCCAGCAACCAGAACTATCATAAAGACATTACAGTGGTGAAAATTTCCTACATGACTGCCATTTGGTAAGCTGAAATCAGGAAGCAAAATATCTCACACTGAGTTAAATTATATAGGGAGGATTTCTCAGCTGTGTGGGTGATGACATCTGACTGTCCCCACTGCCCATTGTTTGTTCCTGGGTTGTTTGCACAAAAGCAAGAAGTGGAGCACTGAAAGCCTGTCTATATTATAATAATGAGCTATTTAATTAATGAGTCATTTGATATACATAATTGTGCAATATCTAGTAACAGAAAAGTCTTGAGCTATTCATGAGTCCCTTTTCCTGAGAAAGGAAGGATATACTGTTTCAATGAGTAACCTGTAGAAAGAATTTGAGATAACATTACTACTATATCAATATTTTAGGAAATGCAGCCTCTGAAGGGATACATTATACTGTTATAAAATACTCTTTGGTGTGTTTTCACCACACTGGGGTGATGTGCTACCTGATAGTTGCAGCATAAGAAGGGCTTGTCACCTTCCACCTCTCAGCTTGGAACAGAACTGGTGAGACAGCAGTGGGCTGGCCATTCACCTGTCCCTCTCCCCCAGGTCTTGGCAGGCAGATGGGACCTTTGCATTTGGGGAAGTTTGACTCTAGAACAGGAAGAAATGAGCCACTGCTGGCTGAAGTGAACTGCAGTTCCTCTACCAGAAACAAGGTGTATATATAAGTCCTGGAGTGGGGACAGGCAGGGAGCAGAAATATGATGTCTGCCACATGTCAAGCACCATTCCCCAGCTGTCCTGTGGAACCTCCTTGCCCGCTGTGTCTGGGTGTCTGTGCAGTGCCTCACCTGATAGCTGATCGTCCTGCCTGGTGTGAACATTTCAGTGGGACTGAGGGTTGCCTTCCTCAAGCAGAGGGTACTCGAGTTGCTGGGACCAGTTTTCCTGCCACCGTTGTATACAGGCATGTTGAATCCATCTCATCCCTAGCAGTTGCATCAGGCCTGGGATGAAGAAAAAAGAGATGACAGGAAGATTTCGTCCTGTTTGAGTTACCCCTCAAAAACACTACCAGTCAAGTACAAACACATGAGGAAGATCATACATGCAATCATGCACGTTAGGTGGTGTTCTCTGTTTAGACACCATTTGTCATTTAAACAAAAGCTTAGAATTTGAGAAAACCAGATGGAGCCTGGGTACAAATGCATCATGCTATTCCCCAGCATATATCCACTAAAAACTGTGCATTGAGAAGAGGCATGCCCACCTTGGGTGTTGCTCTGGGGAGCATGGACCATCACCAGCCCAATGCCACAGGCTCAGTGACTGAAACAGCATCACTCAGATTTGATGAGACCGCCAGAAAGTGTAACTTTGCCAGCTTTAGCACAGCTCTCGCGGCCGCGGCATCTGAGCAGAGGCGGTGCTCCTGGGCACCTCCAGGTGCCTGGCAGTCCTGCCGCGACGCTCCGGGATGCGAGGTTGTCAGGAGCATCCTGCGTCCCGTGAGCGGGTGGGCGGGCAGAGCATCAGTGGCGCCACAACCGCCCTCCCTCCCCCGGAGAGCCCCGGGACCGGGCTGCGCAAGGAGCGCAGGGGCGGCGTGATCCCGCCTGGAGCGCAGGGCCATGGAGGCAGCCACGGACAGCACCAGGTTCGGATACATCCTGGAGCTGCTGAAGCGGGACAAGGTAGGGACGGCACCTCCGGGATACGTGGGGCGGGCAGGCAGCACCCGAGGGGAGAGACGGCTCCCTTCGCAAGCGCTTTGTCGGGGTTTTTAGGGGAATGTGGGGACAGAAATGACTCGTCTTTACAGCTAATGTACTCTGGAGGTTCGACCAACATTTGCCGCACACTTCCGAGGCTACGAGGTGAAAAAGTTAAAAAATAATTTCCATGAGAAATGTCCCTCAGCCCAGCACAGCTGGGCTTGCATCTGTCAGGTTTGCAGCCCTGCTCCTGCTCTGTGTGCGGCGGAATTCCCCGCTCCAGCGCGGGGATGGGATGCGCCCTGCCCGGGGGGCTGCTGCTGCTAGCCACCGGCGGCGAGCAACGCCGGAGAGGGAACCGTCTCCCCCAGGCACTGATTGAAAGTCGACAAGTATTTTGAGGTAGGGGAAAAAAAAAAAAAAAAAAAAAAAAAAAAAAAAAAAAAAAAAAAAAAAAAAAAAGAGGAAACAGGGAATCCAGTTTCTTGTAGAGTTGAGCTGCTGATACGTATGAAAACTAGAGAGCACCAAAGATTCAGGTGTGATTTTTTTTTAAAAAAATAAGCAACAGCAATATTTAAAAATAAGTGTGACAAATAATGGTGCTATTGGAAATATTGCTTGTTCCAGACTCATCCTGGGGACTTTCCAAAGGCTGCCTTCACAGCCAGTTCTTTGTGAACATCTTTGTCCCTCTCCTCCACTCCCTCTTCTAAAAGTTCTGGAAGAGCATTTAGAGCAGGTGAATGAGGAGTTTCCTGGATGATTCTCTGCTTCTCCTTGCCTGGCAGTAATCATGGCAGGGCTTTAAAGGAAAATTTATCCTTGTTCTGTCCATTTTACACACCGAACAAAATCATCAGGTGTTTCAGGCCAGAAACTCCTCGTGCCTGGAATGTCCCTGCAGTGGGATGCTACATCTGTCCCTTATCCCACAGTTAAGCAGTTTGTACTTAATTCAGAAGCCCTCTGCAAGAGCATATGGCTTGGTAGACAGCAGAGTTGTCACAGTAGTGTGTGAAATGTGCATGTTTATTACAAACAGAGCTGCTGTTTAAACACAGACAATGACATTGCCAAGTCCCATCATCACAGACACTTGGTGTACATGAAGGAAAGGGGAGCAGTGCCAGCTGTGTGACTGCCACAGACTTTCCACAGTGGCAATCACTGCTTGAGCTTCTACAACCTTCCTGCTCTTGCTCTCCACATTTTCCTTTTGTATTTTTTGAACCTTCAGACCAGAGTTTTAGATTACAGCCTCTTTGTAACTTATTGATGTTATCCAGCAGCTTGGATGTGTTCTGCTGGGATAATTAAACTACTTTCTCAGATGACATAAATCATGCCAGCAAAAGGACTGTTCTGCATGGTAAACTGTATTTGTTTGAGGTCAGGGTATTGCTGCTTAGAGGTTCCAGCACTCCAGTCTTCCCATTCCCATTTCTCTCCATCAATAAAGCTTTTGCAATCAAGCTTGGAAGCATTAACCTTCTCTGAGTTAACTGCTAGGCATCTGGCTTTCACTGAACAAAGACCTATTAGAAAATCAGGATGCAACAAGAATACTTTACAGTTGCACACTCACCTCTCAATACACAGGGTCCCTGCAGGTGTGATGCATCAGCTCTTGAACCCCGGGCACATGACCCCTTTTGGCAAGCATGTTGTTTTTCCGCTTAGCTGGCAACCTCCGGCAGACCTCTCAAACAGGGCAAATCATTATATATCACTTTTCCCCGGGGGAATGTCACTTCAAAAACCTGTTATCTCTTTTAATGATCTGTACTCATTATTCTCCTGTGACTCCACACATACAACTTGCACATAGTACATAGAACAGAAAGATGCACATAGCACTTTTAGTTCCAGTAAGACAGTCCTTGTGTAATCCATACATCCACAATATCTGTTTAGGCTCACTACAATACTCTCTGAGATATTCTAGGCCTCCATGGCACCTGTCACAAATGTCAGAGTAGCATCTGAGAACTCCAAAATACCCCTGAGAGAAGATTAACAACTAGCTGCATTTTGTACCGGAGGCACTGGTGCAGAAGGAGATTGTATGACTTTCTTTCAGGACTCTGAAATCTCAGTTCAAACCACAGCAAGGACACTCACTGTCTCAAAATGATGTATTATTCCAGAAATGATCTCAGGCTTCTTCCAACCCTGCCTCTTCCCCATCCCTCCCCCAAATTATTCCCTGTAAGTTTACTTTTGCAGCAGTCAAAACACACACACTCCTACCCCAGTTATTCACCCAAACCCCAATTCAAACTGTTTCCTTCATAGGTGTATGTTTTCTTTTTTTTTTTTTTAAATGCATCTGATTCTCTTGTTCCATTACATTCAAAGAATTTTTAGATGCTGTAAAGAAACCATCATATCTAATGGGCTAAATCATACCAATATTTGCCATCTGTTTTGTAAAACCATTTTTAAGATTTTTTTCTCTAAGCAGAATAGAATCAGTAAGCTGATATAAACTAATGTGATTTTCAGAGGGAAGCTAACAACACCCAACACGGTCCCTGAGATCCCTTTATTTAATTTATATAATT
>VXBB01012715.1:166505-182585 GCA_013399915.1 Illadopsis cleaveri
CTGAAGAGCCGCACCGATCCACAGGCAGCTCTTTGTGCCACAGATAAAAGACGTAAATAAACATATAAGTAAATAAATAAATAAATAAATAAATAAATGATGTGCCTGACTCGGAACTATTACTTTAATGAAGTCAAGACAGTTTCAGACCTTAAATGTGAATTACACGTCAGGAAAGCCTGTTGTTTAACCAGTCTGACGCTTAATTTCTTTTTTTTTTCCCTCCTCCCCCTTTGTAAGCCAGCGAGCAAGCTAAACATATGGACTCCTATTGTTAAGAAGTATGGTTGCATTCGTTTCTCTAGGTCCTTGAGTGGAATTAAGACTACTCCCCTCCTTTCCTCCCCTGCAATGCAGACATGACCTAAAGATGAACTGAGTTTGCCTAGTGGCAGTGCTTGCTTCATTTGAAATGAATGCTGTCAGTGCTTTCATAAATGTTAATTGAGATTTGTTTTAACCAGAGAAGTGCCTCAAACCAGATAAAACTGTGTGCATTTATTCTGCAGAGCTGGGATTTGGTGACATAGAGCAGTGCCATAAGTCTTGGTGACTCGTGTTTTCCTGCGCTTACACTTGTTTCTCCCTCTTTCTACCATGAAGGTTGCCATTAAGGGTATTGAAAGAGAGCTTATCTGCCCAGCATGCAAGGAATTGTTTACCCATCCACTGATCCTTCCCTGCCAGCACAATATCTGTCACAAATGTGTGAAAGAAATACTTTTTGCATTTGAAGACTCCTTTGCTGATGGAGGCTCTGAATCCTCTAATCAGAGTAGCCCTCGAATTAGAATCTCTGCTTCTAGCATGGACAGAATTGACAGGATTACTAGATCAGGTATGTATCAGAATTTGTGCATGTTTTCCTGATTTTATTTTTAGACTGCCTAGAGCTGAATGGTGTCTGCATTGGTGAAGTGTCTTCCTGGTACTCCTGATGTGGTTATAGAGATGACTTAGGGATAATGCTACTCTTGTTCATTTTGTGTCAAGAACAATGGCAATATTTTTAAGGACAATGCACTCTGTTTTATCTGTAATAGATTTGTCTTTGTGACATTCTATAAATCTTTATAACCATTGTGTTTGTTTATTTCTTTATTTCAGCTACATGCAGATGCAATAGCATCACGTTCAGTAACATGGAGATGTAGATTTTGGCAATTTCATTGCCTGCCAGTGGTTTGCTCTGGTTTGCTCAGCCCCAATGCAGTAGTTCTGATTTCCTTCTGAGCCTGTGTAGACTTTGCGAGCTTTTTTTGTCCTGCCCACTTCATTATGCATACAATAAATAATTTTCCATTGGTTATGATTATTGCACGGTTGCAGATTTGAAGGACAGATGACTGTAAGCAGATAGCCCTAACAGCCTCCTTCACAGTGGTCTGCTCGAAGATTTAAGGAGTGCTTAGTTTTAGGACTCCTCATGCTTTGTGTGGTTTGTGCTAGAAAGATTCTTGAAGTCTTCATAATCCACAGATGTGTTGGTCTGCTTTTATACAGATGCATTGAAAGTGGTTTGTGCATGCTTCACTTCTGGAAAGATATCTCATCTTGGCTTTTAGACTTTCTTCTGACATAATTATCCACTTAAAAACCACACTTCCTTGTGCTCTGTAAGAGTTACCAACAAGACAAACTCTAAAGCTCTGTCTTACACTTTGTGTTACTAAAGTTCATCCTTCCCAGTTTTCACAGATCAAATGTGCAATTTCACCTGCTTCTTTTAAACAACTATTTAGTGTTGTTTGGTACTGAATTGTTAGTACTAGTACTCTTTCAAATCAGTTGGTTAAGCAAAAAGCCACTAATTGTTGGTACTCCCCCCTGCCACCAACACCCTGTCCTGAGATACATGTACACAAGTTGTTGCAGGAGTTCTAATTTTTAAATCCACTGTGGTCTGCCACCACCTCAGCAAACTGATGGGAATATATCTCCTCATCTGACCTGCTAACAGAGAGGTGATTGCTTTCCTGAAGACCTGTTTGATAACAGGGTTGAGATTTGGAAATAATGAGCTTCCCCCCTCTTACCTCCAAGAGCATTGGGCAGATGCACATCACAGGAAAATTATCACCTCAGACAGTTCAAATTTGCAGAATGAAAAGCATATGGAAATGGAAGCATTAAAGAATAAGCTTTTAAATTCAGATTAAATTGTCTTTGCTTCTAATGTTACAGGCATTATGGATAGCTTCATTGCTATATCGAGTGTGAGATTTGCTCTCAGACCAGTTTGGTACCAGCAATTCAATTTACACAGTTGTTGTCTTGCATCTGTAGTACTCATACTGTGCATTGTCTTGCTAAATTGGCTTTGTGATCTGTAGGGAAATTTTCAAGAAAACAGCTTCATAAGAGAGAAAATGTAAGGAAAACATTCACAGTGGGGTCTTAAATGCATAACAAAAACCCACTAGAACTTCTGGGAGGCTTGTGCAGGGCATGTCAGTGTCAAGATCTTAGTGTCACATTTCAAAATGCATATGACACCTTCTTCCCAGTATGGGGTTTTTATATTTTTTTTTCCACTTAAAGAATCCCTGATGACTCTGTAAGGAATGTAATCTATTTAAAATGGATTGGCATTTAAATTCTTGGTATGCCAGAAGGAGCTGGTCTGTATTCGGTCATGTTCTGTATTTGTTGTGCACACACAGCTTGCATTTACAAGTACAATTTATTTTAATGTAAAAGAGACAGAACTCGTTGAAATGGAGTGTATGTACTGCTTAAAATCCAGTATGTTGGTTTAAAAATACCCCTCTGATTATATTGTATTTAAAATCATTTTTAATTAACAAAATCTTGCCGCATATAGCATGAAAATGAAGGCTTTTTCTTATTGCTGTTCCATTATCTCTAATGCTACTGTAATTACAGTGTTGCTGTAATTAAAGCATGTAATGTGGTTATGTTGACACTTGTGCAAATGTTTGAAATCTCTCCCTGTGCCCCTCCCCTCCTGTGCCTTCTTTCTCCCTTTTCCTGTTCTTCTTAAATCTTACAGTTGTTTGATATGCTAGGAAATGAAACATTCTTGCCTTTCAACCCTACAGGAGTTTAACAGCCACAGGAGAGAAAAGAGTTGCTGCTTTTCATTTGAACCATTGTAAACCAATGGTATATCTCATTTTTTGATGTCTAAACAGCTCTCTGTTCATTGTTTGCAGCCTCACAGAGGAGGTCTTTTGGGTGCAGAGGTAGAAATACTTCACTTCTTGTGTTGGCTAGAGATAGTCTAGCATATAGATTTCGAGTTAAATATTGTTGGTTAGCATATAGCTTTTTGTCAGTGGTCAAGTCCACAAAAAGGCTTTTGCAGTGAGCAAAGGTGCAGCAAAGAAGTTCTATAAGGACAGCTTTTCATTCTGTGCAAGATTGATTTAAAGGTCAACTGGACTGGAATTCAGTTAAGGGTTGGATAATGTTTTTTTCCTTGTGTGTATATGACTGAGTATACACTGGTGGGTACAAAAATGCACACAGAACCCTAGTAATCACCACACCACTTTCTCCACCCCCTGCTTTTTAATTTTCAGTTTACATTCTCAAGTTTCAATGAAACTGCTGTCTTACTGGTAATGGAGTGTGGTTATTGGATTGCTCTTCCTTACATTTACAGGTCGTGTTTGGCCATCGCTTCTAAATGGAATGTAATATTGACTCTTTATTTTATCTAAATCTGCTTAATTTGATGAAGAACAGATTGAAATTTACACCATGCTGATATGAGTAGGTAGTTCTGAATCTCACAGTTTATCACAGCACATGAATATGTGAGGAAAACTAAATATTTTACATTTACATACTTGTAATATTTGGTGTGTCTGATGACACAATCAAGTTGAAGGATAGTCAGTCTTTTAATTATATCTCATTTCCGAAATTGAGCTTGTCTGAGCAGCTCAGCCACTGTGTTGACTTTTTCAATAATCATTACTTTTTTTTTAATGTAATGTAATGTAACAGGAGAAAAAGTCCCCAAATTCCTTGTTGCTACAGTATTGGAAGACACATGAGCAATCCATAGGAATATGGTGTCCTTCAAGAAAGATGTGAGCTGAGTTAAACACAAATCTGAATTTCACACTCAGTGGAGGACAAAGCAGCTGATGGGAAGAGGAAGTTTAAATTGCTTCTGAAGGCTGAAAGTGTCATAAAACAGAGATACCATATGATACCATCAGACGTCTTGGAAAGCTGTCTGTATCTGCTCTTTTTGCAGAAAGCTCTTTTGATTTGTGAAAAACTAAAGTATCTAAAAGTAACATTTTAGCTCTGCTGGCTTCTCTTATGGGGCCTCTCCCTTCTTCCCTCTCTCTTCTCCCCTCTCCCATTTCCCTCTCTCCTTTCCCTCCCTTCTCCCTCCTCTCCCCTCTCCTATTTCCCTCTCTCCTTTCCCTCCCTTCTCCCTCCTCTCCCCTCTCTCCCCCTTCCTTGTTTATCCCTTCCCTTTGCTATACCCATCCCCTTTTTCCCCTTCCCTTTTTCCTTCCCCCTAAAAACCCATCCAAAAACATTAACTGAGTTGTGGGGTGGCAATATACATTTCTATTTTAGAAACCCCCCAACCTTTCAAAAGAATCCAGTTGACTTTTAAATCTTTTTTTCTTAAACTTTCATACATTTAATGTCCATGTTTTCCACAACGATAGAATTCTGGTAATACTGTTTACTTGAAAGACACAGCTTTAAGATGTCTTATCCCTTTGCAAACCATTCACTGCAGGTTGGACTTTTCAACATTTTAAGTGTTGGTACCTCTCTTCGAAAAGATGACATTTAAACATTGTCTTTAAAAGATATACTTAAGATTGGTCTTTGACTTGCGTCTTTGCAATCTCTGTGGTAATATTTGTGAGTCTGAGCATGAGTGTATGTTGTGATTTTTTTTTTTTGTAACTGATTGAGCAACTTATTGCAAGTGGAGCAATCAGTTTACAAATCACAGTGGAAAATTTCATGTGGTGATTTCTAATAGTTCACAAAATACATATTTGCTTGTTGTAAACCGAATTGGCAAAGTGTAAAAAAGAATGTGAGTACGAACCAAGTTTCTCTGGGCTGCACATTTAAATATGTCTACAAAACCCAAGGGGTTTGTTGCTCTGTTGTTTTTCGTGTGTGCTTTTTGTTTGTTTGGATTTTTTAAAATATAACCAGAATTTAGTTTCAGCAAATTGGACACAATACAGAGAAGAAAGACAGTGTCCAAAGTAATTCATTACTTTATGAATGCTTTCTTCTTAAAATACGAGCGTAGAAATCCTTTAAGCAGAAAGCAAACTAAAACGTTAGTATTTTAACACTCGCTTGGCAAAAAGAGAATGTATTTCCTTATTTTTGAGTATTGAAATGGCAGAACAGGCCAAGAAGGTTAGCAAATAAATTTCCAGAATTTAAAACAAGAAAAAAACCCAGTCTAGACTCTGAGAGTGCTGTCAATTAAAAGGGATGAGACATCTGAAAGTGTGCAGGACTTCCTTGATTGCTTTCCATAACAATGTCACCAGTCTTTTCAGAGCATGGCTCGTGATGACAGTCTCATTTTGGTCCACCACAGGCAGAATGAAAGGCCTCCATTGCAATGGATATGAATTTCAGATTGTATTTTTAAACTTGACCACTGCACCATGTTTTTTTCTCCTTGCTATCTTGCTTTGTCATTGTTTGCTGTCTGCTCTAGCATACTACTTACCAGCAATCCCAATATGTGCCGCATTGTATGGTTATTTTCTTAGTTTCAGCAAATGTATGTATTCTAGATCACTTTTTGTAGCTATTGTCTGCATGGCACTGCATGTGAAGTAATCTTTTTGTCTAGGACATTGTAGAAGTCTGTGTAGAAGATTTCTCTGTGTTCCTGTGTGCAGTGCTAGCTTGGAGCACACACTGGAAATACAGTTTGCGTTTCACTGTTGTTGCTGTGCCTTGCATGCATGTGTTGCTGTGTATGCCAAGTAATAGGTACTGCAGGATGTGCAGTAATTAATTCACTTCAAGTAAGTACTAAAAAATATGAAATCAGACAAAAATCTCTGCTCCCTTAGACACAGAGTTGCATACCTGTGCCTTGTGTCACCCATCCTGTTCTGTAAATGCAGCCTAGTTGTTCTGCTCAGAACTTACAGAAAGGCATGAGACCATGCTGGGTGGGAGACTGTCAGTGCATGCACACTTACCCATGCTCTGATTGTGACCTCTTAGCTGACAGTCATGCGTAACTACCACAGGTCAAATTTCAAAGATATTTAAAGGAACTAATTCCTTATAGGAGTGTTGGTTTGGTGTTTCATTTGAGGAGAATGGAGAGGGCATGATAGGATTGAAAATTTTGGATTGTTAGTTGAAGGAGCAACAGGAGAGCAGCCTAAGGCAAGTGTGTTTTGGGTAGCATCACAGGACACTTCAGAAAGAAATAAAGCATTAGCATTTTTGATGGGAAAACACTGATTAAATACAGAAAAGAACAAATTTCCCTTTTGAAAGAAGAGCCAATTTCAACACTAGGAATTCAGCTTTAAGTCATATACCTCCATTTACAAATTTTTAGCATCCTGGTTTCAGCTGGAATAGAGTTAATTGTATACTGGAGTATATATTGGAGGGATAACAATAATAAAAAAGTAGTAATACAAAAGAGAGAGAGCAATGAAATCCAAGAGAAACAAGTGATGCGCAATACAGTTGTTCACCCAGTGCCCACCCTGTTGCACATGACTGCCCCTAGTTTATCTCCTGGACATGAGATTCTATGGTATGGAATATCCCTTTGGCCGTATGGGTCAGCTGTCCTGGCTGTTCTCCCTCCTGGCTTTTCATGCACCTACTCTCTGGTGAAGCATGGAAGACTGGAAAGTCTTGGATTTAGGGTAAGCATTACTTAGCAACAGCCAAAACATCAGTGTGTAATAACCTCATCCTGAATCCAAACCACAGCACTGTAAGAGCTACTAAGAAAATTATCTCTAACCTAGATGAAATCAGGAAAGTTAGTTATACCAGTATGCAGTGCTCTCAAAGAGATCTTGAAACAATGCACCAGCACTATGGAAGATGGAGTTTTTTGTTTCTTTGTAAGGGGAAGCTGAGAGGATACAAGTGAAGCCTAAAGACTAGCTTAGCTTGCTTTTGAAATACATAAAGGATTCTTTCTGGTAGTTGCAGCTTGTGGGTTCGTAAGTGAGATGGGATGCACTCCTGGTTTGATAACCTCAGGAATATTACCTTGTGAATAACCTCCGAGTCTGTGTGAGCCATCTCCTTAACAGACTCAAAAGGCTTCTTAAGTTACTGGCTTTTCTTGAGTCTGTGATTTTATTTTGGAGAGAGGGGGAGATTTGTGTGTAGCTGTTTGGTAGGAGTACAGCTTCTCTACAGTTCCCCCTTTAGGAATTAACAAAGATAGGTAAATATACCCTGTTTAACAGATCCTTGTAGAGATCTGTGGTTACTCAGTTCAGGGTAGAGTAACTTCTCAGATATAACTACCTCAGATTCCCCTTTGGTGTACAGGGCTTATTTAGCAGCCCTCCTTTATTGAAGCCTTTCAGGAGGGTTCAAGTCAGCCTCAGCATTTTTTGACTAAATGATTTGTCTGAGATGCCATGCTGTTCCCTCATTTTCCTGGTTTTTTTTAATGGTGCCTCTTGGGATGAGTAAAGTAAGTTTGTACTCAGCCAAAGCAAACTTCAGGGAGCTCAAGGTTGGCTATATATTTCTGTTGGTCTGGGGGTAAGATCTTTCACTTACATATGTTAAGAAGCTGTTGCTGTCTATATGGGTAACCAGTTAGTCTAAAACCACTTGGCTTCCATGAGGTTTTGTGTTTATTGTTTCAAAAGGTTACAGCTTGAGTGCATCCAAAAGTAGATAAAGAGGATGGAATTGGAGGAGCTAAATTTATTTTAACATAAAATTGAGTTTTAGAGTAGTAGTTTGTAATGTCCCTTGGATTCAGACATAACACTACCTTGTCAGAGCAGTTGTATTCTCTTTGGCTTGGCAGACTGCATATGAATTAGTGTTGTACTGGTTTGGACAATGTGCTACAGTGTGGAGTTGGTTTGTAAATTCCTGTGCTTCTTTTAAAATCTAAACCAGCTTGGTTTATGCTCATCCTAAATTGAGTTTTGTTGTCTACACAGGCAGAAAACGCAATTCACTGACTCCTAGATCGACTCTGTTTCCTTGTCCGTGTTGCCAGCGGGATATTGATCTCGGAGAGCGTGGCATCAATGGCTTATTTCGCAACTTCACTTTGGAAACCATTGTGGAGAGATACAGACAGGCAGCCAGGGCAGCCATTGCAATTATGTGTGATTTCTGCAAGCCTCCACCTCAGGAGTCTACAAAGAGCTGCATGGACTGCAGTGCAAGCTATTGCAATGAATGTTTCAAAATACATCATCCTTGGGGAACTGTGAAAGCCCAGCATGAATATGTAGGACCCACCACCAACTTCAGACCCAAGGTAAGTATACTGTACCTTATAGAATTGGGATTGCAGCATTCTCATGTAGCTGCAGACATACCTGTGCAATGATGGTTGCTTGTTAGGACCATGACTACTTTATTGACTATTGCTGTCAATTATTGAATGAACCGCAAGCTTTTGCTCCTTGCCGATGGCCAAGTAGCTGTTATTGAATGGGACGTTGAGAACATACTTGAAGGGTCCTGTAAAATTAAGGTTTTTTTACTTTGTGAAATGGATTGTATTTTGTGTGTGATTTGAGTCTTTCTTTCCTTTTTTTTTTTTTTTTAAGGCTTAATGATCAGAGATCACAGAATATTCTAAGTTGGAAGGGATCTACAAGGATCATCAAGTCCATCTTTTAAGTGAATGGTTCATACAGGGATTGAATCCACACCCTTGGTGTTATTGGCACGTTGCTCTTGAGCATCTAGAATGGGGCTGCCTAGGGAGGATGCGTGTGTGTGGTAAACTTAAAAACCCCGACACACCTGGCCTCTTCATGTCCCCTTTAGGCACATCCCCTTTAGATGCTTTGTGCTTGAACTTGATCCATCACCAAGCATCTTCTTTCTCTCATTCCTTGCATCTAACAGGAACAAAAATTGGAGTTAAGGTCTCCATTGTTATTACACCATTATTTTTTTATCTATAGCAGAAAAGGTAAAAATCTTACAGGAAAATTTCTACTTTATACACTGGCACTGCTGTTGCTGCATTCAGACAAAACAGTGATAATAAAATACCACTACCTTTGTGTCTCATGCTGAGTGTGGTGCAGTATGTGATAGTGCCTTACTGAATTTGTTACATCACTGATATTACATATCACAGATGCCATCTTGCTAACCAGGGACCGCAATAATGGCCTTAAATGTCCCAGCACAGAGTGCCTGTGCCTCCTTACTGGAGGTCCCACAGATGCCCGAAATGCTGATGGTCGAGGAGTCCTCATTAATTATGATCAAATTAAGTAAATTTGATTATTGTGCAATGTGTAAGAAGCTCTTGACTGCTGGTGTACCTTCCTTCTGAGACTGGAAAAATTTGAGCCTCTAAAGTTGGCAAGCTGGCAGATAGTGAATATCAAGAAGTCCACTTGGTGGTGTTTTCCTTGAAACTAAAACATTATTTCCAGGTAAAAGTGAGCATGTGCTTCATATGCTTTCAAATGTGCTTGCACACACATTGTGTGAAATGTCCTTCTATTGGATAAATGAGAAAGGTGAAAGTTTGCATACTGTCTTCTGGCTCTTGCTTTAAAATGCTGTACAGCTCCTTAAAAACTTCTCTTCTATGGTATCTAAATCCTCACAGCTGCAACATTGCTATTTGAAAATACCAAAGACATCTTGTGATCCCTGTGTGCTCCTAAAAGTGCCCTATGGTGTTATACTACATGGAGACTGAATTCAGGATTAAGTCAGTAGTTGAATTCTCTTGAAACAGAGCAAAATTGGGTGAAGTAGTTTAGATTATTCTGATGCTGATGTATTGAGTATCTGTGCATATGTGGGATTTAGCATTTCTAATTATATGTGAAGACAGGAAGAGGGGAAAAAAGGAGAAAAGCATAGTATAGTTAACTTTAGATACATCTACTTTTTTGAAAACTTCCCAGCAGTGGTAAGCTGATCTTAACTGTGCTCTTGTAGAAACTTTTCTGATGACTGTTTGAGCTTAATATAAAGAAGGAAAAGTGCATTTTTCATTGCACTGTATTTTTAAGACCTGAGCTAAAAGCATGAAGTATTTGTTGATTTCCTAAACAACGTCCTCAGTCACCACTTTACAACCAAGCTGGAAAGCACTTTGTAGCATGTGTGCTAGGGATGGGAGAAGCACATACTGGGCTGATTGTTCTTGAGTTTTGAGAGAAGACAAGACAGTCTGCTGACCTCTGCTGTTTCTCACTTGCAGGCTGTAATTCTTGCTTATATGAGGAGATGAATAAAAATAATGGGTTTTCTGTGAGGTGTGGCTATACACTGCTGTGGAAAAATTACTTCCACAGATTAATTGAATGACTGTAGTTTTTTGGAGATGTTTGCCTGCACAACTGATTTCTTGGCAGCTTCCTTTTTCCTTTTTTTTATGTCCTTCCAAATCCAGTAGTCAATCCAAATGGGATTGCTAATTGCATATTTGGCTTAATGATAGTCTTAAGGTGCTGTTGAGACTGGTGTCTTTGGGCTTTTCACCATAGTCTAAGATAACATTTGAGACTTGAAAGCTGGTTTCAGGTTTTAGCTTATTGTGTCCATTTGTGCCACTCACAATTTTCTATTTTTATGCCCTTTTCTGACCATTCTTGTGTGGGGGCATGTTGAAACTGAAAAACTTCCTCAAAAGCTCCTCCTTGGTACCTTCTGTGGATTAGATGACCTAAATGTTGTCTTTCAGTGCTCTGGAATGAGGCAAAGCAAGCATTGTTTGTTTTTTTAAACCAACACACATGTGCTTTATATGATTTAATGTGTTGCCTGAGCTTGGACTTGAGCAGCACTTTTTTAACTCTTTGAGTGTTTATTTCAACAAGTTCAGCTTTTGAAAGATGATTCTTAGCAAACACCAGCTTTCTTGCAATGCTGTTTGAGCTAATCCTGGAAGCAGCACTCAGTGTGAACAGCTTGTAACTGGAGTCAGGCAGAAAGATTGAAACAATGGAGTCTTCTGTCTTTCAAATGACTGTAGCTGATGGTGTTGGCTGCACTTTGTTGCTCCAAGAGCAATGGCTATGTGACTTACCAAAATCTAGTTTAGACTTAAATTGCTACAGTCTTATGTCAGCTGTTGCTTTAAGAAACAGTTCATAGCTGTTGCAACAGATGCTGGCATGAGCATGGTTAAGATTGACTGGCTGGGTGTGTTATATATTGCATTTACAGCTCTGAGCAGGAGTGTAGAGTGCTGGAGGCATTGCAAACAACATGGGCAGGGTTTAGCAAAAGATTGATTGCTATATGGAGGCTACACAGACACTGCTAGAGGTTTACTTACTGTAAACCTTGTGAAACTGTGTGTGTTCATCTGCTCACTTTCAGTGGCATTGACAAATATAAAAGGTCAAAGATAAACTGACTATAAAAAATTCACTGATGAAACCACATGCTGCTTTGGATTGATTGTTTAGATTTTTTGTTGAGAACCTCCATTTTTGGAAGTACACTGGTATTATGTCTGCTCTCTTCCTTTTTTTTTTTCCCCCACAGATTTTGATGTGTCCAGAACACGAAATGGAGAGAGTAAACATGTACTGTGAAATCTGCAGAAGGCCTGTTTGTCATCTTTGCAAACTGGGTGGAGGTCATGCAAACCATAGAGTAACAACCATGAGCACTGCCTACAAAACCCTTAAGGTAAAATAAAATATAATTGGACCTGGCCTTAAGAAGGGGAAGAGTACTTTTGATGTGAGGGCAAACTCCCACTGGATAGAAGCCAGGATATGTGTTTAGGAGACCCTGAATTAGTCGTGAGGCCTGTTGTTGTGCAACGTTGGTTAATGTATATATTAATGTGATGTAGGGCATGTTTTAGAAACTAAACTGCGTTTGCTATGATGCTTGAAACATAACCCCTGAAATGTGCTTTCCTCTTATTTCAGCTAATTGTACAGTAGTACAGTCAGTGGAGGAAGTTTAAGCAGTTAATCAACTTTACAATCAGCTTTTTTTAATATAAATGTTCAGGTAGCTTGTGGTAGAGGATACTTGAGAAACACTTCTGAAAAATTTGCATCTGAAGTATCTGTTGATATCTTTGTATGTATCTTTGTATGTTTCTGAAACTGCATAGCTGTTAATTTCCTATGCAAAGCACAACAGAGAAGACTTGCAAACATCAGTTTGTTATTAAAGTCAGCACCTACTTCCTCTTCTTCCTTTTCTTACTCTCTTGCTGTCAGGAGGAAAAAAAAGGAAAAGAAATGACCGGATTAGCCTGCCTTGTGGTCTTTGGCCTCCTCACCAGTTTGCAAGGCTTTTCCTGTACAGCTGCTAACTCTTGCAGCTAAGGAAGCACAGGGACAAATCTATGATTTGAACTACTCATTTTTCTAGCAACTCTTACTGCAAATGGGTTAATAACTATGAACTCCTTTCTGTAAGTTTAATGTCCTGAAGCCTGTTTTTCCCAGTCTAAGAGAGGGTGATTCCTGGGTGATTGGGAGTCAGCTGACACTGTTACCTCTGATCCTTAGAGCCTGTACCACTCGCTCACAGTTGCTCACAGTTGCTTTGCAGTCACTGCAAGTCACCAAGCAATTCTCGACAGGACTGCTGCTCATAACTGGCATCACACTGTTGTCCTTGTGGCTAGATAAGCTGAGCCCTAGCTGGATGAGCTGCCTGTGCTGGTTGTCAGTTTGTGTGAAATGCCCTATTCTTGCTGTTTTAATTCAACAGGAGAAGCTTTCAAAAGATATTGAGTACCTCATCAGTAAGGAAAGCCAGGTGAAAGCTCACATCACACAGCTGGATCTGCTGCTGAAAGAAACAGAGGTAAGGGTGGCTTGCAGGGTGTCTGGGGTTGGCCTTTGCACAGACACAGGAAGGAATCAAAACTGTTTTCAGTGAAGTGTTTCAAACTTTGAGATTTTCAGTTAAGTAGTAAAACAGTTCTTGAACAGTTTGTGCTAGTACTGAATCACGCATGGTAAGACCTAGTCCTGCTGGTATGGGAAGGAGACAAAGGGAAGTTCATTTTTGGCTGCTCCTGTAAATTTAAATGAAATAAAGCTTACTTGATACCTTAACCAAAGTGGGTGAAACATAGGGGCATTTGTGTATTTATGATGGTGCACTATTTAAGCTGTCTGTTTACCTTGAACAAGTCAGAATTAAGGGCAAAATTTCCCTGCAGCAGAGTCACATAAAAGCTGAAAAATATGAAGGCAGAAATTGCAGAAGCTCCTAGTACTGGTGTATCTTGATTACAGATTGCCTCTGTGTTTCACAGTTCCTTTTATCCAGGGCAGTAGTCAGAGGTGGCACTATGGTTCAGAGAAGCTGGGCTGGAACCTGAGTTCAGGGTGGTTGCGGAAGGTGGAAGAGCACCTAGCTCTTGGGCATGACGACTTCAGAGACTTACATGCTTTTACAGTGCTCTTTCATGAGCTATCTAGGCAAATGTAATCCATAACTCAAGGCGTAATCAGAGGAATACTTTCCTCTTTTCATTCTCTGTTAAAGACAGCAAATGCGGACTAGCTTGGGTGGTGTGCTGATCTCATTCTTGGTGCTGAATAGTCTAACAAAGCTCATTAGTCTTGTCTGTTAAATGGATGACTAGATTACGGGGATGTCTTGAACAACCTTAAGTATGTTTCTGTACAGAGATATAGAATCTGTCTGAAATGCCTTTTGTTTGCTCCTAGTGCAACAGTGAAAGGGCTAAACAAGAAGCATCTCAGAGTTTTGAGAAATTATATCATGTCCTGGAAGAGAAGAAATCTGCAGCTCTTAGGGCAATTGAAACTTCTAAGAATATAAGGCTGGAAAAATTGCAAGCACAAGTGGGAGAATACCAAGGGCTCCTGGAAAATAATGGCCTTGTAGGATATGCTCAAGAAGTGCTTAAAGAAACTGATCCCTCCTGTTTTGTTCAAACAGCAAAACAACTTCATGTCAGGTATCTCAAATATCTTCTGTTTGAAGTGCAGGTACTGTTCCAGGATGTCTGTGCAGTTGTATTCTTGGGAGATGGTAGTGGTCATGTTCAGTTGGAATTCCTGCATTAGAGTGTGCATTAGGAAACAACACTCTGGAGAGAAGTGCACTTGTCCTGCTACAATGCCTTGCTCAGTGGCAATGGCAGTGGAAGGGTAGTCTGTTTAGCTCCTTGATAAATTCCTTGTCTCAGAGATTTTATCAGGTATTTGCAAGTTAATCTAAAAGGTTTGTTCTGGCTTTTAGCTCTTTGATCTTTGTGTTCTCTGCTGGCTCACATCAGTTTTGTTCTTTGAACACAGTGCTCCAAATTGTTTAAATGCTTTGCCAACTGGATGACTACCTGTTCATTATTCTTACACTGATTTACAAAAGGCCTTTAAATTTTGCGTTTGAGAATCTTT
This sequence comes from Illadopsis cleaveri, assembly GCA_013399915.1. Taxonomy (NCBI): domain Eukaryota; kingdom Metazoa; phylum Chordata; class Aves; order Passeriformes; family Timaliidae; genus Illadopsis; species Illadopsis cleaveri. The sequence goes on from VXBB01012715.1 coordinate 181,061, forward strand.
CTAGAGAGACAGAAATTTCTGGGAGACATCAGTAAGTACATGAAAGCAGAACTTTTTTTAAAGCAAAAGCTATCATTTTTACTTTAAGTAATGTCCAACTTGAATTGCCTTTTTTCTCTTGTGCTATCCCCCTTCTGTGTTTTTAGAATCCAAAAAGCTACTGAGTCTCTGAGGAGCTTTAGGCCAGCAGCTGAAACCACTTTTGAAGACTTTGTGGTGGACACTGCCAAGCAAGAGGACGTCCTTGGTGACTTGTCCTTCCATTCCAATGGTAAATTCTGAGAGCATTAGGTCTTTCTCAAGTTTTAGCTTTAAGGGCTTCTCTGGAGAAAGGCAGAACTTGCACAGGGCAGCAGTTGCAGAGCTCAGTGTTGTGACTTGTATTGTTCCTTCTGTCTTCACAATTCAGAAAGCATTGCCTGGCAGCAGTGTTAGTTTCAGCTTTCATAAAGAAACTAAAATGACATTGCCTTCAGTACCAGTTTGCATTGGCTTCCAAAATATTGTAGTTACATCACACTCAAGTCTTTCTAAAAGCTTTTTATTGCATGATCAAAAGTAATAGTTTTTAAACCTGCCAGCCAAAAAAGGCTCAAGCCTTTCAGAGTGAAAACAGAAAATAGGGGATTTATTTAAGTGTATGAGCAGAGTACCATCCTCATCTACTCCTTTTAACTGAGTCAGATTCCCCCCTTTAAAAATGCTATAGCTTAACAAAGGGCTTGTGTCTTGGTTTAAGACAGTTTTAAGAGGTGGATGCTTTAAAATGAGTTTCTTCCCAGTATAGTTTTAACCAAACCCTTTCCATCAATAAGGAAAAACAAATACGAGTAGATAGAAGTGAAAAAGTAACATTTTACTAAAAAACCAAAATAGCATCACGCCAAAAATAACAGTTATAGTCCCTAGTTACAAAATGGCTGAAATCTCACAGTGGCACAGATAGATGTGGAATACAGTAACATTTTGGGTTAGCCAGGACTGGTTGTATGGTTAACTCCAAAACGAAATGTACCTAAATTTCAGAGGTTTTTTTCCTCATGTGTTCCAGGTCTAGAAATACCAGAAATTAATGAAGAGCAGAGCAGAATGTACAACGAAGCTCTGATCAGCTGGGAATGCCCTGGGAAGACCGATTCAGCTGATATCTATGTTCTTGAGTATCATAAGCTTAATAAAGAAGAGGAGAGTGTGACATGGCAGAAGACTGAAGTCTGTGGCAAGAGCAAAGTATTATCTGATCTTGATGATGACAGCAGCTACACCTTTAGAGTTCGAGGATACAAAGGGTCCATCTGTAGCCCTTGGAGCCGAGAAGTTATTATGCATACTCCTCCAGCTCCAGGTATGGGGTTTTCTTGCCTCTGTCAGTGTTAAGAGCTGAAAGTAGTTTCCAGTAGATCCCAGATGTCTCCTACTGAAACTGTTACCAGTTTCATAAATGTTTAGAAACACTGTAATAGGTTAAGTAGGTAACATACAGGCACTGTTAGCTTGCCTAGCAGCCTTTAAAAGTGAAAAAATC
>VXBB01012723.1:14168-26384 GCA_013399915.1 Illadopsis cleaveri
TCCCCACCTTGCAGGGCACCTCCTTGTTTCACAGGAGCAGCATTTTGCATCACCCAGAACAGTGGGACCACAGCGTTACGCCCCACCTGGGTTTAGGGTACCCCATGGGGCAGCTTGAGGGGACACAGATGCTGAACCCCCCCTTGTTCAAGCCACGTTCCCACCCGGAGCTGAGTCACACCAAGCTTTGGGTGTCCTGGGCTGTTCCTCCCCCCTCCATGTGCCTCCTCAGTGAGTAATGCTCAGGCGACAGAGATCAGCTCCCTGCTCAGCTCCCGGCTCCGGCATCTCCTTATATGACCGGAGAAGCTGCCGGGCAGCGTCACACGGGAGCCGGGCACAGCCCCCATGTCCCTGGCGCCACTCAGGGCACGGAGACACCCTGGCATGGGTGTGGGCAAAGCCACCGGGGTGCTCAATCATCCCCTGGGGTGCTGCGGCCTCGCAGAAGGCAGCGAAAGGTCCGGTGAGCTCCGGGCAGGGCTGTGTGTCCCAGCCCCGGGAGGTGGCAGCCAGGTGGCACTGTGGAAACGCTGAAGTGGGCATCGCTGCGGACAGAGCCACAGCTGGCACATGGCAGCACGGAGCAGGGGTGAAACATGGCTCTGGGGCTCTGCTGCACCCCTCCGTGCCCGGGTGAGCACCCAGTGCCCCCCAGCCAAGCCCAGCAAAGTCCCTCTATTGCCTGCAGCAGGAAAAAACTGGACATGGGAGCAGCTGAGAGTGCCCTGGAGGACTTCTCTGTCCCGAAGGGTCATCAGGGTCACCCCAGCCTGCCCACGAGGCACCCCAGTTCCCACAGCAGTTAAAGGGCCTGCCCAGCAGCAGTGCTGAGCACGCACAAACTCGTGACTGCAGGACAGGAGCCAGGTTTCCTGCTGTGCTTCCTCAGCGAAGCTTTTCCCCTTTCTGTTGTTTTTTCTTCCTTTCTGGGAACTTTAGGAGCAAATCTCAGTGGCTTATGGCAGCAGCTGAAAATCCACCAGGAGGAGAAGGAGAGTCCAGGTTTTGGATCAGGGGTGCTCCTGGTAAATCAAAGACAGCATCACCCAGGGACAGGCTCTGCTCTGGAGTGGGTCGAGGAGTCTGTCTGGGCTTCCACAGGGGCTGGATGGGGGCACAGGGCTGGAACAAACACCGTTCCTAACCCTTAGCCAAGGGATGAAGCACATGCCCCACTCCAGCGCTCAGCTGAGATCATTCCCCCTCGGATCACAGCTCTTCCCCCTCCCTTACAGCATCACACCCTCCTGGCAAACCACAGCAAAGGCGGCTGCGGACAGACAGACAGACAGACAGCTCAGCAAGACCCATCCCTGGCTGCCGAGCGCTCCCGCACGTGCCAGGGCACCCCGTTCTGCCGGCAAGCACGGGCAGGGCCCCGCCGGGGCGCGGAGCCTCGCTCCACCCTGCCCGCGGCGCCAGCAGCCTTGGGAAAGGAAAGCCAGAACAAAGATGACGTTTTCTTCTGATCCAGGCTATTAAAAACAAGGTGGAAACGAGGTAGGTCACAGCTGCCGACGCTGCCCAGCTCCTCGGCTCCGGCTCGCAGTCCCCTCCTGCTGCCGGTGAATCACCCGCCCGAGCGTGTGCGGGCACAGCCGGTGAGCCCTCGGCAGGCGGCTGCTGGCACAGCGGGCACATTCCCCGCGTTCAACATTTCCTTCTGGCTTTCATCATCCCCGTGTGGCCGCATTCCTGCCGGGAGGGGCAGGGAGAAGCCCGCGGGGGTCCCGTGCCGGCCCCACTGGGCATCATCACCCAACTCCAGCGCTGCAAAAATTGGGGCTGTGGAAACTCCCAGACAGCAACACTCTTGTGGCCCTGGAAAGTCAACATCCCAAACACAGGGGTTTGTGCAAATAGGGATTTCGGCTGTGAGTATCCCTCCATTGCTCCCCGTTTGCACAGGAATAGTGTGAGCTTGAGCTGGGCCTCATCTGGATTAACCAGAGCAGCTCCATCCCACCCAGGGCTGGGGGGCTTTTCTGCACCAACCCCCCCAGTCTGCACCGTGAGGGCAGCATAAATCAATATTTGCCTGCAAAGCTCTCACAGAGGAGCTTCCAAAGGTCAGCAAAACGAGGGGAGAGGGAAGGGGATGGGAGGGAACATCAGAACCCCCCCCAGGCACCATCAGCGATAAAATCAGAACTGAGAGAAAGGAAGCTCCGGTGATAAGAATGGAGATGTTCCCTTTTCCAGCAGACGTCTGGGCACCAAAATTAGAATAATATCTTTAAAAAAAGACCAGACTTCCCTTCCCACAGCAGGGCTGACAGTGCTGCATCAGAGGGGGACGTGGGAAAGCACCCCAGGACCACCTTGCTGTGGGATACGGAGGTGGAGGGCAGGGATAAGAAGGTTTGAGACAAGGCTGGAAGCAAACATCATTCCTGTGGCTTTCATCCTGCAAAGGCAAACAGCTGAGCTGGACAGCCACCTGCTCATGACTTAATCATTCCCCAGCAGCATGAACTCCTGCTGCCAGGCTGGAGGGCAAATCCCCCAGCACAGCAGCAGTTATGGGGTCTACAGGAATGTGACATCCCAACAGGGGCCATCCAAAGGGACCAAACCCAATGAGACAGACAGAGCCAACAGGAGAACCCAGGGCCTTGAGAATCTCAAAAATAACTCAGAAAGAGACCGTTCCCTACACAGCAGGATCAGGGAGAGGCTCCTACATCTCCTGTAGGAAGAGCAGTTGGCATTCCCAGGGCATCACCTTCTTTTCCTTGCTGGGGCTCACTTTTTGGTGTCCCAGATTCAGCACCTTTCCCAAGGGCACCCAAAGCCAGCAGCACTTGCAGCCCTGCTGCCTGCAGCACAGGCAGGGTGCTGACACCTCCATTCATCCCCCAGAGCGACCCCAGCTCCCTGACATGGATCCCAGCAGATCTTTGCCCACCAGCCACGTGCTGGACACATCTCATTCCAACACTCCCTGGCCTTTGGAACTCTCCCTGCAGCCCGGATGCGAGCGTCAGGCTGGAGGGGGGTGTGATCTCACCGCTGCTTTCCCAGCATGACAAACCTCCCTCCATCCATCCAAGGCTGCCGGGATTCTGCTGACGCAGCAGCTCAGGCATTATTTCATCGCTTCCCACTTCTCGGAAGCCTCCCCGTGGCTCGTCACCCCTCCGAGGACGCTGGCAGCCCCTGCTTCATTGAGTGATGCCACGAAAATTCACGGCCACGTAACCCCGGAAAGCACCGAACCCCGCGGAGCTGGCACGGAATTAACGGCATTGTCCTGCACGGAGGGGGCAGGAGGGATCAGGGACAGGCACTGGGAGAACAGAAAAAAGCTGCACAGGGGGCTTGGAGCCATCCCGGATGCACACTTGGAACTGCTGGGTGAGAGGGAAGAGGTGAAGCGGTGCCGCGGGTGAGGAGGATGGGGATGCACAGGGAAAGGAACAGCAAAGGTCTCCCGGGAGAAAACACCGCGGGCTCCTCGGGAGGGAGCAACACCAGCCCTGGGCAGAGGAAGGCTTGCTCGCACGCCCACGTGCAAGAGGACACACACGTCTGCACGCCTTCCCAGGGGCCTGTGCTGACACGAGAAGGTGGCTTCTTTCCCAGGCAGGGGGAGGAGGAGGAAGGCGATGCCATCTCCAGGTCCCTCCCTGCCCCTCCGGCCACGGGGACAACGCCGCAACACCTTCACAGAGCCGCCGTCTCCGCGGCTGGGTAAACACCCGCTCCGGAATTCCCAGCACACCCCGCCAGCCCAGCAGAGGGAGAAAGCCATGAAAAAACAAGTTACCCAAAAAAAACCCCCTCCCCACAGTGAGATTTGCTGGAAACTCCAGCAGAGGGGATGGGCAAAGCCCCGTGCCGGAGAGCAACACAAATCCCAAATCTTGCACCGCTGCCTGCACAGGACCCGAGCACCAGGAATGCCCTGAATGCTGGAAAAATCCCCCAAATAGAGTCTCAGGCTCCAGCTCCTCTTGGAGAAGCTGCGATGGGGCTGCTCGGGGTGCGGAGCTGCTGGCCAAGCCCCGGGGAGAGCCCCGGGGAGCCGGATCGGAGCCGCGGCGCTGGGATCATCCCCGGCAGCTCAAGCCCAAGCTTTGCACTTCTCACAGCAGCGGCTTAGGGAGCAGGAAAGCCGGGGGGCGGAGGGATGGCCGGCATCAAAACTCCTTTTCTAGCAGCTAACAAAAGAGCCGGTGTCTCCGCAGAGAGGCTCGTTATTCCAACGCCAAGCAGAGGCTGCTTGGCAGCGGGGGAAATGGAGAAATGTTGGGCTAGTGGGAACTGGCTGCGCTTTGTTTGGGGGGGGCTGTGTTTGTACAGGCCCCACACAATGGGGGTGTCAGGGTCAGGAGGGTCAGGGCTGGGCTGTCCCCTGGGTATGGCCAACAGCTCTGGTGGCCTCGTCCTGGCTCCCCACAAATAAAGCACAGAGGTAACTGCCCAAGGTGCTGTTAAGAAGTTGTGGGACCCCCCTTTTTTCTGCCTTCAGCTCCCCAAAAAGCAGCTCAGGGTCTCCCCACCGTCGCCACGCTGCAAACACGAGGACAGCAGCGGTGAAGGCAGAGATGTGCAAAGCCTCCTCTGAGAAATGGAGGTCAAAGAGAAGGAAGCAGCCGATTCCCTCCTCTTCCCCTGCAGATGGAGGGCAGGCAGCAACCTTGAGCCCTGATCTCATTAGATGTCCCAAACTAAGCAGTGTGAAACCTGATTAGCGCCGGGCGGGAGGCGGGCGAAGGAGCGGCAGCTTGTTCTGCCAGCCAGCCCCAAGCACCCTGCCTCTGGAGAAGGGGTCTGAGAAGCAGGGCACCCACAGCTGCCTCCCCACAGCACCCAGGACCTGGCTCCTGGTCCTTCCAAGCTCCATCACACCCCAGGTCGTGGCCATGCTGTGCCCTGAAGTGATGCTTCATCCCAGCTGCTCCCGCCAGCTCCCGGCCAGTTGGCCTGGGCGTGCAGCAGCACAGAGAAATGTAGGATTAAAAAAAAGGAGGCAGGAGGAGCCCAAAACCTCTGTTCCCTAGAGACCTGCTCTCCTGCAGAGAAACTTAATCCCTGTTAAAAAGCAAATGAAATAATCCAGTTGCTAACACTGCTCTGGCCGCTCCGTTCAAGCCCCAGATCCGCCGGACCCCTCCAGCCTGGCCCAAGCCCAGCAGATTCCCTCAGCAGGGCTGAGCCAGACCTTTCTGGAGTTAAAACCATCCTTGGCACCACAAAGCTGTGGTGGGAAAGCTGTAAATCAACAGAGATCCTCAGCTAGGGCACAGCCCCTGAGTGTCCCTGCCTGGCAGGGCTGCCCAGGGGACACCTCACAAACAGTGCAAGCTGGAAAAGTGTCCCCTAGCCTTTCCCAGGAGACACCAGCGCCATCCTCCTCCTCCTCCTCACACACAGGGACACAGGGCTGGCAGAGCAAAAGCTCAGCAGGGCCTCCACCCAGGACAGCCAGGAAAGATGTTGGCCCAGGATCTCTTATCACACCCGGCCACCTTGGGCGGCCCCGTCTGCTCCTCGGGGAAGCAAACAGTGACAAGGGGACGAGCTGTGGCACCACTCCAGCACTGTGGCACACAGCAGGGCAGGATGCTGCTCCTGCCTCCTGCTCCGATCCCACACATCCCTCAGGCAGCAGAACCACCCAAATCCCTCCTTATTAACAGCAGAAACTCGGCAGAGCTGTGAAATTCCTCACTGCGGGCACACACGCCATGGTGAGGTGACAGGAACAAGTATGGACCCACTCCTTGGTCACGGGGGAAAATCTGAGCCCACTTCCCCTGGGGAAAGCACACAGCAGCTCCAAGGTCAGATGGAGCCAGATTAGCTGGAAATGCATGGACAGGGCCGAGGAGATGCCAGGTTTGAGCCGGCTGCCAAGTAAACAACAAAACTCCTCAGAAAGTGAAACCAGCCAGCCTCGCCTCGTGCTTGCTGGTAAAATTAACCCAGCAATAAATTTGTAATCTAATGGGTTTCCTCAGCCAAGCCCAAAGGATCTGGTCATCTCTGGGCCGTGACCGACGCTGCCCCGGGAAACTCAAGATGGAAACTGTGTGGAAAGTCTGGGTGACCCCACAGTCACTGGGGCAGGGTCGCTCCCGGAGCAGCATCCTTTGTCCCCAGCATGGAGACAGGGATCTGGCAGGGCCCCCCAGCCCCATCCCAGCTGGGCGGGCTAGGGGGGCACTGGGATGCTCTCCAAGCCCCTTGGAGGGCTGACAGGGATGGATGCTGGCACAGAGCCGGGGGTCAGGGGCCTGGACTTACACACACGAGCATTTACATATGAAATGCTCCCAGCTCCAATATCCGCTGCTGCCTCCACCTCCCCGGGGAGATGAATAGAGATGAGGGGGGAGAAGGGAAAAGAAACCTCTCCAGCAATAAAACCTTGTTTTCCTCCAGCTCTGGCCAGCCCTGCAGCTCAAGGGCAGGCTGGGCTGGCTGTTTTCTGTGCTGGGAGCACACTTAGATCCATGGCAATGCCAAACAGTGACAGCAGGATGCACGGCACAGCATCCCCACGCCAGTGAGCACCACAGAGCCAACCATCCCCTGTGGGCACCCCTTTTGTGCTTGGATTCACAGGGAAGCCTCCCAGCAGTGTGAAAGGGCTCAAACCGTGCTGGCTCAAGCAGCGTTTGGCCTCCTCAAAGCACAGAATGCCAGACTGGTTTGGTTGGAAGGGACCTTAAAGGCCATGTCACCCCCATGGGCAGGAACACCTTCCACCAGGCCAGGTCGCTCCAAGCCCTGTCCAACCTGGCCTTGGACCCTTCCAGCCTCTCCACCCCTTCCTTACCCTCTGAATTAAAGCCACAAAGGGCAAACACAGCTGGTGACACACAAAGTCAGCACCAGTGGGTCTAGAGGCAGCAAAACAGACCAAAACCCACAGTCTGGGCTTCTCGGGGACGTGCCACCCGTGTTCCCGTGTCCTTGTTCCGGGCTCGCGGGAGCAGAAAGTGCCACGAGCTCTGGGATGTGGGAGCCAGCACAGGAGCCAACGCTCCCAGCAGGGCTCTGGGCAGCACCTGGAGAGGGGAAGGCTGCCAGCTCAGCTCCTGCAAGCAGTCACCTTGTAAACACGATTAATAATGTCATCTTGGCTCCCCGCGCCTCGCCCGCGCGGGCAGGACGGGAATTTGCAGAGCTGCAGCTGGAGCTGGAAAACTCCATGGGAGAGCTTCAGCAGCAGCCCCAAAATGTATTAAAGGGTTCAATGGCACCCAAACTCAACACCCAAAGCCAGCACCCATCCCTGCTCTGGCTGCCAAGGGGCTGGAGATGGAGGGAACAGAGCTGGCCACCACCCCCGGCACACCCAGCAGGCACATGGCGACTCGGGGCTCCTTTCACATTGATTCCCAGTGCCAGCTGCAGCGAGGCTCAGGAAAAATTTATGATGGACACCACGGCAGCATAAGAAAGTGAATTATATTCCTCCCAGACTCAATAACTCAGGGCAGCTGTCAGCACAGGGCTGCGGGATTAACCCTTCGTGGCGGTGGCGGCGGCACGGGAGGGTGGGGACACTGCCAGCCCGCTGGTGACAACTCCCTTGGCTCCCTGCTAAATTAAACATGGAATTGATTCACCTTTGTTATACAATGGGATCAGCTGGTAAAGCCCAGCCAGGCCTTGCTGTAAAAGGGGTGAGTCAATGACAGCATTGTTGGATGACAGGTTGGATGATGGCATTCCAGGTGCCTTCTGTTTTCCTCTCCTCTCCTTCTAGCAGGAGAAGCCCTGCAGCAGGATGAGGCTGGCTGGGAATTCCAGAGGAAAAAGCTCCACTGACAGCAGGGAGGATAAAAAAATAGAGAAAGAAAGGGGAGAGAAAGCATTCCCAAAGCACCAGGTAAGCCGAGCTGCTGTCCCACAGCCTGGGCTCGCTGCCTGTGACAGTGGGACAACGGCTGCCTGCCTCCAGCCACCTGCCAGGGGCCAGCCCAGCACGATCGGGTGTCCCAGCTGGCTCTCCAGGGACAGCCCGAGAGGCAGGAGAGGGCACAGCATTGGGAAAGAGCTTTAGAAAGAAGGGAACTGAAAAAACAGCAATCTGCACCCGGGTGCCACCGTGCACCCGCAGCCACATGGCAAAAACACCCTCAGCAGAGCAGGATCTGCCCCCAGCCCCATGGGAACGGCAGCCTGCTGGCCCCTGGAGCAGGAATTTGAGCTCAATCCCTTTCCCAGTTGTTATTTGCCAAGCAGCTTCCCCGGGCTCCCTGAGCTGCTCGCCAGGGCTGGGCCGGCCGCTGCCCCAGCGCTCCCTTTGTGCCCAGCTCCAAATCCAAGGAGAGGACAAAAGAGGGAAGTGAAGCGGAGCCGTGGAAGCACCACCTCTCCCCGCAGCTCCTCCTGGCCGTGCCGGGAGCGCTGGATCCGCCGGGATCGGGGACAGATGGTGGCACCCAGCGGCTCAGCCCCTCTCCCTTTGTGGCTCACAAATACCTCTCAGGGTGCCGAGTCCATCCAGGAACTTCTTGTACTTCTCCAAGTTCATCTTCCAGCCCGACCAGCCCCGCTGCTCAGCTGGGCGGCATCGGGGCACCCAAAAGCCCCAGGCACTGTCCCCAGCTCAGCATTCCCGCTGGACTCCTCTCAGTCGCCCTTTGACCACTGGCAGCGTTTCCTTATTTGATGAAGCACATGAAAAACCTCCCAGGGCTTGAGGCCACCCCCCTTTTTGCAAATGAGCCCAGCAACTGCCCCGCACCACCAGGGCCCCCCGGCATCCCTTTATCCCACCCCTCCACGCAGCAGCTTTCAGAGATTGTATGTCCTGAGGATATTTCCAGCGAGGAAGGGAATTGGGAGGGGAAGAAAAAAAAAAACCAATGGGATTTAAGGCTGGCAGGCAGGGGACGAGGAAAACGCAGGCAGTGGGCTGATGGGTTCCCATCCTTGTGGGAAAAGCCACCCTGGTGACTGACACCAGGGAGAAGCCATCAGAAAAGTGCTATAAAATGTTGGAAAACTGGGCCAGGTGAGACCCAGGAGCAGATGGGGAGCAGATCCCTCCCGTCTCTGCCCCCCGACACTCACCACATGTTCACCTCGCCCCGCCTGCGAGGCGCTTACAAAGCTGAAAAGGAGATTTACTGGTTTTAAAGGAATTTTTGGCAGCAGGAACCAGCCCAGAGTGATCCAAGAGGATCCAAGCACCTGACCCGCTCACTGCTGCCCTTCAGAAGGACTGGTGTCCACCGGGCACGGACCAGGACTTCTGTTAAATCAAATAATAAAAACGATAATGACCATGATAATTATAATAATATAATCATCATCGGCAGTGTTGAAACATGCTGTCATGGAGGCAGATCCTGCTCTCTTCATTCCCTCTCTGGAAAGATCCCAGCAGATTGAGCAAGACCCACCACACGGTGCAGGATCATCCTGCCTGGGCTCCCACACAGCATTTGAGCTTTGCCAGAGGAAGGGGAGAGAAATAGAGCAAGGATGTGCTGCAGGAGCCAAATCTCACCCTAAAAAACAGGGAGAAGCTCCCTAAAACTCAGGGCAGTGAGGAGATTCCCCTCATCCACAGGCACATGAATCCCTGGCTCCTTCACCATGTGTTGAGATGCATCCCCAGAGCAACCCACATCCCACGGCAAATTATCCATAAAAATATGAATAAAACCAGGACGCTCATGGAAGCAACCCTGTGTCCAGCTCCTCCACAGCTCCAGGACAGACGGACACTTCTCCAGGGACAGGACACACCGGGGGTATCACTTTGCATGGCAAGCAGAGCAAACCCAGCAGGCCAGTTGCTGCTTGTGCCCCTGACAGCTGGGAACCAGGGAGCCAAAAATCCCCCAGGGAGCTCCCAGTTGGAAAAGGGGGCAGGTGGTGAGGTGCCTTCTCCACACTGTGATCACCCCAGCACCCTCTGCACCCCCAGGCTTGGGTGGGATGGAGGTGACATCCATTCATCCCAGCAAGGAGCTGATCCAGGAGCTGATCCAGCCACCAAGGAGGGACACATGAAGAGCCCGAAATTAGGATCTGGAGGTGCCTGGTGCCCACTGCATCCCTGGCATCACAGGGTCATTCCCAGCCATCCCCCCGCGCCCGCCGGCAGCGCCGGCAGCAGAATGAAAGTTCTTGTGAGAAGCCAAGTTGTCATCACTAAAAATAGCACAATGGAATTTTCCTCTAAAGGAAGAAAAAAAAAAAAGGGGGGGAAAAAAAAAATCTTGATCCTTGCTGACAAAGGGACTGTGAGAATGAAGGGTGGGAACAGCTCCATGGGGGGACACGAGGGGACATCAGGTCCTTCCCTTCCAACACTCCCAAACAGGCATGGGGAGCTGAGCCCATCACAGGGGGACAGTGAGATCCTACCCTGTTTATCTCCATCCTCTCCTGCAAAGGGGAGAGACCAGACCCCACCAGGATGGCCACTGGACATGGCAAGCAGGCAGCTGCTCCAAAATTCCAGCAGCAGGAGGGAGATGCAGGGAAATCACCCCGGAACCCTCTGAGCTCCCCCAAACCCTGCCTTGATGGGGAGAACGGCACTTCTTTCCTCCCGTCCCGAGGGGGTTAATGGAAAGCGGGTCTGACGCCACCAGATCCCATCCCCAAGCATCCCAGCTCCTTCTCCCCTCGGCCGGGAACGCCAGGAATTCCTGGAGGAGGGAGGATCGCTCCAGCTGGCCCGATCAGCACACTGAGACTGAGAGGGAGGGGGGCAGTCAGGGCAGCCCCCAGCTCCCGCAACATCCAGGAATCCCAGATCTCCCAGCACAGCAACTGCCCTCCCAGCAGGAACGAGAAGCATCCCAAACAGCCGGCCAGGATGAAATATCTCCACAGGCAGCAGCGTCTGGAGGCGCCTGCACTGAAACCTCCCCGTGCCACCCATGGCTGTCCCCACCGCTGTCACCCCGGAGCTGGGGGGATGCTGGGACACCCCACCAGCCCCAGGAGTGGGGATGGGGCCGTTCAAGCCATGCCAGGGATGTTGCCAGAGGCAGGGAATGGAGGTGTGACCCTGGGGTGCAGGGTGGATTTATTTAGGGACAACCTTAAGGCTGCACAGTCACCGCCCTGGCGAGCCCCCAGCAGGGTCACAGGGCCACACCAGCTGTCCCCAACATCACTGTGTCAACTGAACATGCCTGAAGCAGAGGGGTGGTGCAGGGGGCATTAATTAATGCTCATTAGCTGGTGGGGCAGCACGTGCAGAGAGGGACCACCAGGCTGGGGAGACATCCCCACCCTGCTCCACGTGGAAAGGAGTCGCTCCCACAGGACAGATTTACCGGCAGCAAAACTGCCCAAGGTCAGCTGGAATCTCCCAGCCAAGGGAGCCCTTGTATACAGTTTCCTGCAGGGAAAAATAAGCTGCTGGCAAAAGCATTTCTGCAGGGCCACAACGGACCCAAAAAACGATTAATATAACCCAAGATGAGTCTCACCCTGACAGGACACAAAGATCCCACTGGGATCGAGGCACAGCTCCGTGGCTGTGCAGGAGTGGGGTGGATGGCTGAGGGGAGCAAGGGCAGAGCAAGAGATTTGGAGAAGGAGCTGGTTTCAATCCCAGCCATGCCAGGATTACACCCCCGACCTGGGCAGGGGTCCCAGCAGAGCTTGAGGAAGGGGAAAATGCTCCTAGCAGGGCCCAAGGAGGNATCTCCCAGACCATCCTGCCCAACAGCTTCCCTCCCACTTTCCCCCTCCTCTTCCAGGAATCTCTGGGCTTATCTGACCCAGAGGCAGGACACACATCTCAGATCACATCCCAGGGCTCATTTTACCGTGTCCACGGCCAAACACACACCAAATCTGATCGCTCAGCCTCCCGCCCCACCACACACCCCTGCGGGAAGCTGAGGCTGGAGGATCCCTCTCCCCGGCCCCCCAGCCGGGGGGGGTCCATCCAGACACACGAAACTTCCAGTGAAACTTCCCAGCTCATTAACACAAGCATTCCCCGCGCAGGGAATTTCCTTGGCGGTTTCCCTCTCCAAGCTGGAGGCTGTTTGAACATCCCCAGAGCCGGCAGCGAGCCCAGACCCCCCAGACAGGGCAGTGCTGAGAGGTTAAATCTGGAGTTTTCCCGGGGAGAAAGAGCGTCTGGAAGGAAAGGGAGATCTCAAGGACAGCATCCAGCAGGGATGAGGGGTGTGCTGGGGAGATCAGCTCCACCCCTGCTCCCCCACCACCTCCCAGCACCGGCTCTGCTGGTTCCCACCCCACCCGCAGCCT
>VXBB01012723.1:62454-83110 GCA_013399915.1 Illadopsis cleaveri
AGGTTTATGGGAGTCAATGAGCAACTCGCCTGCTCTGCCCTTCCTGCCCGGACCTGCCTCCCGAGGGGGGATGTGTAGGTGAAGGTACAAAGTAACAGGAAATCAGGGTTGTGTTGATATTTTGTATTGTGAATTGGTTTTTTTAAAAATAATAACCTAAGGAGTTTGAGCTGACAGCGTTCCTTGCAACAAGGCAACCTTTGTAACAGTGAGGTTACAGAGCTGGTTGGTCCAAGTCCCTGCACAAGCTGGAGTGTCCCTGGAGTGAAATGTGGCATTGCCCATGTCCTGGTGTTGCAGGGAGTGCTGCTCTGATATGGGCAGGTCTGAACAGGCAGCCTGAGCATTGACATGAATCATGGAGTCACAGAATATCCTGAGTTGGAAGGGACACACAAGAATTATTGAGCCCAACCCACGGCCCTGCACAGGACAACTCCAAAAATCCCACCCCGTCCACAAGAGCAGCAGCTGTGTGTAAATTCAGGGTGTCCTTTCTGACAACATACCTGTTTCATCTCTGCAGGTGAGTGATGAGATGGTGGTGGAGCTGATTGAGAACAACCTAGACTCCCCTCCCTGCAAGAATGGGTTCCTCCTGGACGGCTTCCCACGCACAGTGAAACAGGCAGAGATGGTATGGGATCCCTTGCTTGGGGGCAGCTCCAGCACCTCCTTCCCTCAAAACCAGGGGTCCCTGCTCTCTCAGCCCCTCTGAGGTGGATGTTTACTGTTGCAGCTGGATGAGCTCCTGGAGAAAAGGAGAGAGAAGCTTGACTCTGTCATTGAGTTCAGCATCCCTGACTCCTTGCTGATCCGGAGGATCACTGGACGGTAATCCATCCTTCTCTCCCAGTGCACGGGTTGGGATTGCCTAGTCTATGGAAGAGCACCCTAATTTCAGATCCCAGGTCGTCCTCGTGGCAGATAGGGCTGGCAGTAATGCTGGTTTCTATTTCTGCCCTGATCCCTTGCCTGATCTCCTATGCCTGGGCCAGCCTTGAGCAGAGCCCCTTCCTTGCCCTATAAATCAGGGATTTCTATAGAAAATCTCAGCTCACCTCTTTAAATTCCTCCTTCTCCAAAGCTATTATTGCTCCCCTACACAGGACACTGAATACATTTGGGCACCAGTGAACTTCACCAGGGTCAGGAGTATGTTCTCTTGCACTGTTGTGCAGACCCTTTTCCCAGCAGAGCAGGAAGTAAAACTCCCCTTCTCCATCTCCCAGCGCAGCTGCTTTTCCAAACTGAAGAGGCCCTTGGTACAGAAATAACTGGAGAGAATTTTCTTACAAGTGAAAGGCTAATGATGTTTCTTGTGGCAGATGTTTCTGTGCTGATGAGTGGCAGGTTCAGGAGATCTTGTCCTGACCGGGCTGCTTTGCTGACACTTCTTTTCTGTCTCAGGCTGATTCACCCAGCGAGTGGCCGCTCGTATCACGAGGAGTTCAGACCCCCGAAAGAGCACATGAAGGACGATGTATGTGAGCTCCCAAGGCCACAGCTTGCCTTGCTTTGGGTTTAGCTGATGCTTTTGCAGCCTCTCCCTGGAAAAACTCATTCCTTTCCTTCTCTTGTACCTTCTTGTCCTGGCTTTCTGGGGAGCTTGGGGAGCTGCTTGGGCAGCCTGAGCCGACGGCACTGCGGGGAGCGAGGCCTGGAGGGATGGATGGATGAAGGGCATGGCCAGTCTGCAGAGCTGGCCCAGGCTCTGCCAGCCTCAGAACTTGCTGGACTCTGTCCACAGCTCAAGTTGTGGTGGGTTGTGACTGGTTTCCATCCTGGGGAGCAGCTGTAGCTGGTGCCTGATCTCGAGGCTCCTTTTAGCAAGCAGAGTGGTGTGTGGGGAAAAAGACCACGGTGCTGAGCCCTTCCCTCTTCAGTGACTGCTCTGCTGGCTGCCCCGCGTTCGCTCTGTCTCCCCTGCAGGAGGAGGGGAGCAGGGAGAGAAGGGGGGAACATCCCCCCAGAGGCTGCAGCTCTCTGGAGACTGTCCCCTTGCTTCTCCCAGGTCACTGGAGAGCCCCTGATCCGCCGCTCCGACGATAACGAAACGGCCCTGAAAACCCGCCTGAAGGCCTATCACACCCAGACCTCCCCCCTGGTGTCCTACTACAGCAAGAGAGGGATCCATACGGCCGTGGATGCCTCCCAGTCTCCCGATGTGGTGTTTGCCAGCATCCTGGCAGCCTTCACCAAAGCAACATGTAAAGACCTGGTTATGTTCATTTAAGGCTCTGTCCCAGGATGGGGCTCTCTTTTTTTTTTTTCCCTTCTCTCTTTCTCTGTCTCTGTCTCTCTGGGGCCAAGGAGGGTGAAGAGCTGAGCAGAGTAGAAGGGGAAGGGACGAGGTGATGCAGCCCAAGGCAGGGCTGTGTTAATTCTCTAATTAAACGAGCTGTTCACGGTCTCGATGTGGCTGTATGTGAACGTCAGTCTGCGTGTGGATGTTGGGATTTTGGCCTCTAGAGGCCGCAGCGAGCCCAGGCTTCAGCTGCCCGAAATGGGCTCTGCACTCCTTTGGGTCTAAAAACCTTTGTTTCATCCTAGAAATGCACCTCCTTGGAAGGAACTGTACTTCCAGCTCCTCCTGGGTACCCCACAGGGGCCTTGGAGAAGGTTGGGGATGTGGGGGAAGGATTTCACAGGAGCTGTGAAGCTGCAGGATTGAAAGCCAGGGTTGCTCTGTGTGTGTTGCTGTGGGAGCAGCCTGAGGGACAGCCTGGCTGCTGCTTGGGGCTGGGTGACAATGTGTTCTCTTTTGTATGTGTTTTATTCTCTGTGGGGTGGCAGGTTCCTGTTCTGATGGCACTTCAGAAAGAGGGTGGGGTCTTCAACCTTTATTTATTTGTGGGATTTACAGCAGATTAATGAGATGCTTCTTGCTCTTTTTAATGTGAAATCTGGGCTTAGAAACTGACAGTTACTGTGTGGCAGGCTGGGATGTCCTGAGGATAAGAAAAGGACTTGGGTTTTATCTCTTCACTCTTGCCTTGGTTTTGACCAAGGAGAGGAAGATGCATTGAGCTTCTCCTGATCCCAAAGTCTAAATATAATAAAGCCTTATTGCAAAACAAATGATTTCTCAAGGCTCGAGAGACAGCATTATTAACAACTGGCTCCACGTGCCCTTGAGCTAACGACCTTTGCTGTGAGCTCATGGAAATGTTCCTGTTTCTTGAGCAAATCCAGCAGCTCCATCAGGCTGTGTTTGAGGACACTGTGTGTGCTCAGTGCCTCGGCCTTTCCAGGGCATTGTGCTGCTGTGTGGTGACACTGCAGGGCTGGCACTGACCTTTGGCCATGAGAGATTCCAGCCCTTCCTAGAGGACCTTGCTGTAAATATGGATTGCCCAGATGAAACTTTGTCCTTTGGCATTCCATGTGTGTTTACTGATTTGAGTGTTATTGAGTATCCTCCTCTCTCTCTCTCTTGGGATGGCCTACTCCATCCTGTGCACTGAGCTGCTGTGAGCTCTGTGGCCAGAGCAGATGTTTAATCCTCAGGAATCCCTTGCTCTTTTCCTTGATAATTTCTCTTTTGCCTGACAATCCCCTCTCTGTCCTCATACATCCTTTCCAGGGATAGAATCTTTTCCCTTCCAGCAAACTGGAAATAACACCAGCAACCAAAAGCAGTGGACTTGTTGCTCTAGAAAGCACATGACTGAGGAGAAAGAAGGGGTCTGACAGTAAACAGGGCTGGTTTTTCCAGCAGCCTGTGGTCCCCTGAGATTCCCAGATGACCTTTGCTCTGTCTCTGGGTTTCCTGTGGAAGGGTAATCTGGAACTGGCGTGCTGGGAGGTTGGGAGAGCATTTAGGATGGGACTGGTGTGCCCCAGAGAGTGAGAAAGTGTGTGTGGGTTACAGCTGCCCTGGCATCTTGGTGACTAAAAGAAGTTGTGTGGAAGCAGCTTTTATTTTGAGAGTCAAAGGGAGAGCTGCAACCCCCTACACTCTGGGAAGGGTTCCCAGCCAGTTGGCATTCCTGGATTTGGTCAAGGTTTTACTCTACATCAAGAGCAAGATGTTCCCTACTCTCCATTCCTTTCCTCCTTTTTGCTCGCTTCACATCCAGCTCACCAGCCTTTTTTNGAGCCATTCAGACAGGTTCAGAAAACCTTTTCTTTTTTTTCCCACCACCTTTTTTTTTTTTTTTTTTTTTTGCCATAAACCATGCTTAATTTTGTTTGTTTGTTTTTTCCCTAAATATTTTTTTTTCTCTCTCTGTTCCCATTTATTCCAGCTGAGTGACTCCATCAAGCAGATGAGACACCACCAAACGCTGCACACTCTGCTACATCACCCATTGCAGCCCTTCCCTGGGTGCAGGGAGGGCAGCTGGGAGGGGGGTATGATTGATGGGAGGGGGGGAAGGAGGTGGTAAACACGGGGTTGGGGGGCTGATTTGGTTGGGTTTTGGTTGGATTTCTTATTTGGCAGAATCATTGTGAAGAGGAGGTGGCCTTCTCCTTAGAAATCGTGTTTTGTGGAGGCAAAAACAATTGTGGAGAGGGAAACATCTCTCAGTGATCAGCTGCAGGTCTTTGACCTGTTGGAGGGCAGGGCTGGATGTTATTTCAGACTTCTCCAGGACTTTCAGGGCTTGTTTCATGGGCTCTTGGTACTCTGAGGCCACTGAAAGGTTTGCTGTGATTTTTTTTTCTAAAGCTGCTTCCTTTCAGCCAGGACCAAAACGAACAAATGATTCATCGTGTTTGAAATGGAAAGGAAAAAAAATGATGCCGTGGTCTTTTCCTGGAAGTTTTGTTTTTCTTGTTCTGCTGCATTCCTAAACCCTGGCATAGAGACTTCTCAAGGATTCTCTGCTGCTGAACAGAGGGGCCGTGGCTCTAGTCCAAACCTGCCTTACTTGGGAATGGGGTGGCTTTTCCGTGATCATGACCAAGCTGGAATTCACACAATGCTGAAGAAATGCAAAAAAGACTTTTCTTAATTGCCTGCGAAAATAACACTTAATTGGGGGAGGTTTTTTTGCATTTCTTTTTAAGATCAAATGGTGCCTTGTCTAACCTCTGAATCAATAATAAAATAACCCCTTTACATTTGTATCTGGTGCTGTGTCCTCTTTGACCTGCAGACAGTGTGGAGGATGAGGAAGCAGATGACAGCATCAACTAACAATTGAGCTGGGTGGATCCTGGGGCCTGATCCTATCTCAAGGATGTTCTTTGCAGCTGGAAATGTGGCTTGTAATTCCTTTTATCTCTTCTCCTTGCTGAGTGTGTCCAATGCTTTAGATCACCATAGCAATGGTGGGTTTTTCTGGTTCTCTCTCTCCTGTTTCTTCCTGTGTGAGGCTGAAAGCACTGAGCCCCTGTGTATCCTCTCTGTCCAGAGCTCCTTGCAGTATTTTAACTGATGTAATCCCTTTTTTTTCCCTCCTCCCTTTGAATCTCCAGTGTGTGGAGGAGCTGATGTTATTTCCTTCTCCCTCCTGCAGCAACTGGAAGCCACATTATTGTATCTTCTGTTTCTGCCTTTCATACTTTGCTGCACCCCTCCCTCTCTCTAAATTCACAGGGAAAAATCTGTGCTAATGCAGGGAATGAATGTCCTAATGCATTTCCTGGCCTCCCTTTCTCCTGCCTCCACAGGGACTCTGATCCTCTGTGGTATCCCAGAGGAGGCTGTTCCTGATGGAGGTTTGTTGTTTATCCATGGTTCTTGCAGCCCAGCATGTGTTCAGGCACCAGAAAGGGTTGGGCTGCAATTTCCTGCAGAAATTACTGGTTTTCCAGCATAATTGGGCTCTCCTGCTCCTCCGCCAGTCTGTCTCTGTGCTCAGGTATTTTCATTACCTCTCTGTACCTCCCATTACCATTCTTGTGCCTCTCTGGCCTTTGTGGTGTTCTTCTCTTGTTCCTTTTGATGGTGGATGTTAAACTGTGCTCTTCCTCCTTGTCTGGGATTGTGTTCTCTGCTCCTTGCCTGCTGTTGTTTTAAAAACCTGTTCTGCCTGCTCCTCCTGGCTTTCTGCTCTGTGGGATGGAGGAGTCTTGGCTCCTCTGAGCTGGGCTGCCTGTGTTTGATCCTTTCCTGAGTGTGGAGTGTGAAATGGATTGTTGGGGAGCTGTGGGGAGGCTGCAGTGGGGAGTCTATGAGCTCAAGCCTGGATCCTCTGGAGCTGGATCTGTGCTGTGACCTGTCTCTCTCAGCCTGACCTTGAATGTTTTCCACAGCACACGATGCTCTGCAGGTGCTGTAAATTCCTTCTGCTCAACCATTTCGTTCCAGCAAGCTGCTTATCAGGCACTCTTTTGAAAACTGTGTTCATATTTCATACACACAATTATTCAGCAACTATAAAAGGGGAAAATTCCTATTTATAGCACAAGGACCAGCATCAAATAGGACACTGAATTCTCACTGATAGAGGAAGTGACCTGTTCTCTAATGCAGCAATATTTCTGCTGAAAAGAAACAGCATCTTGAATGGGGGGAGGGATGAAAGCCCTGGGCCATCTCTTTCCATTAAAAATGTGCTGCAGTCCTAAAAATGTATCTGCCCTTCTCCCTTCCCAATGAAACCATTGGCGACAGGGATTGCAGGAAAACCTTTCACTGTGGATTTGTGGTTAGTGGTAATGAGCCCACCGACTCCTGACGGTCTGGTTTGGAGCTGGGCTTAAGTTTCTGATCGATAACCTGATCTCTGACCTTGATGTGGGGGCGAGGAGAAGCCGCTGCAGAGGTGCCTGTGGGGAGTTTGTGCCATCACGGTGCTCGTGTGCACAGCCCCGAAGGAGCGAGCACGTGGGGCCGAGGAACAAAGAACTGCCTGGGAGCGAGGAATGGAGGGAGCGGGAAGGTGGGAAGAGCTCAGGGGACACCGCTGCGGGTAAGGTGAGAGCCTGTTTGCTCTGAGCCCGCCTCCCCTGGCTGCCTCTGCTCTCCCTTCCAGGTATGTTGAGCCACAAGGCCATCACTGGCTGCTCCCTGCTGCTTGTCCCCTGCTGTCGCTCTGTCCTTCCCGCGGTCTCTTTGGGAAGAGCTGCAGCGGGTGATACCAAGCGAGGCCCTGGGAGGTGGAGGAGCAGAGGGTGGGATTCCCCTGCTGTCGCTGTGGCAACGCTGGGCAGGGAAGCGGCAGCAGCAGCGGGATGCGATGGGCGGCTGCGTGGCGTGGAGGGTGCGCTGGGGAGGCTGCGGGGGCCGGGCTGCGCTGACATCACGCGGGGAGGTGGCGCAGAGGGAAGGGGAGTGGGAAAGGGAGAGCGGGGACACTGCGGAGGGGAGAGCGCGGCACCGGGACTGGGCTCCGGGGACAGGTAAGGGATGCCCGGGGGCAGCGGGGCACGGGGGCGCTCCACGAGCCGCCGTGGAATCAGCGCCTGCCTCGGCATCTCTCGGGGCGACGCGGTGCTGGGGGATGGCTCCCGGACAGCGGGAACATTATACAATGCCTGAACAGGCTGGCACAGCAGGGTTTGGCCGTGGGACAGTGAGAGCAGGTCAGAGCCCAGCTGGCTGGTGCAGAAACTGGTGCAGATGCTTCCCCCCAAGGAGAGCAGTGTGTGTGTCACTGGTGCTGTACTGGGAAGAGCCAGGAGTACCTGCACTTCCAGAGCAGGATAAAGGCACTGGAGAGCAGCCCTGGTCCCTGGCTGGAGAAAGGGAGCAGAGTTCTCCCTAGGGACTGGAGCACGGATCGTTGATGAAATGAACCAGAAGTTTGAGACTCCATCCTCTGAGCTGCATCTATCTTAGAGGAGGCTGTGGGCAGAGCTGGTGCCCTGGGATCGAGCCCAGCAGCGCGTTTGTGGTGGGAATCCTAAACTGCACTTCCCCTGCCTGTGCAGCACCAATAGTTCTGGGGAAGGCAGCCAGGTGCGAGGGTACTGCCAGGAGCAATGTGGATCCTGGGGATCCGCAGCCCTGGAAGGCAAAATAACAAAGTCCTTGAAGCCTCTCTGCATGTCATGTTGCCGTTTAGCACAAGGGTTGCATAACGGGATCTGTTTTGATAGCAGAGGGAGCAAGGGTGATGGTCACCTCTGCCCTGCAGCAGCCCAGCAGTACCTGTGTGCTGTGCTGGCCCGTGGTCCTGGGGAGAACTTCACCTTTTTTTCTTAATCCAGGAGTTGGGCTTGTTCCTTGCTGCTTGTGGCTTCTCAGCTCAGATCCCACAGCAGCGGGGTGTAGGGACTCTACACCTACACTTAGGCTATGCAGCCTTAGCAAACTAAAAAAACGAGTTTCTGAGAACCCCACTCATCTGTGCTGACCTGATTCTGGCCTGTCAGGATTCTCAGTGTGTGCCTGACTGAGGAAAACACATCTGGGGTCAAAAGCCCAGTGTTGGTAACCCCTGTGGGTGTCAGAAACCAGTACAGGGGTGGAGATAGAAGAGGCACAAAGTAGAAACCTTGCTTGAAATCCAAGCACAGGGAGAGGCAATGCTCCTGTCATGACCATTTTGTTGAACCAACACATTTCCCGTGGCATTTAAAGAGCTGGGGGGCCGTGCCCCAGTGGGGCCATGGAGAAATGCAGTCAGGAGTGCTTGAGAGTGTAATTGCAACAAGAAGCAGAAATATGCTTTAATTAGGGAAGCGATTGCTGTGTGATGCACAATCCTCCCCCACCAAGGCACAGATGCTGGGTCTACTGGGACCACTTGGGAGTGGCCCAGGTGGCCATGATGCTGCTTATGGGATGGAAACTGCCAACAGCAACAGCTTGTGCTGCTCTGTGGGGCTTCTCTGGGAGCAAGGGGTGGGAGCCCCAGGCTTGGAGGGTGACAGGCAGTGCTGTCACCCAGGTGGCAGTGGGGCCAGCTGCGTTCCAAGCCCCTGGCATGGGCAGGCAGGGAGGGGAGGGCCCATCAGCTGCTCTGTGCCAGCCCTCAGCTCTGCCCAGGGCAGCTGTGCTGGGAGGGAGCCAGCTTGGGATGGGCCCCAGTGCTCCAAGTGGGACCTCGCCGGGCACAGCCTGAGCTGGGCTCCCAGGGCCAGTTTGGGAAGGCTGCAGGGAGGAGTTAACACTGCTGTTCTGCAGTTTCATCCCCAAGGTTGTGGTCATGCATGACCAGCAGTGGGACTGCTTCAAAGTCACGTTCCAACTTGATTTTTTTTCAAGGTTATTCAAAATTCAGTGTGGGAATGGCACCAGGACCTCTCACAAACAGAAAGGCCAAAATCACCCCCTCCTAGTCCTTGACCTTCTCCATGGCTCAGCTGGCTCTCCTTGCTTTCCCCCATACTTGCCTACACTGCAAAAGGGATGATCATGTGAATATTACAAAGCCTGGCATCTGCACATCAGCTGCAGCAGCTGAGGCTCTGACATGCTCCCAGTGCCTTCGTGTGACCCTGTCCCCACAGCCATGCTCTGGTACCTGTGTGTTCAGCCCCCACCACAGGCTGTCACTGCCAGGCACACGATAATACAGAAATGCAATAACTGGGAACTCGTGCTCCCTCCTGGGAAAAGTGCTATGGATCTGTGAGCCTCTGCAGAGACCCAGAGCATCGGGAGGAGTTGCCTTTGTGCCAGTGTCCAGAGAAGGCCCTGGGAGCTGAGCCAGGTCCTGTGAGACATTTTAATCCTTCCCATTTCACAGTCTATCTTGGCCATGACTCCACTGCAGTGAACATGTTCCCCTTCTTTTGTTAGGGGAACTCACAGGCACCTACCTTGTGTTTGTTTTCTCTCCTTATCTGGTGCCACTGGGAGCAGGCAGGGCAGCAGTGCAGCAAGGAGAGTCAAGGAGAGTGGGAAAACACATTCCCACTATTGCCTGGCCACCCTGGAGTCCCCTCGGTCCTCTCCCTAAAGCCAGGCTGAAATTTCTTTCTGCTGAGGTAGCTGTTTGTTAAATAGTTGAGGTTAGTTGAGTAATCAATAGTTCTCTGGTTCCCAACAGAAATATTATCCCTTTGGCCAAATCAGCTTTTCTATCTTTGCTATAAACCTGTTCCTGACTCTCAGCTCTCGAAGGATTGAGGCACATTCCTGATTTACCTGCACAGAACCCCACTCTTCTTCTTTCCTCCTGCCAGCACCACTTTTTCTCTCTGAGGTTAAGCCATAAGGGCTGGAAGCACACAGAGAAACTGCTAGAGTCATTGGACTCTTCAGTCTCAGCCCTTCTCTTGGCCCTGCACCAACAGTTCTTTCCCTGTGCCTGCTTTTCTAAGGACAGAGGTGAGAGTCAATGGGATCCTCATGGTCAAGGGCATTGCTGACATAACTCCCAGTCCATGGACTCCAAGACAACTTGGCTCAGCTGCTGCCAGCTGAAGAAAAATTGTTCCCATCCCACAGCAGGAGCTGTATCCCAGAGAACCAGGGCTGGAAGACAAGGTGCCCATAACGAGGTTCCATGGCTGCACATAAATTTTCCTTGCAAACAGGCAAAGGCACCGACTCCCAGGAGTTGGATTTCTGGTTCCACCCCAGCAGCCAAAGGCTGGGCTGTGGCTCTGGGCTCCAATTTCCTGTGTCTGAAGGAGGCCACGAGGTCTGTTCTGCTGCTGGGGCAGTGGAAACAGCCTTGCTGTGCATTGTGAGCATCTCTGCAAATCTCTGTTCTTTCCAAACCAGAAAAGGTCACAGGGACCCAAGAGAAACCCACTTCCCTCCTTCACTGAACTCCTTCTGCCTCGCACATGCTTTTGTTGCCATCCCTTGCTTGCCAAAGGCAGGAACAAACACTGGGGTTTGGCAGGGCTCAGAGCCTTGGCGTGGCGGATGGGAAAGAGGCATTCTTGGTCCTCAGCCCGGGGACAGGGCTCTGCTCCACGTCCACTGCCAGATTTTCCAGCTGCGATTTCGCTGCTCATCCCATGCTGAGGGCACCGTTCTGGGGATAAGGAGCACCCCTGGGTGCTGGGCTGTGAATCCTGCAGGAGATCCATGGAAGTGGGGAGGGAATAGCTGGACAGGACCCAGATCTACGTGAACCCTGCATGCTGCTGAGGCTGAGCTTCACGTCCAGGAGGAAGCGCAGGAGTCGGTGCTGCCCTGAGAGGCTTTTCCCAAAAAATCCCTGATTCCAGGGGAGCAGGGAAAGGCAGAGGGAGGCCATGTAAAGCCAGGCTGTCTCTGCTTTGGTTAAATAAGGCTGTTTTTGCTGACAGCTCCTCCTGAGAGACTGCAGGGAGGGATCTTGTAACTCAGGGGCAGCTGAGAGGCTCTTGGCAGCTACCACTGTTTCAGTGTCAGGCACTGGACTTTTCCTGGTGCTCAGGGGAAAAGGGATGGCAGCCTGGATCAGAGATGGCAGGGCTGGGCAGGTGAGGGGCTGCTGCCTCCCTGTTAGAAGGATGCTCTGGAGCAACAGCAGGGCCTGATTTCAGAGAAGCATTTGAGGTCTCAGCACACACTGATCGCCCCAGAAACCACCTACTCAAATTTTCTGCTGTGCACAGCCCAGCCTGAGGCAGCACAGGGGGCAGTTTGCTCAAACACTGGTTAAGACTGCCCACAGATGACAAGCCCCAGAGAGGAATGAGTGTTTCTCATGGTGGTGAAGGGCTGAGGGAGAAGAGGAATTTCCTGGTTGTGGTAAAGGTAGGTTGTGCTTGAAGTTAGAGAGAATAGGCTTGTGGTCATAGCATCAGGTTGGGGGAAGGAAGTTGTGGGTCAGCAGCAAAACCCAGCAGAACAAACCCCATTTGCCTTTCCATGCCAGCCCAGGAATGAAGGACAAACTACAGCTCCCCTCTCCTTTTGCCCACCTTGTTCTGCTGCAGAGAACAGAGCACAGGGGCAACAGCCCTGGACTGAGCTGGGGGCAGGGGCCTGGCAGCTGAGGGTCAGACTGGGGAAAGATCTCAGCTGAGACAAGGGAACCCTGAGCAAGCACATGTTCAGAGTGAGAGGCTCATACATTCCCCACCTGGTTAATGCTGGCTCAGCCCTCTGGAAAATGACACACGTTTTCCTTGCTGCAGGGCCAGAGGGCTGTGCTGGGAGCTCTCTCTGCTCTCCCAGCCCGGCTGCAGGCGAGAGGTGCTGCTGGCAGGGTCCAGAATCACTGTTCTTTCCCCTTTTCACAGCTGTTGCTGGTTATGAAAACGGGAATGTTCCCCAGGCAGTTCTCAGCAGGAACTGCCCTTTCCAGGGCTGACCACACGGGCTCTTTCTTCCTCTTCCCACCTCCTGACAGCAGTCTCAGTTTTGGGTACGTTCTAGTCTTGGCAAAGTACTGCCCTTCCCTGCTTCTCTTCCTCACATGACACACAGGAGAGAGAGGCTGTGGCCTGTGGAAGGGGAATGTTTGTTCCTGGACTGAGATTAATACAATTCTTGAGCCAGTTCTCTTCCCAAAGCTCAGAAAGAGAAAGAAGTAAAGTTGGGACCAGTGGGGATTTACACCCCAAATTGTCAGTCTGTTCCTAGCACAGAGATCCTGACACCAGCTCTCCTTTCCCCAGTGCAGGATGGGGAGCACAGCTTGCAGGAACACCAGGGCATGTTGTGGGAAGTCATTATTTCTTATTACATCTGATTCAGAGTGTCCACAGCACAAAGGAACAGTGGGCAAAGCTTAGGAAGGCAGGAAGGAGACAGCAGGGCTTGCTGCTGCTGGAAGCTGAGGGTACAGAGCTCAGCAGAGGGGTCAAACACCTCTGCAGGCAGGAGCTACCACACATTTCAGGGCAGGAAACCTCAGGGTTCAGAGCTTAAACCAGTTTCCAAGAAAAAAAAGATCAGGACTAGCAGGGAAGGGGAATGACTCCAGGCCAGCTTTCTGGCAGTGCTGGATACTCAGAGGACACTGATGGTACAGAAGGGGGTGGATTTGGGCCACATCCTAGCCAGGAGCTTGGGAGTTCTTTGGAAAACCCAAATAATGCAACTGAGCTAACTCAGACAGAAGTGGTGTGGCTAAGGCTAAGGTCAGTCTGAATAATTCCTTCCACTCTCTCTTCCGCTTTTGTGCAGTGAGGCAGGAAACTGAAAATTCTCTGGCTGATTTTGGGAGTCCAGAGGTCAGTGAGCAGGGATCATCCTGGTTCTGAGGAACAGATGAGTGTGTAAGCACCCAGCCCTGTGCTCAGCTCCCTCCTGACTCCTTAGCACACAGAATTTCCTGGCTTTTTGTTTCAGAACTCAGGGAAAATTCCTGCCACCAGCGCTGAGTTAAATTAAAAGTTGGTAAATTCAGGAGGCTTCTTGCAACAAGGCACTAACCTTTGGAATTGCCTCAAGAGTTGGTAAAGTCAAACAATAACTGGCTTGGAAAATCCTGATGGTTTTATGACCTTTCACAATGTCTGTACTTCTGTACCCAAACAAGGGTCACCACACTGCTCCAAGACATGACCAGAGAGATAAAGGAAGAGTTCTCTCCCTGTCTTTCCCTATCCTGGTGTGATTGACATTGCTCAGCTCTGTAAAGCACAGGAATTACCCCAGCCCTGAGCAGCATGGCTGGAGTGCTGAGCCTGTTCCCATAAACCTCACTTTGGGATGAGAATTCAGGCCTCTCCATGACCTCCTGACAAGTGAGGGAATGTGGATGTGGCCATTGCTGAAGGGGCTTCAGAAGACCCTGCTGAGAGCAGTCGTGCTCTTGTCCCTGGAAATTGTGCTGAGACCTTTCCCTTCCCAGGTACTTTGTGGGATTGAAGCCTAAATCTCCTTGGAGGCCAAGCAGCCATGGGGACAGGCTCCATCCACCACCTGTCCATGGCAGCAGGTCCCAGTGGTGCTCAGTTCACTGGAGCTTTCTCCCACTAGCAGGTCCCTGTGAGCAGTGGATTATGACCTGGCAACAGGGATACTGCAACATGCAAGCCCCAAAACTGCAGAGCCTGCTCCACTACACAGCAAAATAGGTCGTGCATCAGCAAATGAAAAAGGACAGATGGTGTCTGCTAATACAGCTTAGTTCATGGCCTGCAGGATTAACTCACTAGTTGTCATGTCTGCAGAAAATAGGAAATGGGTGGGTCGGCTGGAGGAAACGTGTGGTGTGCCCAGCCCTACCTGTGCTGTGGGATGCACCAGCTGAAGAGGATGTCAGAGATCCTGTGGGGGTTTGAGACGTTGCTGAAGGTCTGCCAGTGTCTTCTGGGGGCTCTGGGCACTGGAGATAGTGCCTTGTACCAAGCCTTCCTGTCCACCTGGATTCCCACAGCCCCACTGCAAATCCCAGCGCTGCAGGGATTGATGCTGAGCCGAGCAGGGATCTCCAGCAGACACAGGGACACCCTCTGTGGTCTCTGCTCCAGCAGCTCTGCAGGAGGAGCCCACAGCTTCCTGTCCTCTGCCAGCTGCAGGACAGCCTCCAGTTCAGCCTTTGAACTCCTAGGCACCCACGTGTCTGCAGGAGTAAGACCAAACGCTGAGGCAGAAGCCTCAGGTCTTTTCATGCCTTCTCTGTGACACACTGTTCTCCTTTCCTGGAAACCAGGCCAGTGCCTCACTCTGTTCTCCTTGCAGAAATCCAAGCCTGTGCCAGAGCTCTGCCTTGTGCATCTGCTCTCTGAAGGGCAGGACAAACTCTTCCTTAGCTCTCCATGAGTGCTCCTCCTGAAGATTTCACCTTGATCTTGCTGCCTCTGCTGTGGCCAGATTTGCTCGTGTCCTGCAAGATGCTGAGCATCCCAAAAACCAGCTGGCAGCAGAGAGATACCCCAGAGCCAGGAGCATGCCATGCCATACCATCTCCATGCTTCTTGGCTTTCTGCTGTCACAGGTGTTTGTCACCACCACTAACCAAAGCCAGCCATCACAGCCACTGAGGTTTTCTCCAGTGACTAATTTGCCTGTGTTTATGCCAACACCAAACAATTAATTGTCTATTTAATGACTCAGGTGAGGAGGGAATGTGGCTCCTTCCTCCTGCCTTAGGGATCTGGCCAGCCCTATCCTGATGGCAGCACCCTACAGTGCTAAACCTTCTCAGTTATAAATCCCCCATGATTAAGGGTAGCAGGTCACTGGTGAGAGTGACTTGAGAGTGGGGATCATTGTCACTTCTATCCCCAAAGCCGTTCAGTGAGCGTGGAGGTGAATAAAGAACACAGAACAGCCTGTGCTTTTATTACAAAAGGAAATGCTGCTTTTTGTGGAGGGGAAAAGCATGTCAGATTACTATTATAAGTAATTGCTCAATGCTCCCTACCTTTGCGTCATTGCTGAAGTACATCCCAGTCCCTTTTTGGGGTCTCTCCTCGCTGCACGTGTGTCACCAACGGGGCCAAGCCCGCGGCCATCCCGGCGGTGGGAGCCCTGCAGGAGACAGGACGGGGGAGCTACGTGGGCACAGGAGCCTCCACATTCTTCCCCCTCGAAATCTCCCCACCTCCCACCTCTTTTATCAGCTGCTGACAAGACTTGCCGTGTGTGTAGGCGGCTCCCAAGCTTTACAAGATGATTCCCCGCTCCCCCCACCTCCCTTCCGTGAGAGGATTTCGGGGAGGGGGAGCGCAGCGTTCCTCCGGCTGCCGGCCTGTTCTGCAAGGCCTGTTGTGATGCTTTCAGAGAGAGCTCCATGTGGTAACTCTCTCCCAGGATTTCACATGACAGCCTCTTCCCCGGAAAGTCACAGCAGGGAGTGGAAGATTGCCGTGCTGTGTGGGTGTTAGGAGGGAGCAGAGTGGGATGGGGAGATGGAGGGGAGAGGAGGTGTAACCACAGACTAAAGCAGAACAAATCCTCTTGGAAGAGCCTTGCATTTCTGATCCCAAGGCTCCCATCTCCTGCCTCTTCCTCTTCATTTGAAAGAACGTCAATCCTTGTTAGGCCCAGCAGAGAAAAGAGGAGTCAAGCAGAATCATCTCCTTCCTTCCCTGAACACATCTCAGGGGACCAGGAGAGGCAAACAGAACACGAACTAACTGGATAGAGGCAGAGATGTGCACACTGGGGAGAGCCCTCCCCAGCCACGGGTGTCTTCCCTGGAGAGTCATGAGCGGCCGTTAATGACATCTCCATCTGACAAACGATCACAGTGCATGTCATTACGACCCAGTGCTTCCCCGGGGCTCTGGCAGAAAATGACCCCAATGAGCTTCAGTTCTTGCAGTCACAGCTGCTCCCCATGAACCTTCAGCGTCCCTCGAAGGGCTCTCGGGGGTTAAGCCTCACCGAATGCCTCGGGCAAGGCAAGATTGACAGCCCTGCTCTGGAGCTGGGACCCCTAAAAGAGGAGTAAGGAAGCCTATGTGCCCCTGGCACAGCTCTCTAGGGCAGGGAGAGGAGTGGAGACCTCGCACTTTTGAGAGGTTTAAAACGACCTCTGTGCTTCTTGGATCTGTCTGTCTCTCTCATCTTCTTCCTCCAGATGCTGTGAGTGCAGCACATCTGAGGTGGGTCCCATGGTGGGTCCTGAGCAAAGAGACCCCCAAAACTGCCATCTGCATTTTGGCAGCCTGATGCACCGGGATCCCTTTAACAGCCCTGGCTGTCCCACCTTAATAGGGCCAAAGGTCTCAGCCTGCCCAGCAAAACCAGAGCTGAGTCATTGCTGAGTGTCCCTGTGTGAAAACAAGGAAAAAATCCTGGTGTAAAGCTGCTCTCTTCCTTCCCGCATTTCATCTGCAAGCAGCAACACGAGCTGGGTTTTCTCTAAACTCCACCTGCAGCCTGTCCCCCTTGAGTAACCTCCCATCCCTTGCCTGGGCAAAGTGGGAGAAACCCCGAAGAGACCCACGGACTTCCAGAGAAAAGAGTCAGTGCTGGGGAGAGGTTCACACCTCAGTGTCTGCATTCCGGAGGTTTAAGGCAGATTGGATCTTTGTGTGTCCTGAAACAGCTCCTTCAACACCCCCTGTGCCCTGCAGGCCGGGGGGGAGAGCAACAGGGAGGTATTTCCCATACCTGTGATATTTGGGTAACCAGGAAGGGGGGAAAGGTGGGCAAAAGGGAAGTGGCAGGAGCTGGAATTTCAATTTTACCGGCCGCAAACCCAAACCGACGTGCCTCCTTGCCAGTGTCCCACCGCGGCGATGTTCGAGGCCAGGCACACCCCAGTTCCTCCATGCAGTCTGCGTTTCACAATCCCTTCCCAGCAGCCCAGTCTCTGCTTTCACTCTCAGAATTACCAAGGGGAATTTTCATTACATCACCAGAAGCTCTTCCTCCTCGATAACGACAGACCGTCAGTCTGCTTTGCAGGGGGTTTTTGGGGTGTGGGTGACGAGGGTATTTCTCTGGAAATACCTCCCAAAGGCAGGTCCAGCCCAGCTCAGCCTCTCTCAGTGGCTCCATCCAGGCTGGGAACGGCACTGGGCAGTGTGGGGCGGCTCCAACCGGTGTCTGAACAAAGCTTTCTCCCTGGAAGCCTTCCTGGGGGATAAGGCGCTTTCAGGCAGCTTTAAAAGTCGCCTGTGCCAAATCCAGAGAGGTCGGAAGTCAGCAATCTTGCAGCTTTCTGCCAGCGTAAGCAAAAGCAAATTTGCCTATTGGAGCTGGGATTTGCAGAATGATTCGCTGCAGCGTTTGAATCCCCCCCCCCCTCCACGCCCTCGCCTTCTGTATCTTTTTTTGTTTGTTTGTTTTGGGTTTATCTTTTCAAATATCCTCCAGTTTAACGGTCAGGCTGGTGGCAGCTTCCCCGCAGCTCCGGGGAGGGGCTGATCTGATCTCTCTCCCAATCCGGTGACTTTTCAATCAGCCTCTTTCCTTTCCTCCCTGGTAGCTTGCTTTCCTGCCCTCTCCTTCCAGTTCCTGGCTGTTTGGTTTGAGTTTTGGTTTTTGTTTTTTTTTGAATCAAAACAAACTACCGGGTTCAAACTGCTAGTCAGGAACGCTGAGCAGGAGCCTTTGCTCCTGGCAAAAGCTGTGGAAATTCGCCATGGAGAAACACCTCAGCCACGGAGAACTTGTTTTTAAGTAGCTGGGATGTCTGGACCACAGCGGGGTCTGGACAGTTGGAAATCTGTGTCTCAGAACTCCATAAAAGCACTGAGTTCCCTCAAATATACAACCACTGGGAAAAGCTCTGCACAGCTTGGGAGCAGGGAAGATAGCTCTGAAGTCACTCAGATTTACTCTGGCCTCCCCCAGCCTTGTTGGTATCATGATTCCTCATATAAGGCAATGAAGAGTCATTTCTGCCCCATCAGCCCATCCTTCCCCAGGAGCTCCAGATGGTTTTGCTCTCTGTCTCTCTTGTGTCTGCACTACTGGTAATTCAGGCCTGTCTCACATTAGCTTTTGAGCTGAAACCTTCCCACAATTAGAGTCTGTGCCTCTGCGCTGCAGAGGACGTAGGGCTGAGCTGGCAGAGCGCTGTCTGGGAGATCCATCCCACACACGAGTCCTGTTCAGGTTTCTCTATTTCAGTCAAGAGTGTGATTTTTCTAGTGAAATCATCAAAGCAAGACAGTCTCTGCTACAGATGGGCAGCGACAGCCATTTGAAGATGCCTCATACCTGGTTTGTCTCAGACAGGAGTTGTTGATTGCAATATAATCTCGTTTTACACCAATATAACATCTCTCCCTTCTTCATCTGGCCCTCCTTTCCCAAGGAAAAGAGGTTATATTCCTTTCCCTTTTTCCTCTGGGAGCTCCACACCACAAGTGTCAGGGAAACCTGCCCAAGGACCACAGCTCAGCAACTCGCTGCTCAGGAGAAATGTGCTCCACAGACACCCTCCAAGCATCCCTGCTTCTCTTGGAGCAGAGCTGTTTGGCCCTTGCCAAATTAACTTGCTAATTAACAGGGTTTTTGATCCCAGGCAGGAATTTACCACTCTGAGGCCAAACCCAAGTGTGGTCCGAAACTTCCAGCTGGTCCAAAGCCCTGTGTGCTGTGGCAGGAATGTGAAGAGCTGACAAATGTCTGGGGAATGCAATCTCTGGGAGAGGACTTGGGTGTAGCCGACATCTTGGGATAAGCAGTAAGGGAGGGTTTATGGCAGGCACAGAATTAATGGAGAAGGAGCACAGGGAAAAGCAGGATTGCTGCAGGGCGTTTAGGAGAGGATGAAGCTTCATTTGTGCAGGTGATTTACTCCTTCTGTGCCTTCATTCACCCATCAGACAGGGAAGTGTCATCATTATCCCCGCTGTGCCGACAGATCTGGGGTCTTTGCCTACAGCAATCCAGCAGCACCAGCACCAAAATCCTGGTTCCTTGCTCCCATCCCAGCTCTTGGAAGGATCCCGGTAATAATAATCATGCAAGCAGGCTTTGCTGAGAGAGATGATTTCAGAAATGGTGATAGCTGGGAGACAGTGATGGAGCCGCACTTGTCACATGAATAACCACAGTCTGTCCAGTCAGAGCTGACAGTCTAAGGCAAGGCAGCTCCTTCTGTGCTTATTTAAGAAGCTCTTCGTAGACACGGCAGATCTTTCTGCTTCACCTCCCCTGCATAACAGGAAGCAACGTCTTTCCTGTTAGTTTATCTGCCTTTGGATGGGATATGAGGCTGGCAGACCCCTCCGGGCACGGGGGAACCCTGGAAGGAAGTGGAGGTTTTAACTTTCTGCATGAGTGCAGTGAGAATGTGGGTTGTAGTTTCAGTGCCTCTAAACCTGGCACTCAGGGAGGAGTTCCCAGCTGCGTAAATCTTTACATGATCTTCAGAAACGAGGGACACACAGTGAGGGACAAGGTGCTCCACTGGGGATGGATGGATTTAGAGGGGGCTCCTGAGGTTATAATAGACACCCCTCTCCAATGAGAGATGTTAAAAAGCAAACTGCCCCAGGGTTTGTTTGGTTTTTTTTTAAATAGAAACCTTTTTTTTTCTGCACAATCCAGCCAGAAGATTCCCCCCATTCCAGGCCTTGAATGAGGCAGCCATGGCAGTGCTGAGTGAGGGATGTTGAGGAGAAGATGAAAAGTTGAAGGGAGAATCACAGAATAAGCTGAGTGGGAAGGGACCCATCAGAATCATCAAGTCCAACTCCTGGCCTTATGCAGGACACCCCATGAATGCCACCATGTGCCTGAGAGTGTTGTCCAAACACGGAGGGAATCAGGGTGCTGAGGGGAAAACGGGAGCCCTGAGGGGACCCAGGGACTGAGGGGAGCCGAGTGTTGAGAGGAGCCAGGGCGCTGAGGGGAAATAGGGAGGTGAAGGGAGACAGGGGTGTTTAGGGGACATGGGGGCACTGAGGAGAGCCGGGGGTGCTGACAGAACAGGAATGCTGAAGAGAGTCGGGCGCTGAGGGGAGATGGAGAGGCTGAGGGGAGCAACGGCGCTGAGGGGAGCTGGAGGCGCTGAGGGGAGCTGGAGGCGCTGAGGGGAGCAATGGCGCTGAGGGCCGGGGGGCACTAAGGGGAACCCAGAAGCAGAGCGGAGACTCAGCTCTACCTCGCTGAGATGCTTGAGAGACACTTACAGGCACCGCAGCCGCGGGACAGAGACAGAAACAGGAACAGGGACACGGATGGGCACCGCGACTGCCCGGGGGCGTTGCCAACAACCGAAATGGCGACGGCGACAGNGCTGTCGTGCCCGCACCGGTCGTGCGGGGCCTGCCTGCGGCAGTACCTGCGCATCGAGATCACCGAGTCCCGCGTCAACATCTGCTGCCCCGAGTGCAGCGAGCGCCTCAACCCCGCCGACATCCGCCGCCTGCTCCGCGACTCCCCGCACCTCGTCGCCAAGTACGAGGAGTTCATGCTGCGCCGCTGCCTGGCCGCCGACCCCGACTGCCGCTGGTGTCCGGCCCCCGACTGCGGGTGAGTGCTGGGGGGGACAAGGGCTGGGGG
>VXBB01012723.1:83287-95229 GCA_013399915.1 Illadopsis cleaveri
CCCGGGGCGGGGCGGGACGAGGCGGGGCCGCTCCCCCCCGGCCCCGGCTCCGCTTTCGTTACAGCGCGGCCGAGGCAGCGCCCGGCGGGACGCGGCGCCCGGAGCCCCCGGACTGATCCGCCGCCTCCACCTCGGACCCCGCCGCCGGTGACACCGCCGGGCCAACCTCACCGCCATGGGCTCCGAGCGGGACTCCGAGTCGCCTCGNTCGCCAAGTACGAGGAGTTCATGCTGCGCCGCTGCCTGGCCGCCGACCCCGACTGCCGCTGGTGTCCGGCCCCCGACTGCGGGTGAGTGCTGGGGGGGACAAGGGCTGGGGGTGGGATGCTGCCGCTCCATCCTGGGACAGCCCAGGCAACGGGGGAGCTGCTTGTGTCTCCATCCTGGGACACCTTGGGGAGGGAGAAACCCGCTGTCCTCTCCGTCTTGGGACAGCGTGACCCCTGTCCCGTCCATCGTGGGACAGCTTGGCAGGGGAAAGCTGCTGTCTCCTTAGGGTGCTGCCCCATCTCCCTATCCTGTCTTAGAGAGGGTAGATTTCCACCCTGGAGGGATGCTGCCTGTCCCCAACCCGTGCTGGGATAGCTGGGTGAAGTGGAACCCACTGTGGGTTGCTGCCTAAGCCCAGCAGGTCCTGCGGGTGGCATCCCTCACTTGGGTCCCAGGGCAACACAGTGGCTCACCCTCAGTAGAGTGCTGCTGCTGATACACTTCTGGTCCTGCTGTGTCCCGTGAGGAGCCCTCACTGCAGGGGTTCTTGGCTTATCTGCAGTCTGTTCAGGACGGCTGATAGGCCTTGGGTACCAAAATTCCATCTATCCCTATAATCTCTCTAGAGCACCAGGATTTGACCTTGGGGATTGTAAAAACACAGACAAATCGGGTAGGAGTGGTACGACTTGAAGGGGGTTTTAGCAGAGCCATCGTTTCCCTAATTTAACAGTAACCTTTTTTTCTGCACAAATGGTAAGTGTGGACTTTCCCAGCTGTGCGTTTCGCTGCCAGTCCTGGCGACAGTGCATGGAGACAACGCTGCAGCCTCCAGTAGTGGGGAAGAAGGAGCCGTAACCAGTCACTTTTTCCCAGTGAGGACGTGAAAACACGGCAGAGAGGAGTGATGTTGACTCACTGTCTGTTGCCCAAGTGAGGAAACGTCTCTGTCCAGAAGTCAGCCCAGCCAAGCCTGATGACTGTGTAGTTATGAACGTGTTGCTTTCATTTTCTCTTCCCTTTTCTTTTAAACGAACTCTGTTAGGTTTCTGTTTTGGGCGTGAGCCAGAGCTGCCTGGAAGAGGGCTTTGTCGGGGAACTTGAGAGAAGTGCTGTGAAGTTGAGCTACAACTTAGCTTGGATGGCAATTCTGGGTAGCAAGAACATGAAAGGAAAGTCTGACCTAGTAGTCGGAATGGAAAAGATGGTGGGAGGATTGTGAAGATTTAATCAGAGCCTTGTAATAGGCATCCTATGCAAAACAGTGAACCTGGCTCGGGTTACCCATTTCACGGCCTCTTGAGCATCCTGTATCAGGGCTTGTTCCTTCAGAGGGTGAAGTTTAACAGCAAACAACACCTTTGCTCCTTTCTGAAGCCAAATCAAGTGCAAGATCTCGATATTTCAGCAGCGCTGGGGATAAGATCAGAGAGATAGAGCAGGTTGTGCTGCCAAGGAGGGAATGCCTCTGCTGGTAACCGGCTAGAGAAAATCCTGTTTCTGCTCAGCGAATCTCAGCTCCTTGACTATTGTGATGTTATCTGTGCTCAGGATAAGGTGTACACACAGCGACGTCACCCGGGCTGCCTGGTTGGAAGGAGCCAGCTCCAGCTCGGGGCCCGGAGGGCGTTGCCTCTGTGACAGCAGCACAGCTTGAGCCTGATCCCTTCCTCTGGGGGGGTTTGGGCAGGCTGGTGGCACACACGGCTCGTTCTCCGAGCTAAAGCCTCCTCCCTGGTTAGTCAGTGAGCAGGATGAGCCAGGTGACGTGCTGGCATCCTCCTCCCAGCTGCCCAGAAGAGAAGAGCAAGAAGCGACCCCGTGGCTGTTGGAGATGTTGGAGACAGCTCTCGTGGACCAGCGCTGCTGGTGTGTCTGTAGCGCTCGAACAAAGGCTGTTGGAATCAGCCCTCCGGCAGGGAGAGGAATTAATCACCCTATTCATTCTTCCCGGCAGAGCTTGTGTGGCTGTGCTTATGTAAAATCAGGGTATGAATTATTTACAGCGGGCTTTCCCCGCCGTAGTAGTGCCGAGTACGGGAGCGTAGGGCTGGGGGCACGGCAGAGTGATGCTTGTCACTGGATGTCACCCACCACTGTCACCCGAACTAAAACTCTCCAACAATCTTATTTCAGCGTCAGGGAATCAAAGCGTTACTTTATTCTGGCCAGGATGTGCAACGGAAATGATTTCATCCACATCTGCCCAGCTGGTGCAGTGAAAATCCTTCCATCTCACCTGGTTCTTTACCAGACTTCTCACATATTTATACGTTAAAAAACCCCAAAGAAATTCACGTTCATTGGTCTTAAATTACACAATGATTCGATCTCCTATTGCTTATTGATCCCTTTAATGCTAATTTGGCCCTCATTCTTTGGTTCTCTTATTGATCTTTTCCCAGACCTGGTGTCTCCAGCCTCACCAGGGCGTGATGTTTGTTGATGTCCATTTATCTCCTCTGTTTCTTCTGGCTCCTCTCAATCTGTT
Source organism: Illadopsis cleaveri (assembly GCA_013399915.1). NCBI lineage: Eukaryota > Metazoa > Chordata > Aves > Passeriformes > Timaliidae > Illadopsis > Illadopsis cleaveri. The sequence continues at coordinate 85,989 of VXBB01012723.1, forward strand.
GATATTCAGCTCATGAGGCCTCACCCAGGCTTTTAAAGAGAAACTTCAATTCCCCTCCCCCTGGGCAAAGGCGAACAAAACCCCTGAGTGAAATTACAACAAAAAATGCTAAAAGTTGTATCATTTCCAACGCCACCAAGGTGGGCAGGGCTGGGGTATAGCCCTGGGTGTCACCCCCACCGAGGTGGTGGCATCAAGGGGCTGCAGGGCAGTGACAGAACCCTAAAAACATCCTGTGCCTTCCTCGCACCCTGCAATGTTTCCTAAATGAAAGAGCCTGGCTGTGCTGCCCGGGAGGATGAGAAGGAGGAGGAGGAGGAGGAGAACACAACACCGGTGCGTGTTGCCATGGAAACCCTGGTCAATTGATGCACCATCAATCGCAAAACAAATCATTTTCTGTGTTTGCAGCTCCGGGTTTCCCCCACCCCCCCTCCACCCCTTGCTACAATCAGGTGGTATCGCTGTCTAGTGTTTGTCATGCTGCAGCCTTCCCAAAAGCTTGGGAGAAAAACAGAACCTTTAAGGGAAACGGAGCTGTGTGGGCTGAGATCCGTGAATGGGCAGGAGGAGGGACAGAGGAAACTCGTGGCTGTCCAAGGAGGGGGCTGGAAGTGGAGCTGTGCCATTCCTGGGGTCTCAGGAAAACACTCACATTGCTTCGTGGGGGAGAGTCAGGGAGAGAACTCAGTTTTCCTTCTTATCTGCTGGGACTGAGCCTGAAAATGGCCTTTTGAGACAGCAATGTGTCAGGGGTCAGTGGAAGAGGAGAACCTCTGTCCATCCAGGTCCTGCCATGACTATTCCTCAGCATTTCACTTCAAAACCCACTTTCTGGTTGACCTTGACGTGGAGATGTGTTATTTCTTTCCCCACTAGACAAGTCCTGGAGCTTCTTTCCCCACAGCTGTGGGCTTGTGCATGATATTTCAGCTCCAGCAATAAAATATAAATGCTGATGATTTTAATTTCTTGAGTGTTTAAAAAAACCCCAACGTTTTGAGCGAGGAGTTAATTTGGAGTGTGGGGTTGCTTAATATATTACACTGAGCTCTCCTAGGCTGTCATGGTTTGAAATAGCAGTGTCACAACACAGCTGGGCAGATGAAGCTTTTCTTTTCTGTTCTACCAAGGGCAGGGTTGTGGCAGGGTGAGGATATTTAGTGGGATATTCCTCAGACAAGGTGCACAGGAATCAAATTCATCCCTCCCAACCCCCTGGGCCATCTGCATCAAAGAATTATCCTATAGGAACAGAGTGGTTTGGGTTGAAAGGGACCCTTAAAATTCATCCAGTCATGGGCTGGGACACTTCCAGGGATGGGATTTTCCTGCCTGTCCTCCTGCTGGGCTCAGGTGCAGGTGTGTGGATGCACAGGTAGAGCTGCAGTCGTGCCTGCCAGCCCTCAGATGCTGTTTCTTTGGCGATGCTGTCGTAGCCTGGCAGGATGAAGTTGCTCAAACTCCCACGGGATATGAATCATTGTGATATGACACATTCAGTGGTTCTCACGCTGCTGCCTCGGAGAAGAAGAGGCAAATACAACTCCAGCCACTCCAGCTCTAAATATGAAACCTTAAATAGGAGTTTTTCTCCTCTGACCACTAACAGAAATACTGAGGAGCAGCAAACAAAAATACCCTTTTGCCATATGGGTGTTGCAGGACTGGGAAGACACTTCTGGAATTGCTCATGGCAACCCCTGCCAATGGAAACAGCCTCATCCTCAGGGGCTGTCAGTCACATTTCTGCAGCACTGCTTGGTGATGCTGCTTAGGCTTCTGTGTACACAGGACACTTCCTTCTGGGCGTGTCACACTGCTATCACACTCAGCTGGTGGAGCTTGGCCTCTCTCTCTTGCACAGTTGATCATTTTGCTCCAGTTTTGGCTTGTTCCAAAGGCAGGGCATTGTTCTTCACCACTCTTTGGAAAAGGAAGCTCCTTGGAGATCATCAGGAGCTCGCTTGTTGACTTAGCTACACATGGAACTGTTACTCCATTTTTTTTAGAATCATTCAGTTGATAGAAGTGCCCAGGACAAGCTCAGCTTTCCTAGACTCCTCTGGACCATACAGCATCCACCCATAGATTTTTCCTGAGGAAATGAGGGATGTGTGTGCCTGGAAAGAGCAGCCAGAGCCTGTCCTGGGAGGAAACAGCAAGGAGTCAGCTGGGCACACTGGGCCAGACAAATCTGGCCTGGCTGAATTGCCCGTGAGAACTGCCAGCAGTTACTGAGGAGAGAACAACTCAGCATCTCAAGCTGCCTGCATGAAAGGTCCCTGCCCTGATTAACCCAATTAGCACTGCTTAATTTCAGGCCGTGCAGAGCACAGGAATGTGTCTGGTGTGGAGGGAGGCTATCAGGAATGAGACGGGGGAGGTGGCCTGGTGCCTCGGGCTGTCCTGCCCTGCTCCAGCCTGGTAACTTTGTATTTGCAGGTATGCAGTGATCGCCTACGGCTGTGCCAGCTGCCCCAAGCTGACCTGCGAGAGGGAGGGCTGCCAGACAGAGTTCTGCTACCACTGCAAGCAGATATGGCACCCCAACCAGACCTGCGACATGGCCCGGCAGCAGCGGGCACAGACCCTGCGCGTGCGCACCAAGCACACCTCGGGCCTCAGCTACGGCCAGGAGTCTGGCCCAGGTATGGATCCACCCCTTTCTCATTCAATATCCCAAGTTGGATAGACCCACTAGGCTCCTTGCCCTGCACAGGACAGCCCCAAGAGTCACACCCTGATTTTCTAATTGCTCGGCTGTTTGTGTGTGTGTGTGTGTGTGTGTGGTGAGAAAGAGGCACCTCTGTGCAAACCTCCTCCCCTCAAAGCCTGAGTGTGTCTCCAGCAGCTGTGAAACTCAAGAGTCATTTCCCCTCCTCCTGTGTGTTAGAGCACGTCTGATCTCTTCCAGCAGCACCAAACAGATCAGTAGGTGAGGATGTGCTTTGGGTCGTTTTGTGTCACAGCAGCTCCCCTCATCCGCCCCAGCCCTGCTTGTGGCTCTTTTGATCTTGGATGTTCTTGCTTTTTTGCTGATCTAAACCCTGAACAACAGTAAAAAAAAGCAGTCACTTCTTTGCTGTTGCAGCTTCAAAGTTGCCTGGTGTGGTCTTGAAGAGCAGCATTCGTGGCCAGCTGAGTGTGGGGAGCTCTGCTCTTGTGCACTGTTAGGTCTTGGTAATGGCAGGTACCAAAAAAAAATGCCAACCCACAGAACTCCTCTGCTGCCTGGCAGGAGCTGCTGTGTCTGCTGAGTTTGTGTTCCTTAAAAATAACTGTATTGACTCTGGAAGTGGGCAGTGAGGCCATTTTTTAAAGCCCTGCCCTACCCCCAAACAAAATACCCTGTTTTTCCTTCTCTGTGAGGAGTTTAAATATTAATTCCCTCAGTGTGGAGCTGTCGTGGGTGGTTCTCAGGTGGCTTAGTGGTGTGATGAGGTCCAACATGCCCCAGTTTAGAGAACCCTAAGAATGGGCAGCACAGATACTGCCCCAACCAGCAGAAAAACCCAGTGTATGAGTTTTTCTATCCTGTTAAAGAGATCCCTGCCAGCAAGGGCACTTAGCCACGGGAAGGGAGGTTTTTGAGACAGTGGTTTCTCCCCACCCCGCCGTGCTGGATCCAGCCTGGTGATTAATAAGGTGTGAGCCAGGCCTACAGCTGGATTTCATCTTGCTGAGCTTTGCAGGGGCCAGCAGAGCCCCGAACCACGGCACAGCCATTGCATAACCACCATCAGATGATGCCTGAATTAAGGAAGGGATGAAAGCCCCTTATCCTGCTCTGCCAGCAGCAGGCTGGGGCCTGGGCAGCCTCTGCAGCTGTGTGTGGCTGCAGCCCCATGTCCCCTAAAGGCCAGCTTTGGGGTTTCTCCAGTGCCTGTTCTCCCAGTCGTTGTGTTGTTCTTGGCCCATGAATCACCTCCGTGGAGCAATTCATTAATGGCTCGTTGTGCTGGGCAGGTATGACTTGTTCCTTGTGTTTGAGCATGAATTCTGGAATACATCCCATTCAAGATTAGAACAAGCTTTTTAAAGTGGCTGTTGTTCCCTGTCCCTGCCGTTGCTGGGGTCTGTCACATCCAAATTATCTTCTCTGAGACAAACTAAAGACACGCCAACCCCCGTGAGCAGCCAAGGTGTTCTGCTGCACAGAAAACAAGGATTTCAAGCCTTAATGAGAACCCCCCTGGTTGATTCTTCACTCTCCCAGCAGAGATCCCATCTGAACCCCTTGTTTCCTCCCCTCAGCCGATGACATCAAGCCGTGCCCACGCTGCAGTGCTTACATCATCAAGATGAATGATGGCAGCTGCAACCACATGACGTGCGCCGTGTGTGGCTGCGAGTTCTGCTGGCTCTGCATGAAGGAGATCTCGGATCTGCATTACCTCAGGTGAGCAGGGCAGCAGCACGTGCCTCTCTCAGGCTGCCTGGAGGAGTTCGCTGCCCCTGCTGGACTTTCACCCTCTTGCCTCAGCGATTAGCCAGCGGGGTTTGATTGTTTCAGAGTTCTGGTGAACTCTGTTCCCACTTTACAGCATTCAGATGCTCTTCCCACACCAAACAAAGCTCCTGGTACAATTACTTTTGAGAGCTCTTGGCGTTCTGAGTGTTAAACATAGAGCCAATGGTGTGATATTCACCTTTTGGGGTAAAAAAAAAAAACAGAAAACTTATTTGTGTTGTCTACCTGCTTCCTAAGTTCTGGGTTTTGTTCATGAGCAAGTTGAACATGGGGTTCTCAGGAGCTTATAGGAATTGCTGGAGTGCTAATGTCAGGTTTTTTTCCCTTCCATGAAGCCCCTCTGGCTGTACATTCTGGGGCAAAAAGCCATGGAGTCGTAAAAAGAAGATTCTCTGGCAGCTGGGCACGTTGATCGGGGCTCCTGTGGGCATTTCCCTCATTGCTGGCATTGCCATTCCTGCCATGGTCATTGGCATCCCTGTGTACGTTGGGAGGAAGGTGAGTGTGGGGGGCAGAAGGTTTTGGGGTGTTCTCTGTGCTGACCAAAAATTTAGAGCTGATAGGAAGGGTGGATCTTGTCATAGAGCCCAAATTCAGTTTTCTCTTCTAAAGCTTCTCTTATCTCCTGGGCTTGGTGTGGGAAGGTGGTGGCTGATAGCCCTGGTAGCCCTTCAGGCTCAAGCCCTCCCAAATGCATTTTGCATTTCTCTTGTGCCTCTGTCTTGGCCCAGGAGCACCCAGGGGTGTTTGAGCCCATCAGCCCTGTACTTGTGGTTTCTTCTTTTTCTTCAACACAGACCCTCCTGCTAAGTCTGCTCTCTGAGGAGAACTGTGTTCAAAGTGAGGTTCTTCAGGGGTTCATGCAGCTGTCAAGGCTGTAAAATCACTTCTTCATGTCCTCTGGGTGTCTGCTGTTCTCACCTGGTGCTTTTTCTTCCATCAGATCCACAGCAGGTACGAGGGCAAGAAAACCTCCAAGCACAAGAGGAACTTGGCCATTACTGGTGGGGTCACCTTGTCTGTCATTGCCTCCCCAGTCATTGCTGCTGTCAGTGTTGGTAAGTGGGCTCAGCCCTGTCCCTTCTGCTGGCCCAGTAGCCGCTGAGACAAGTGGGTAGCCCAGCTCTGTGCCACGGGGGTGGCCACAGGACAATCTGCAGGGTGCAGCTGTGTGTGGGTTTGGGCACAATGCTCTGTCTCACATCCTGATGTGCTTGAGCTGGCCCGGAGCCAGCACAGGGCTTGTCTGGAGCACCAGCTGGCTGTGCCACAGCCCATCCTGAAGTCCCTTGTCACACAGAGCTGTCTCCTGTCATGGTTTGGGGGCTGATGTCTTGGGGGTTCAATGCTCTTGGGGCTCCCCCACTCAGCACAAAGGGCTCCTCCACTGTCTGTCTTCAAAACTGTGAACTGGGACCTTTAAAAGCAACAAAATCATGACTAAAGGAGTCTCTAAAAAATCTTTTCTGTCTGCCCAACACATCCTTAAGCTCCTCTTAACCCAGCTCATCCTCTTCTCCAGGAATTGGGGTCCCCATCATGCTGGCCTACGTCTATGGGGTCGTGCCCATCTCGCTGTGCCGGGGTGGTGGCTGTGGGGTCAGCACAGCCAATGGAAAGGGAGTGAAAATCGAGTTTGATGAAGATGATGGACCTATCACAGGTAATAATTGATGATGGGAAGGGGGTGAAGCAAAATGCTCTTGTTGTTGCCTCTTGTAATGAAATGGTTTGAGGTCCTGACATCTCCCAGATCTGAGATGAGACATCGCAGCTGAGCGCTCCCACTGCCAATTCCATCCCCTGTGCTCTCCTTCCCTGCAGTGGCTGATGCCTGGAGAGCCCTGAAGAACCCCAGCATTGGAGAGAGCAGCATTGAGGGGCTGACCAGTGTCCTGAGCACCAGTGGCAGCCCCACAGACGGGCTCAGTGTCATCCAGGGCAACTACAGCGAGACCGCCAGCTTCGCTGCCCTGTCTGGGGGCACCCTGAGTGGAGGGGTCCTCTCAGGGAGCAAGGGGAAGTACAGCAGGTAACTGCACTGTGGGGAAAGCAGAGAGGTGCCCAAGGCCTGTGTGGGTTGAGTGGGTTTATTTTGGGGAGCTTTTCCAGGAGTGTGAGTGAAGCTGCTTTGATCTAAAGGTTGTGTCGTGGTATTTTTGTGCCTTGGTGTGTTGGAGAATAACCAGGTCTAGGAGATCACCCAGGATGATCTGGACCCCAAAGCTACCCAGGGTGGGGAGGCACTGGCACAGATTGCCCAGAGAGGTTGTGGGGTCCCCATCCTTGGAAATATTCCAAGATCAGGTTGGATGAGGCTCTGAGCAGCCTGCTCTAGGGNGTTCCAAGATCAGGTTGGATGGGGCTCTGAGCAGCCTGGTCTAGGGGAAGGTGTCCCTGCCTGTGACAGGGGTTTGGAGAGGATGATCTTTAAGGTCCTTTCCAACCCAAACCATTCCATGATTCTGTTTCAGGAGTCAGTGCCAGTCTAGTTCTTGCAAGGAGGGCAGATCCCTGCTGAGCTCCTTGAGACCACAGAGCTGATGCTTCAGCTTAATTGGGAACAGCACAGAGCTCCTGCCTGCCCTGCTTAAAGCTATTCCAGCTCTGTTATCCCAGCCTGGAGGCTTTGGTGCTTCCTGTTCTGCAGGCAGGATCACGGCTCTCCAAGTCAGGAGGTTACACCACAGTTTTCCTCCCAGCTTGCCTGTGAGTCAGTTTGCTGGGTAATTAGAGCCACGTGTTGATGTGGCAGCCAGGATGTAATCAGGGCTCTGTGCAGATCCATGGAAATCAGCTCTTCGCAGGAACCGTGTGAGTCATGGATGTAAACACGGCTTTACCCTCGTCATGGAGAACAGAATGGATTTGCCTAAATGGAGCCAAAAATGAGAGTAAACGAGAGCAACCACTGGGGTCAAACTCCTGCCACGCTGAGCTGTGCCAGCTCACTGGGATTCTTGCTTTCCTGCCAGGAGCAGGGATGGCTTGATGCTCTTTGGAGGGCATCTAAAGCCTTTCTGAGGGATCCTCTTCTTCCCTGCAGGCTGGAAGTGCAGGCAGATGTCCAGAAGGAGATTTTCCCCAAAGACTCGGTCAGTTTGGGGGCCATCAGTGACAACGCCAGCACCCGAGCCATGGCTGGTTCCATCATCAGCTCCTACAACCCCCAGGACAGGTAGGAGGACGTGGAATGCTGAGAGGAGCGTTGGTGGAGGGCGTCCTGGAAAAACACACGCTCTGTGAGCGCTGCTGTGGGTGGGGGGATGGCTGTGCTGGCACCAGGGATCCATCCTTCTCCTTCTCCTAGCAGAGAGGAGGGCTGGGGACAATTTGGGAGCAGCCTCCGTGTGTGATGTGGAGGCTGGGGAGGGGATCTGCAGCCCAGCACCCTCAGGGGCTGTTCTGGCAGTTAGAGAAGGTCCTGGAGCATTCCCAGCTCAGCCCCTGGCTCAGATCTTGGCTCTGTTAGGAGGATTCAAGGAGAGCAGCGAGTCATGGGGTGACGAGAAACTGAAAGAGTGATTTTTCCACTGAAAGAGTGATTTTTTCACTGAAAGAGTGATTAAATACTGGAATGGTCTGCCTGGGGAGGTGGTGGAGTCACCATCCCTGGATGTGTTTAAAAAGAGACTGGATGTGGCACTTGATACCATGATCTAGTTGAGGTGTTGGACTCGATGATCTTGAAGGTCTCTTCCAACCTACACATTCTGTGATTCTGTGAGCAGCACCTTGCTCGTGTTTGGGGGGTGTGATCCTCCCAGTACAGCCCAGTTGAACCCAGTAACTGCTCCCAGTAACACGAGGCTGGTTGTTCCTGCAGGGAGTGCAATAACATGGAGATCCAGGTGGACATTGAAGCCAAACCCAGTCACTACCAGCTGACCAGCAGCAGCAGCACAGAGGACTCCCTGCACGTCCACACCCAAATGGCAGAGAACGAGGAAGAGGAGGAGGAGGAGGAGGAGGAGGAGGAAGAGGATGACAAGCAGGAGCAGACGTGCAAACACCAAAGCTGTGAGCAAAAGGACTGCATTGGCAGCCAGACGTGGGACATCACCCTGGCCCAGCCCGAGAGCATCCGCAGCGACCTGGAGAGCTCGGACAGCCAGTCGGACGACGTGCCCGACATTACCTCGGACGAGTGCGAGTCCCCCCTCTGTCAGACTGCAGCAGGCTGCCCACAGACCCCCAGAGCAAGAGGTGCCCAGAGCCCAAGTGCCCACCTGAGCCACTGTGCCCAAGCCGAGGGCTGCCGGCTGGATGAGATGGTCCAGCTGGAATGCATCGAAGCCAGAGTGTGACCTGAGCTGTCACACTCCCTGTCACCTGCAGCTTCTGGGTCAGGGTTGTGTCCCTGTTGGCTTCTCTTTGCCATCCTCCAGCTGGCTCCCCCAGCCTCGCCTCGGGGAGTTGCTGTTTCTTACGTGAAAAAAAAAAAAAATACCGGAAAAAAGGAAAAAAAAAAAAAATTTCCCCCACCGCCCTCTTTTTGTTTTAATTTATTGGTTCAGACTCTGTGAGATGTGTAAGAGTGTAAATATGTATGTGTGTCTGTTTGTCTGCAACCATCCTAAGGGACACTTGGAATAAAGACTCTGGTTGTGATTCGACCTGAATCCAGCTCGTCCTTTCCAAAGCTGCAGGGAAACCTTCCAGCTGCCTTTGCCCATGTGAATGCTGTTCCCAAAGGCTTGGGAAGAGGAGAGGTCTCTCTTCTCCTTCTCCCTGTGCAGCAGGGCTGGGGACAGGAGAAAGGAGGGG
>VXBB01012723.1:107314-127364 GCA_013399915.1 Illadopsis cleaveri
GGCCCGGCCCCGAGCGGCCGCGGGGGATGGAGCCCTTCCTCGGCTGCACCGGCGCCGCGCTCCTGCTCTGCTTCAGCTACGCCGGTCTGCGCCCGGTGGAGGCAGGTACGGGCGGCCGGGCCCCGGGAGCGGCTGCCGGGGCTGTGGGGAAGGGGTTCGGTGCCAGGAGAGACCCCTGGGGTGGGGAGCAGCGTGAGCGGGCAGGGCTGCGCCGAGGGGACGGAGTTTGGGGCCGCCGGGACTTTGCCGGGGTTTGGGTGCGGAAGAGGCGGCGATTTGGGACACGCAGCCCCGCGGCACCGGGGCTCGGGCAGCGCCGGGAGCTGGCCCCCGCCGGGTCCCAGCCGTGGGCAGCTCGCAGCCGGGCATCCCCGGGGAGGGCGGCGCGTGGAGATGTGGAAACGGAGAGAGGGAGAAGAGCCCCTCGTCCTGCGCTGGGGGAGGGTTTGGCCACCTGAGCAGCGGCCCCGGTTCGTGTCACGGGGCTGAAGCGGAGCGGAGGGGGCAAAGCCAGGTCTGCTCGGCCAGTGCCCCTTCCCGGCTGTCCAGGGCCCAGCCAGGCTCTGCCGGGAGCCCTGGGAAGGCTGGGGAAGCACCACGGTCCCAGAGGAACCACGGTGGCCCAGAGGAAGCACCACTCCGGGGGCACTGCACATGCTGGCCGTGAAAACCAGGCCCCTCCGAGCTGAGCAGGTCACCTGCAGTGGGGGATCCGTGGTGAAGGCAAAGGTCCCTCGAGCTGGACCTAATTTTGGAGCCACTAGGATGGACCCAAGTCCACTCTTGCCTTCACTGGCCTCAGCACCCCCTGTGTGGGTGTAAATTGGGAATTACTGGTGGAGCTCCCCAGCCCAAAGCAGTCACCCTCCCAAGCAGTCCAGGGCTGTCTCCTTTGCTGGCTGCAAGATGTTGGTGGAACAGCTGCTTTGATTCACAGACTGCTGATTGCCAGGATATCTCGCATTCCAGGAGGCTGGGGGTGATTATTAGGGATGCAGAGCTCCAGGGAGTGGAAATTCCTTCGCTCCAGCCATCCCTGGAAGTTGCTGGAGTTACATTTGGCCTCTGTCGGGGCTGCAGCAGCCCCTAAATGCTTTCAGCTCTGCCACCCGTCCTTGGGCAGGCAACGCCTTCTGAAGTTGCTGTTTCACAAGTGCCAGATCCGGGGAGATTAATGAAACATTCCCAAGGGGAGGGAGCGATGAGGAAAACACCGCGGCACAATGGAGGCGTCTGCAATTGTGACAGCACTCGGGGTTTTCTGTAAACTAGGCCACTTCCCTGCTCTTCCTTATCCTTGGATCACCTCAGCTGGCATCTGAGAGTAAACAGGGAGTTGTGTCCCTGCCCATAAACCACCTCCTGCTCCTGCCTGGCCCGGGAGGTGTCCGTGCCACGTTCCTGGGAGCTCAGGGTGAGCTGTGTGACTTTGGTGTGGTGCCACACACCCCTCACTGCCTCCTCCTCCTGTGTCACCCGTGCCACGGGTCCTGACGAGCTGTCCCTGCACCCAGGTGAGGCAGGGAACTTGTGCTGTCCCTGTTCTCCGGAGCAGGAGCAGAGGGATGAGGGCACAGAGTGATTTTGCCAAGGTCACACAGAGGTAGTGGCAGCATCACCGCCAGCTCCGTGTCCCCAGCCCTGCCTGATGATGTGACCACCAGGCCACCAGGGCACACAAGCCAAGAGTCATTGGAAAAGCATCTGGGGAGCAAATCATTCCCAGGCAGGGATGGAAGCTCCAGGGTCCATTCCCTTTGGACCCAGAGCTCGTGTGAGTGAGTTTAAAATAATTCCTGTCATGAAAGATTAAAGCCATCATTCCCAGGAGGGGACTGGGGCAAATTCCCCCCTGGCAATGCCAGGGCAAGGGCTGGTGAGTGGCACCAAGCACAGGCCCTGCTCTGAATTCAGGGATTTTGGCCAGGCAGGACCGTTTTTTACCAAGGTGATGCCAAGGTGAGTGAGGAGGGGAAGCAGGAGCAGGAGGACGAGGTGGCTGAGAAATAATCTTCACACCAACGCTCTTTGGCAACCCCCAAACCCCACCTGGGTGGGTGATGCCCTCCCATCATTGCCACTGCTCCAGCAGGTCACTGAGGAAACACTCAGGATGGTTGGTAAGTCAGGAATACAATTGAATTTTACCCTTGCTCTGCCAGCAGTCCCCTCCTCGTTAGGCTGAGCTAATGAAGAGAGGGGAGCTGGGCTGGGCTCGGGGCACTGCTCAGGGCTCAGAGAGCAGTGGGGGGATGATGGAAGACCACAAAATAGGCCACGGCCCCTGTGACTTGCAAACAGCCTCACTGCGAGGTGCCAGCCCGTAGAGCAGCTCAGGTCAGGTTTATTTTTGGGAGATGGAGAGCAGAGGTGACAACACTGCTCAGGTAAAACCTCCCCTGCCAGCACAGCTCAGGGCCAGCTCTCAGGACCTGCACAAGCTCCAGTTTGAGGAGCCCCTTCACAGCTCCCCCACCTCAGCTGCCCAAAAAGCTGCCAAACCCTCCTGGTTGGATTGTGGTCTCTGCTCAGCTCTGAAGCGTGTCCTCATCCCCTGAGCCACTGCAAACCACCCTCACCCCCTCCCCAGGCAGCTCCCCAGCCTCACAGGGGGAAGGAGAGCAAAGCAAAGGTGACAATCTGACTCCAGGTGCTGATTCCCAGCTTGTCCCAGCCCAGGGAGATGGGATCACTCTTGGATCAGGGTGAGCAACAACCTCAGCAGGCTCAAGAGAGCAGCTGAAGGTCTCTCAGCTATTTGGAAACAACAAACCAACCCATTGCAGCCCTTTCTCTCCATCCCAGAGGCCGGGGAGATTCCTGGCTGGCTGATGGGTGGCGTAAGCACTTTATTGATTTCTGTCTTGGGCGTAGGAGGGATTTAATTGGCATGTGGAGGTTTCTCACCCTGGTGTCAGGCTCCCAGCAGGGATGGTGCTATGAGAGGCAGCCAAGGTTGAGCCATCCTCTTCTAAACTCTGTCTCCTGCTGGGAATATGCTTGTGGAAAAGGGAGATTCCTCCCAGAGACATGTGCTTGCAGTTATTAACCACTCACTCCGTGGCAGTGCCATCCATGTGCTGGCCCTGGATCCATCCTCACCCTTCAGATGTTCATTGCTAAACAAACTCTTGCTGGTTTATGAAGTGCCCAGAGGCTGAATTAAGGCCTGGATCGAGCATAATTCAGTTAAAAGCAGAAATGTATTGAACAATGAAGCTGCAAACCTTTATGTGTGCAGTAAAAAGCGGGATACAAGAGCAGAGCTGGGCCAGGAGCAGAGAGCAAAATCCTGGGAAAGGTCTGATGCCAGCACTCAGCACTGCCCAGGACATTCCCAGCCTCCCTCATCCCCTCTGACTGCTCTGATACTACACAGGTGTGGGATAAGAGGAGGTAGAAAAGCCCGTGGTACCCAGTTCTCTGTGGATATTTGGATCCTGGATAAAACATGCCATGATGGGAATGACTCTGCTTAAGTTGGCAGCATTTAAACCCAAATTGTAGCACTGGGGAGACCTGCCTGTCTCTGGGATTCTCCAGGGTAGAAATATTCCTTCCTTCTGCCCTGAAGAATTCCCAATGGCTGGCTGGCCACAGTCTCTGTGCTCCTGAAAAGGTTCCCTGGCAGCATTTCCAGCACGTTTGGGCAGCTGCTCCCTGGAGAATCAGCCACAAAGCCAAGGGGTGAGCAGGAGGGGGCTGCTGGCCTATTAATATCCCATTTTTACGGGGAAGTGAGCGGCCAGCAGGAAATAATTGCCTCTTTCCCAGCTGAAGAACCACCAGTTGGGCTCTCTGCTCTTTGAAATGGCTGGATCTCAGAACACAGCTCCACTTCCCGTGGGGCTGGGAATGATCCCTGCTCCCACACATTCCCCTGGGGCTCCCTTCATTAAAACCCTCGGGAACGCTGAGCAATGTGCCAGCCCTGCCTACATATCCCATAAAAACCCACAAGTAATTACATCCAGGGATGGGATCCCTGCTGGGAGAGCACAGAGAAAGCAGCAAAAGCAGCTCTGTGTGAATTCACACTCAGGGAAAGGGCGGTGGGGCTGGCAGGAAACATCACATGGATTTTAGGGATGCTCCTCTCAGGTCGCGTCCTTTCATCTCCTGCATCCCCAGGGAAGGTTGTGGTGCTGAAATCAAGGGAATACTGGGAATTAAGGCTGGAATTCACTGCTTCCTGCAGGAAAGGGCAGCTGGAAAGCAGGGAAGGAGATGCTTCAGAGCCTCAGCTCACCAGACCATGTCCCTGGGGGCTCTGAGGCAGCTCAAGCCCTTCCAGCAGGGAAGGAGCTGCTTGGGAGAGGAGCTGAGTGAATTGGAAAACGCTGGGAACACAGCACAGCCTCAGGAAGGATGCAATTCCAAACATCTCCACGGAAGAGGTGAATTCAGGGGGGTTTGGGGGTTTGAGATAAAGCCAGAAATACACTTTAATTCCAGACCTATGCCTGGATTTGGCTGGCCTGAGGTGACCCCAAGGATGTGACATTTCCACAGTTCCCTCCTCTCCTTCAGTGACACCTTTGTGGCTTGGGTACCTCCCTGATCCTACAAAACACCCCAGGGTTTGGACACCCCAATATTCAGCATCCCCCCCTCCCAATTCTAAGGTGACAGCAGCAGTGGGATGGGACAAACTTTTTTCCCTGTTCTTTTTCCCACCCCTCCCATCCATGCCACAGCTCCCATGGATTCCCTCACAGGGAAGAGGGAGGGCTCCTCTTCCTCATGCCCATAACGAAGCCAAGAGTTGTAAAGTGCATGTGGGGCTCCTCTCTCTCTGCAATTAAAGTCCAACAATAACGAGGAAAACATTTAATGGAGGGCAGGGAGGGGTTCTCAGCATGGGGAAGGGATTAAGGATCATCTCCAGGGCTCAGGATTTTTTGGTGCACAGCGGAGGCTCCGACCTGCTCCTGCCAAAAGGGCCCCAGACGCGGCGGAATCGGGGAGGACTGGGCCTGGGGGATGGGAAATTTCGGAGTCTGTGGGAAGGAAATGAGATGGGGTTTTAGAAAGCCTCAGTTTTTAAGCTGCTGTTCATGTTTAAAAGTCCTGATTTCAGTTGAAATCATCAGGGTTTCCCTTAATGAGGGGCGGGGTGATTTCTGCTGACATGAAAATGAGGATATTTTTCCATCCCAATTTGGGCAAATATCCTCTGCCAGTTTGCAGGGTGGGATTTGCTCCAGCATCCTGCACTGGGATGAAGTTAAAGTGCTAAACCAGGAATCTTGCACCATTCCCTTATGGAGCAGACAGGGAATGTGCTGCCCTCAGCAGCTCTGGAATAAACAGGCACAAAAAAAAAAAACCCTCCTTGATCCACAACCCACTCCCTGCTATCCCTGCAGCATTCCCACCCTCTGTGCCTGCTCCCAGAACACCAGCAGCTTTCCTGGCTGCCACGGGCACAGAAGCAAAGTTTCCAGGAGTTGCACATGACTCTAGAAGGAAACAAAAAATCTGCACTTGGCACCTCGAGGCCCTGCTTGAGCTGCCGACCCCCTGCAGCCAGCTGGGAAATTACAGGAATTACACCTTTTCCACTTGATCTCAGCCAGGCTGGGACTGACAAAGAGCTGCGACAGGGCTAGGGAGCCAAAAGTCGTGTGGAATATCTTGGAACAGTGTTTTAAGTCTTAGGAAGTCGTGATCTCATCGTTTCATCTCCTGGGAATGGGGAGAAAAGCAACCTCATGGATGAAAAATTTGGTTCCAGATTACTCCCGCAGCTCTGGGAGCAGGAAATTCATTTTCCTGGGTTTGTATTTCTGTCAGACATGGTTTAATTCTCATTTTTAGTGTTTTTATGCTGGTTTGGCACCACTGATTTGGGTGTAGCAGTGCAAGGGAAGGCACATTGGGATCTGCTGTCCTGGATTCCTGCATTTTAGAGCTGCTGACTTCACTACCCCATCCCTTTCTCAGGTATTCCAACAAAGAAAGGTTCTAGAATGTTCCTGACCACCCACTCCAGGTGATTTCTCCCTCGCCTCCATCCAGATTCCAGTTTTGGAGGCTTCAAGCTCTGGGTTTCAGCTTTGCTGAGTGCCTCCCTCCTGCCTCACAGCTCTCCCCCCTCTCCCACCACTTCCCAGAAGAGTTTTTTGCTCTCCTCCAGCTCTTCAAGGTCTTCCCAACTCCCCCATATCTTACACCATCAGGAAACTCGGACACTTTTTATGCTGTGCCTCCCTCAAGGTCACCAATTTCAAAGGGGACCTGAACACTCCGAGTGCTGTTCCCTTTTCCCAAGCTCTTTTTTTTCCCCCGTGATCTCTGCTCTCTGTCCCTGTGGGGTTAATTCATCTCTTTACAAAGCCCTCCTCCAAATGAAGCTGGCTAAATCAGTGGCAGCTCCTAAAAAAAAATAAATATATATATATATATATAAAAATTTAGCTCCTAAAAATACCCAGGGAAGACAACCACGCCGGGATTGAGCGGCGCAGCCGGGAAGGGCGAAGTGCTTGGCTGCAGCTGGAGACTGTTTTGTCTCCCATCCCTCAACTCCGTCATGTCCTCCGTATGTTCCAG
Source organism: Illadopsis cleaveri (assembly GCA_013399915.1). NCBI lineage: Eukaryota > Metazoa > Chordata > Aves > Passeriformes > Timaliidae > Illadopsis > Illadopsis cleaveri. The sequence goes on from VXBB01012723.1 coordinate 113,870, forward strand.
CAAATTCATCAGGCATGACTCACAGACCTTCCCCGTGCACATTCCCGTCTGCTGACCGCCCCTTCCTAAAATTAGACTCGACTTTTGTTGCTTCAGTCACGGGGGAAGGTGAAGAGCTGCAGACCCACGTCCCTTCCTCGTGTCACAGCCCGCTTTGGAAGGGACTTTTATTCCAGCATGGGGAGGATGATCTGTCTCCCTCCTCGGCTTGTCATTGGCACTGCTGCTGCAGGCAGGGTGAGGATGGTGAGGGATTCCATCCCTCAAAAAGATGGCTGAGGAATTCTGTCTCATTCCATGAGGGCCAGGCCCTGGGAGATGAGAATGCTCTGGGTCAACACTGACTCCATCGTTACTCCAGACAGGAATGACATCCCTCTGTGGAATCACAGAGACTTGCTGCTCCTCCTAAAGTCCTAAATTTGTGTGCATTCAGCCACTCAGTGACTTTTTTTTTTCTCACTGAGGGATTCACTAGATTCAGTCTGGCTCAAATGTCCAGACATTTTATTCCTGAGGGTCTATCTGCTGGCTGTGAAAGGAATGAGGGATCACTGTGCCAAGTGACCTTCAGCTGGGGAATTCTGTGCTCCTGTTATTCCTCTGTTCCCAGGAGAACATTCACCAGGACTGATGTCAGACACTGACACTACAGCTTGAATATTTTCAGCCCCATCCAGGCGGCTGGGAATGACCATAAATCCAACAAGTGTCACTGGAGATGGGCACAAGTGCACCCCTCTTGTACTGGTGACCTGTTCCAGCCCCAAAGGGGTGGTTATAACGAAATAAAAGTATTAATTTATTATAGAAGTTAGAATAAAACTACTCTTCCTCACCCTACTGGCCTCCTGGGACTACTCAGAGCATTCACTGCTTTGGGTTCAGGGCAAAGCTGAAGATTGTGAATTAAATTTGACCAGAGGAGTGGGAACAGAGTCCAGCTGGAAGAGCTGTGCCAAGCCCAGGAGGTAAAACCTTCCCTGGAGATGCCAGGTGAGGCTTTGGACTGAACAGCTCCCTTGGGAAGAGGCTCCTGGGGAGGTTGTGCAGGAACCCAGCTGTCCTTGGCAAGGCTGGGAGGATCCTGCTGGAAATTCAGGAACTGGGAATAAACACAAAGCCTCAGGCTCCTGCTTTCCTGGCCTGCCCTTTCCACATTACAATATCCACCGTGTCCTGGCAGCTCCAAGTGGCTGCTCGCTGGCTGTGCTCTGACATCGGCCACAGAACATTGTAAGAAACATTTTCTGCCAGGGAAAAGCAAAAGAAACTCTCTCAGTTTACTCCACTCGTGCGTTTCAAACCTCTGGAATGCTCATCAAAGAATTCAGTGTGTACACTTCCATGGCAGAGCTGGAAATTCCTCCCAGCTGTCACTGTCAGGGAACAACAGGGAAAAATGTGGCTGGGGAAGTTGGGATGAATGAGCTGCTCAGGGCTCGGCTGTGGTGTTCAAGAAATTCTTCCCAAGGGTTGGATATTTCACACACAGAGTCGTGGAGTGGTTTGGGTTGGAAGGCACAGGAAGATCAGCCAGTCCCACATCCTGCCATGGGCAGGGACACTTTGCACTGGCCCAGGTTGCTCCAATCTGACCTTGAACACTTCCAGGGATGGGGCAGCCACAGCTTCTCTGAGCAACCACCACCACCCTCCCAGGAAAGGATTTCTTCCCTATATTTAACTTAAATTTCCCCTCTATCAGTCTGAACAAGTGTTGAATGTAACTCATATTCTCAGGTGACACCTCCTAGCTCCGCCGTGGGAATTGAGACCTGGAGTAGCTGCAATTTCCAGGTCACATATCCAAAACGGATCCTGAGGAAGGTCCTTTTGCATTCCTTCCCTTGCCCTCGCTGTGTCTCCTGCTCCTGTAAAGGCTCTGCTCTCCCTCCTTGCAGACAGCCCCTCGGCTCCAGTAAATGTCACAGTCAAACACCTGAAAGCCAACTCGGCCGTGGTCACTTGGGATGTCCTGGAAGACGAAGTTGTCATTGGATTTGCAATTTCCCAACAGGTACCGTGCCTAGAACTACCCAGTTTCAGCCACATCCATCTCCCCCTCAGGTCCCTTCAGTTCCCAACTCCTCTTGCTGCAGTTTAAGCCCATTCCTTCCCGTCCTGTCCCTCGTGGTGCCGGAGGGGATTTGGCCCCCCCATCCCCTTTGCAGCGGCGCTTTGCACGTTGGTGGCTGCAGAGAGGGGAAGGATCCCGACGGTTTCTCCACACCCACGCGGTGGGCAGGGCAGGAATCAGTGGCTTTAGGTGCCAGCAGATGCACACATGGTGGGGAGGCCTCTCCACCACTCTGTGCTCTCCTCTCTCGGCTTCCAGAAGAAGGACGTGCGGATGCTGCGCTTCATCCAGGAGGTGAACACCACCACCCGCTCCTGTGCCCTCTGGGACCTAGAGGAGGACACTGAGTACATTGTGCATGTCCAGGCCATCAGCATCCAAGGCCAGAGCCCTGCCAGTGAGCCAGTCCTCTTCAAGACCCCCAGGGAAGCTGAGAAACTAGCCTCTAAAAATAAAGGCAAGTGTGGGTGAGTTCCTACGTGGCCCCTGGGACGCAGGGCTCTGCAGAGAGGAACCAGGATCCTGTGTGGTGAGAGGAGCTGGGAGAAACCCTGTGGGATAAATAGGATCAGTCCTGTGGGATAAATAGGATCAGTCCTGTGGGATAAACAGGATAAACCCTGTGGGGTAAACGCTCATGGGGCTGAGTGTCCTCTCAGGATATGCTGGAGGGGGCACAAAGTGACAGGGAGATGCTGCTGGAGGTGGTTGCTCCTTCTCCCCGTTTCAGATGAGATTTAAGGAAGTGAGGAGGAGATTTGCAGCTCTGTGTCCTGCTCCCTACAAGTGGAGAATGCCAGGGGATATTCCTGGCCTGAACTCATGTGGAATCAGCCCCCCTGGATGGCACTGGGCAGACCACTGCCCACAGGGCACTTGTGGCATTCATGGGGCCTCCTGTGCTTGGATTTCAGGGAAAAAACATACCCAGAGGCTCCCACTTTTCTTACATTTTCAATATTTCTGCCCAACCACAGAGAGCTGAGGTTGGAAGATCTCTTGAGATCACCCAGGCAGAGTCAAGCATCCACAATCACATCCAGCTGGGTTTTTAGTTTCTCCATGGAGAAAATCAGGCAATTCCTCACTGGCAACTCCTTCACTTGTTCCTCTTTAGCCAAACCAGGCTGTTGAGGGTTTCCTGGCAGCAAGAATCCTGCTCCAGAGAGGGTCTGGCAGTGCAGGGCTGTGGGGACACCCAGGTCCCTCCCTGCCAGCTCAGGGCTCAGCCTGTTCCAGGGCTTTTGGCCGTGGTTCTGAGGATGCAAGTCCTTGACTCTCTTTATTAAACTGATTTGGAGGCTGTAAATCCTGAATTGCTGTTTATCTGGAAGCACTAAGAGGAGCACTGCTCCTTTCCTGGGGGCCTGAACTGTAATCTCCTTAATGCTTTGAAGCCAAGGAGGCGAATTACGCCCTGCAAAAAAAGGCTCTGCTCCTTTCTGAATCCCAAGGCTCTGCTGAAAAATATCCTGCCAGGCTCTCCAGGCTGCTGAGCTGGAACTGCTGGAGCATGCAAGGCTTTGTGACAGGTGCAGATGGCACTAACAGGGACAGGGACAGCAGAGAGAGCAGCCACGGGGACAGATAACTCTGCCCTGTCCCCTGCTCCTCCCTTGCCCTGTCCCCTCAGGATGTTACAGGATGAATCCTGGAACCCCAGACTGGTTTGGGTTGGAAGGGACAGAAAGCTCATCCTGTTCCATCCTCTGCCATAGGCAGGGACAATTCCACTATCCCAGGCTGCCCCAAGCTGGCCTTGGACATTTCCAGGGATGGAGCAGCCACAGCTTCTCTGGGAAATCCATTCCAGCCCCTCCCCACCCTCACAGGGAGGAATTCCTTCCTAAACCCTAATCCAAGTGCCCTCTCAGGACTCTTTCCCTGCTGGCTCTGCCCCTGACACACTGATTTGGGTCAGGGCCACTCCTACACCAGGCTCTGAGCTGGCTCTGGGGTCTCACGGTGTCTCTTTGCCCTTGTGCAGATGAGGTGACGATGAAGGAGATGGCCAAGAAGAACCAACAGCTGCGAGCGGGGGAAATTCTCATCATTGTTGTGGTCTTGTTTATGTGGGCAGGTCAGTCCTAACTCTCTGTCTAAAGTAACATCCATGAGATCTCCTTAGGAATGCCTGGCTGCATGTGGAACCATGGAAGAAACCTTTCCTCTTGGAGTTTTCAGCTGTAAGGGCACCTCAAGTTGGGCTTTGCAGCTCGAGTTTGGTCCACCAGGAAGCAGAAAATGGATTTAATGGAAGCAATTCCCTATGGTTAACCCTGTAATCTCATTTTCTTTTTCCAGACTGCCCTGATTATGATGCCCTCAGCCACAGAATCATGGAATGGTTTGGGTTGGAAGGGACATAAAGATCTTTTTGTTCCACCCAACCTTCCACCAGAGCAGGTTGCTCCAAGCCCTGTCCTGGAACGTTTCCAGGCATCCAAATATCCAACAGGATATGCCTTGAGTCCTTCAGATATTACAGGTTACAGTAATTTTCTGGATATTATATGATTCCACTGCTCAGGCAAAATGGAGATTTAAGAGTCTTGCTCTCCACACCCACATATTTATATTTATATTTATATTTATATTTATATTTATATTTATATTTATATTTATATTTATATTTATATTNCGAAAACTGAAACGAATTTAGATTTCCAGAACCTCTAGGCCATTATTTTTTCAGCATGTATGCCATGTTTTAGTTGTACACATCCCACTTTCAACGCCCTGCCAGGGAAAATAATCATGAATAATTACATGGGGTGATTGAACAACTGATTCATCTCCCGCTGTAGAATAATCTGAGACTTGGATCAGCTGGGAACAAAGAATTTGCTAATCCCACAATTTCCCTTCCAGACAAATGACTTACATCTAAAAAGCAAAAAGGGTGTGGGGAGAATCTCTCTACATCAAATGTGTCCTTTGAGAAGTCTCAATACACAAAAACCTCCTTCTAGCTCTTAACCTGTCCTGTCGGGCAATATTTGGGAAAATCCAAAGGGAACCAGTCCATGCCCAGGGCTCTGGATTGAGCCAAGCCTCACTTTCTGTGTTTCTGGGATTTTTCATGACATTTTCCTTCTTTGTGTGTCAGTTTTACCCGCGGAAATCACACAAGGAGTGGCTGTGGCAGACGTTAACGCCTTTTCTCCTGGAATCAGCCATTTACCCACATTCCCAAAGAAAGAATTTGGGCCACCCGTGTTTATCAGCAAAGCCTGGGGGCAACTGCCCAACTCGTTTTACAGAGCAGTTGATGATGTGATGCTGGAAGATTTAAATATATTTGGCTATTAAGGCAGATTTTTTTCCTTCAGGGAGGGAAAAGCAGCATCTGCCTGGATCCACTTCACCTACGTGTCTGGAATCCGCAGGCAGAGACGTTATTTGGTGGAAACATCACATAAAAAGCTGCTCAGACAGACATTTGCAGTCATCTTACGTGCCACGGCTGCCCCTGCTTCCCTCTCCACGTGCCTGGGTGTGTGTGGGAGGAAATTTCCACTCGCAGCTTTGTGCCGGTGCCCATTTGCAGGTGCTGGCAGGTTCAGAACCTCTCCTCTGCCAGCTCCAGCTCCAGAGGACGGGGAGCAGAGGACACATTTTCACCAGGCAGAAATTCCAGGAGCTCCAGTGCTCGCTGAACCGCGGGCTTAGTGTTGGTCCAGGTCCAAAGGCAGGGCTTAAAACACTTCATAACAGGGAGGCTGGAATATAATTAATCTTCTGTCGTCCTGTCTAACTAGTTTAGCGTGGAATTAAGGGAAAAGCCAGAGGGCTGCCTGACTGTGCTCTGGGAGGAACCGGGAATGCAGCCGAGGCTGGCCAGAAGGGATGTGTGATCTCTGCGGGCTGCCGAGCTCGTTGGTGTGATCTCTGATGATGCTCTCTCTCCCGGCAGGGGTGATCGCCCTCTTCTGCAGACAGTACGATATCATCAAAGATAACGAGCCCAACAACAGCAAGGAGAAAGCCAAGAGCGCCTCGGAGAACAGCACACCCGAGCACCAGGGCGGGGGTCTCCTGCGGAGCAAAGTGAGTGCCCACAACCTATTTGTGCTTAAATCACTCCCCCAAAAAAAGCCTCTGTTAAAAATCTTCCCCACCCCAGAGCCAGGATGAGGGAACACCCTCCACACCCACGGCTCTGCTGATCAGAGCTTCACTCCCACCTCCTGGATCCTGCGTGGCTGCCAGGAATCAGATTTCAAGCCACGTTTCTGGATGATCTGAGCATCTCTGGAGGAAAAAATAAAAATGAGTTCCTTGGGTCCTCCCACAGCAGCACGTGGCCAAGAGGACACTGCTTCCAGTAATTAACTGGAGAGTTAATCAGCAGGAGCAGAGATGGTGACACACATGATGTTGAAGCATAAATAGGTCAAGCCTTTAATTTATCCCAACTTATATCAATTAATGNTTTTTGTTCCACCCAACCTTCCACCAGAGCAGGTTGCTCCAAGCCCTGTCCTGGAACGTTTCCAGGCATCCAAATATCCAACAGGATATGCCTTGAGTCCTTCAGATATTACAGGTTACAGTAATTTTCTGGATATTATATGATTCCAATGCTCAGGCAAAATGGAGATTTAAGAGTCTTGCTCTCCACACCCACATATTTATATTTATATTTATNGGATCAGCTGGGAACAAAGAATTTGCTAATCCCACAATTTCCCTTCCAGACAAATGACTTACATCTAAAAAGCAAAAAGGGTGTGGGGAGAATCTCTCTACATCAAATGTGTCCTTTGAGAAGTCTCAATACACAAAAACCTCCTTCTAGCTCTTAACCTGTCCTGTCGGGCAATATTTGGGAAAATCCAAAGGGAACCAGTCCATGCCCAGGGCTCTGGATTGAGCCAAGCCTCACTTTCTGTGTTTCTGGGATTTTTCATGACATTTTCCTTCTTTGTGTGTCAGTTTTACCCGCGGAAATCACACAAGGAGTGGCTGTGGCAGACGTTAACGCCTTTTCTCCTGGAATCAGCCATTTACCCACATTCCCAAAGAAAGAATTTGGGCCACCCGTGTTTATCAGCAAAGCCTGGGGGCAACTGCCCAACTCGTTTTACAGAGCAGTTGATGATGTGATGCTGGAAGATTTAAATATATTTGGCTATTAAGGCAGATTTTTTTCCTTCAGGGAGGGAAAAGCAGCATCTGCCTGGATCCACTTCACCTACGTGTCTGGAATCCGCAGGCAGAGACGTTATTTGGTGGAAACATCACATAAAAAGCTGCTCAGACAGACATTTGCAGTCATCTTACGTGCCACGGCTGCCCCTGCTTCCCTCTCCACGTGCCTGGGTGTGTGTGGGAGGAAATTTCCACTCGCAGCTTTGTGCCGGTGCCCATTTGCAGGTGCTGGCAGGTTCAGAACCTCTCCTCTGCCAGCTCCAGCTCCAGAGGACGGGGAGCAGAGGACACATTTTCACCAGGCAGAAATTCCAGGAGCTCCAGTGCTCGCTGAACCGCGGGCTTAGTGTTGGTCCAGGTCCAAAGGCAGGGCTTAAAACACTTCATAACAGGGAGGCTGGAATATAATTAATCTTCTGTCGTCCTGTCTAACTAGTTTAGCGTGGAATTAAGGGAAAAGCCAGAGGGCTGCCTGACTGTGCTCTGGGAGGAACCGGGAATGCAGCCGAGGCTGGCCAGAAGGGATGTGTGATCTCTGCGGGCTGCCGAGCTCGTTGGTGTGATCTCTGATGATGCTCTCTCTCCCGGCAGGGGTGATCGCCCTCTTCTGCAGACAGTACGATATCATCAAAGATAACGAGCCCAACAACAGCAAGGAGAAAGCCAAGAGCGCCTCGGAGAACAGCACACCCGAGCACCAGGGCGGGGGTCTCCTGCGGAGCAAAGTGAGTGCCCACAACCTATTTGTGCTTAAATCACTCCCCCAAAAAAAGCCTCTGTTAAAAATCTTCCCCACCCCAGAGCCAGGATGAGGGAACACCCTCCACACCCACGGCTCTGCTGATCAGAGCTTCACTCCCACCTCCTGGATCCTGCGTGGCTGCCAGGAATCAGATTTCAAGCCACGTTTCTGGATGATCTGAGCATCTCTGGAGGAAAAAATAAAAATGAGTTCCTTGGGTCCTCCCACAGCAGCACGTGGCCAAGAGGACACTGCTTCCAGTAATTAACTGGAGAGTTAATCAGCAGGAGCAGAGATGGTGACACACATGATGTTGAAGCATAAATAGGTCAAGCCTTTAATTTATCCCAACTTATATCAATTAATGTGCCTTCCTCGTGTTTCTGTTCACATCCCCACCCTATTTATTTAGTATTTTAAATAGTTATTATGGTTTATGATGGCTCAGAAGCAGTGATGAACCCCACAAGCCTAAAACCTCAACTCTGACCCTTTTTCGCCATCATGAAGGGGTGGGAAGGAGAATTTTCACACAACACGACCTGCAGACTGCCCCGAGCTCTGATGTGATTTTTCCTTTCCACACATCCGTTTTTCCTTTGTTTTCTCTCCTAGTTCCCAAAAAACAAGCCCTCAGTGAACATCATTGAAGCATGACAGGCTGACACCTGAGAGATGGACTCCATCCCTCACTCTCACTCTGCCTCTGAGCCGTGATGACTGGGGAGGTGAAACAATGTCGGAGCGATTTGCAAAACAAGACCTCGTGATTGTCACTTCGCTGGCATCCACCTCCTCATCCTGTGTTCCGCAAAACATCTGGCCAGGAAGGGAAATCCTGCAAAAAAACCAAACCCAAACAAACCCTGACACCCAAACAAAGATGATGGAGAAGAACCGGTGATTGCTGGAGCGATCCGTGAATCACCTGGGTTGGAGCAAAACCTCCTTTCCACCCTCGAGCTCCATCTTCTGGGACAGTTTTCCTGTTTTTTTGGGAATGCACAAGGTTCTGTTTGTGTCTTTCTCTGGTCTCACTGGCACTCCATCCCAGCAGTATTCCCAGGCATCAGGCACATCCCTCCCCGAGCAGGAATGGAGGGAAGTTTGTGGCAAACACCACCGAGAAGCCGAATTTGGGCTGCTGTGTGCTCGGGCATTGCTTCCTTCATCGATGTGTGTCGTGTAACACGCCTTGCAGGTGGGTTTTTCAAACAAAACAAAACAAAAAAGGCATCCCCCAGTTTTCATTCCCACCAGGAGAACTCCCCTGGTTGTTCTCCAGCCAGGCTGCAGCACATTCTCTCCACTGCTGCTGTCTCTCCTCTCTCACATTGGTGCTCTTCACCTCAGAAAAATCGGGGAACACTGAGGCACAGACCAACACGAGGGGACACCAGAAGCTGTTATTTAGCTTCCAGGATAATTTCAACCATTTTCTTCGTGGTATTTTCAGCCTGGGCCTGAGTCCACCACCAATGGGATAAAAGGTCCATAAAAATGTAGCCAGTCAGCAAAAAAAAACCAACAAAAAAAGAAACAAAGAAAAAGACAAAATACCTGATGATACCGGTTGCTATGCAAGGTCTCCAGGGGCAAGAGCTGTTTATTGTGGAAGGTTCTGGCCTGAGGAGCCTTTTTCTGAGGGCTTAAGTTCTTAAAATGCTTCTTTTAGTGAAGTTTCTGGGTAGGAAGGGCTGGTTGGAATGGCAGGAACCTGCTGGAGACAGCCCTTCCCAAAAAAGGGATGAGGATGGATGGGAAAGGGGTTGGCCTTCTCCTCTCTCTTAGGAAATGCTGGATGTTTGTAAGCTGACAGGATCCCTGGGGATTGCTGGTGCTCTGGAAAGCTGGGAGATGCAGGACCATGACATGAAAAAGATTTACTCTTTGCAGTGTGCCATGGGGTATCTGTGTTTATTTAATTCCTCCACAAGACCACTCCATATGCACTTAGGGGATGAGGCAGGATCCGACTCGTTCCGTCCAACGCCAACAGGGGCTGGCCTGAGGAAGGTTTGGAGGAGCCTGGGGTGGGAATCCCTGCAAAGAACCAGGCTGGCAGTGAGGAGCTGCCATCTCTCCTCTTCCACTGTCACCAGCTTTTCCCAAAGAGCTGGTTTGGGAGAAAAGCACTGGGAAGTTCTCCTGCCAGGCCAAGCCCAAAGCTGTCTCCAGGATCCTTTGCCTGAACACACTCTTCCATCACCAAGAAGGAGAGGTCACCACCTCTGATACAGACAGAGCAATAAACATTTTATAATGTACAATAAAAGATTAAAGGCATCTCTTGTGTCCTTCTAATGCCTGGGTTTAATTATTTCATAATTCACCTGCTTTCAGCAGCACACACCCCCTAGAAATGGGGAACTTTCTATCTCCTAGACCTAAAACCTAAACAGACCAACAACTTAAATATTTTCTTAGTGTCTGGTGGAGAAATCCAAAGAGGTTCAAAGTTGCTTCTGGCTGCAGGACAAAAAAAAACAATTTGCACCATAAATAACACCCCAGCCCTACCTAGCAAAACTCTTCAGCCACGTCTGTTATCTCCTAAGGAAGAAATAGCATTTGGAATCCACAGCCCTACAAAGGGAGATTTAGCACAGATGGTACAGCATGTGCAAAATGATAAGGGAGATGCTCTCTCCTAATCCTGGAGCAGACAGCCAGGCAAGCAGCCCTTGGAGAGCTGCTCCAGAGGAAATCCAGCCTGGTAATTTGGCAGCTTGGGGGGTGGGGTGTGGCTGTTTTTAAAGCCAGTTGTCCCTGGGAATTCAGACTATATCCCTTTTTTTTCCCCCCACAGTTGTTGTTCCCTAGGGACAGGCTGAAGCTATTTCTTTCCATCCACAGAGATGTGATCACTCATTTGGTAGAACAGAATTAAATTGAAAGTGTCAGTTTGGGGTAGAGTTCAATATTCACACGTGGCAGGAGGTGGCAGGGTTATTTTGATAACCTGCATTTGATAACCCATAACTGCAGGTTCAGAGAGTAAGGAAATGTTGTTTGTGAGGAGAAAGAAATGGGGGCTGGCAGAATTGAGCCCATTCAGGGACTCCAAACTACTCAGTTCAAGTGACTCCCTTCAAGGAAAATTTTCAGCCACTCTGAATTGAGGTGAAGAAGTAAATCCACACTCTAGGAAAAGGTTATAGGAGAAATAAGTTACTTATAATGCTGCTGTTCTGAGGGTCATAAACATCAAAGCTTTAACTGCTGCCTGGGTATTAAATCCCACTGTAACCCATGAGAGTCAGCCCCTGGGTGAGCTCAGTCCTAAACTCATCTTTAGAACAGAGACCTCGTTCCCATCAGCAGCTGCCAAAAGATACCCCTGTACAGTCAATAAAGGCAAGAGATCAAGCAAAAATAAACTCAAGACACGCTCAGGGAAGTCATGCTGGGCCACAGCACAACACACCCTCCAGACCACCCCCGTCCCCCCACGTGTTTTTGCCCTGACTGCTGATTTTGACTCATTGTTGGAAGCGGGAGCTGCAAAAGGGAGGTTTCAATAAATCCTAAAAAGCAGCAAGTGGGAGTGGGCTGCTGTGCCAGGGATCCCAGAGAGGCTGATTCCCTGCTGATCTCTGAAAGCAAAGCCCTCCCAGCTGGCCCGGGATGAATCCCGTTGATTTCCAAGAACCAACTGAGCAGAGATTTGGGGCACAATAGGAGCAGAGGGAGCTGCAAACAAAAAACCCTTTTGCCAGCACACCCAGGGCGTGTTTGGAGTTAAGCACCGCTCTCCTCCCTCCTTTCCCCAGCACTGTAATATTATGCCTACAAGTACAATTTAACCAATAGATTCCTCCCCCACGAGTTTAGCAAAGAGGAGCCGCGGGAGGAAGTGTGGAGCAAACAAATCCTGCACAGCGTGTCCTTCCAACTCACAACACAGCCCCAGCCACTTGTCACCCCCTCCCCCGGGCCACCAGGCACAGCCTCAGTGCTCCGAGGAAAACGGGAACACGAGGCTTTTTTTTTATTATGATTATTCCCTGCCACTTCAATAGAAGCCGAGGAGGAAACACCTACACGGAGGAAAAGTGTTAGCACAATCTCAGCTGGTGACGGCTTCACTGGAGGAGATGCCAAGGGAGAGAGGAACAGGCTGCTGGTGGCAGAGCGTTTGCCAAAGACGTGAGAGGTGACATCACTCCAAAGCCAATGTCACAGCTGCACATCCATTTTCCCCACCAAAACACGGCACGGCCAGCGCTTCCCGAGGAGACAGATGAAGGTGACACCATATGCTCTCCACCAAATGTAATTTCCCCCAGATTTGCAGCAAAAAAAGAAAAAGAAAAAAAAGCTTCCTAACGAAAAGTAATGAGCTATTACAGCCTCGTCTGGAAGCAGAGCTGACCAAATTCAGTTCTTCTCCAGCTGCCCCATCAAGGCACGCTTGTTATATTAAAATATCTTCTGTTTCCTCCACAAATCTGGCGTCTGTTGAATTGTTTGGTGACCTCAGGCATTAAAATGATGCTGTTCCCCCTTGGTGGTGCTGCAGCCCACACGTCTTGAGGAAAAAAAAAAAAAAAAAAAAAAAGTATCTGGATTCTCCTTCAGCCTCAATTTTGGTTAAGTAAGTTCCAAATGAAGAATCTTCATTATTAGTGACAGAGCCGGGGAAGGCACAGCTTGAATTTCAGATTCCCAGATGGAGGCAGCAAAGCTGGCAGCCAGAAAAATCCTCTTTTTCCTTGGAATCTGGACGTGCTGGAAGCAGAACCATTGAGTGGTAATAACCACAGAGCCCCACAATGCCATTTAACACTTTGCAGCATCGTTGTCCTTTTGAACTCACAAACCCCCCCACCTTTAATGCCACCAACTGCTAAATAAAACCTATTTATACCATCCAGACCTGTTCTGCACCTAAATATCCTCTCAAACCAAAGGGAGAATTATCAGCTGCCACTATTTCCCCTTTCAGGGTGTCATTTCTTCCTCCTTACAGGGAAGAGCTGGTTAGTTTTTGTGAGGAAAGCAGAAAAAAAAAAAAACCCCACACAGTGGTTTCATTTCAGTCTCGTTGTTTTCCAGCTGCTGTTGGCTGCCTGCAATACATTGATGAACACAATCAAATTTTTAATTGGGAGGCATTTCATCAGCGCTCAGGCAGGGCTTGCACAAAGCCAGTTTTATTCCAGTTTTTATTGATATCACTGGGTTCTACGACAGCAAAAATCATCAGCAGGGCCCCTGGCTACTCTTTAACAGCAAACACACAGCAAAACACCCTGTTCTGACATGAAGGCTGAATCCACAGCCCCTCCCTCCTCTCTCCACCATTCAGATGTGAATCATTTGCAATGTCAAAGAGGGAAATTTGCAGCACTAAAGCTGCCCAGAAGCCTCAATCCACCCCAAAGGGCAGAGCTGCTTCATGGTCCAGTTCTGGGCCCCTCAGTTCAGGAAGGACATTGAGTGCTGTGTCCAGCTCTGGGTTTCTCCGTTTAGGAAGGACATTGAGTGCTGTGTCCAGCTCTGTCCCCTCAGTTCAG
>VXBB01012724.1:1382-18771 GCA_013399915.1 Illadopsis cleaveri
TCAAGTTTCGCGCCGACGACGTGTGCTCCGAGCGGGGTGAGAGCCGGGCCGGGCTGGGCCAGCGGGGCTGGGCCTGGGCCTGGGCCGCGGCTAAGGGGGGCCGGGGCTGATGAGGGGAGCGGGGACTGTGAGGGAAGGCGGGTCTGAGGTGAGCCGGGTCGTGCTCGGCCCTGCTGGTGCAGGCCGGAGAGGAGGCCTGGACCTGCATTAGGGCCTGAGGGAGGAGGTAGTTGAAGGGCTTTAGCTTGGCTTGGGTGAGGGGGATGAGGGGAAAGAGGACGGTCCAGTCTCACCTAGGAGTGAGTTGGGTCCTCTCGGGTTTGTGCAGGCAAAAAGCTGCGTCCAGGAGGGATCCCCCAGCGGGGTTCTGGACGGATGTGTGGAAATGAGACCTCTTTGCTTGTCGAGGAGGAGCCTGGGACCAGAGCATCAGCCAGGCTCGAGTTGGGCTGTGTGAGGGAGAATGGGATTATCATTGGCTGAGGTGGTGGGAGAAGGAGAATTGCACTGGGCTGGGCAGGGGCGTGGGTCTTCTGAGCCTGGTAGACCGATGGTCTGGAGTAGAGACTTGCTGGGGACTCCTGGCCTGCACCTCTGCTGAGGCTCATTTTCCTGCTTGTGCATCTCCTCCTCGAGCCTCTGCTCCTCTGTTCCCTTTAGGCATTGTGACTCTTAGCCCTTCTGTCCCCTCCCCATAACCCCTAATCCCTCTAACCTCTGTTTCCCTCTCTCTGCAGTGACGGTGGCAGATTATGCCAACTCAGACCCAGCTGTCGTGAAGTCTGGACGGGTCAAGAAAGCTGTGGCCAATGCAGTGCAGCAGGAAGGTGAGTCTACCCAGCCTTCCCCATGCTGCCTTCACGTTTTGCTGGCCTCTGTGTGACATGGGAAACTCCTCTTCCTTCAACTGAGAAAATGCATGTCCTTTAGTGCTGGAAATAAGCCTGTGCTACTCTGTAGATAATCAGGTGTTAAGGATTTAGACAGAAGTTTTGCAGAAAGCCTGCTGCAAGAATTGCTGAGTCTTTATTAGTGCCTGAGATGGAAAGGCTTGGATGTCATCTCCTGCTTGAAGCAGAAAATAACATGATAAAAGTCTTTATTACTTTATTACCACATACAAAACTGTAGATAACTTTATTAGCAGGTAAAGTTATTTGCAGGGGGAGTAAGGTTGTGATAGTTCTGTCAAATGTGTTGCAAGGAGGTCTTGGGAGGTGTTGCTGTTTATTTGGTGAATTCTATCAACAAGAAGTTTTCCTGGAAAGGTAGTGCAGTATTTTGTTATCTACTTCTTCCTTGTCTGGTAGCTCTCTGAACGAACACAACCCACTTGCTTGAGAAATGGTTATGTTTAGGCCTTTTAAATGTAACTGCTCACACATGTTGGAGGTGCATGTTGTGTCGACAGTGATGACTGAACTTTTCATAAAGGGAAACTCTTGGTTTGCTGCGGAAATCTTGCATTGTTGGAGACAGTATGCACTTAGTATGAGTGCCTATCAGGGGCAGTGGTGCTCCTGAACATCCTCTTCAGCTGCTACTTCTCAAGCTTTTAAGATCAAGGCACCTCCCTCTTTTATGGCCTCCTTTGTTTGGGACTTCCCTCCTCCCATTCCCACTCCTGTTCACCCATCTGTGTTCTGTCTCCTTGAGGCAAAGTCCGGCACTTCAACATCATGCTGGCAAACTGCTGGTGTTGTGTGCTCCCTGCCCTCAGCATCATTACTTCATCCAGTTTATCCCCTTTCCTGCTGTGTTTCTGGCTCACCTCCACCTCATTCTGGTGACTCCAGGTCACAGCAGTTCCCTGCCCACCACTTTCCCAGGTCTTTGCAGTGCAGTCTCAGGGGTTTCCCCTCTGGATTCAGGGATCCTCAGGATCTCTCCTCCCCAGCCCTAGGGCTGTGCTCCAGCCTTATCTGGTGCAGCCATGACCTGCTGCAGCCTTATCTGGCCCAGCCTTATCTATGCATCGTGGGGTGCCATGCGTGGAGACGGGAGCGCCAACCTTTGGCCTTGCTGCCCTCCAGAAATGTGGCTCAGAGTAAACCCTGTGCTGGGTGTGACTGCAGTGGGCAGGGTACTCCCCATAGCGAGCGTCCTGTCGGAGCTTCACCAGCAGGGGAGCCATGGCCAGTAGGAATTTTTCTGGGCTTTTTTCCTCCCCATTCTAATGCCCAAGATGGGAGGATTACAACAGTGAGGGGAAAAGAGGGTGCCTCTATTCAGTGGACTCGTGCTGTTGACTCAGAGATTGACTTTTTCTTAGCAGAGTGGGGTGGACACTTCTTCTAAACCCCACTCTGGGTCCCTGTCAATTTTGTCTTCTCTTGTTTGGCTATATTTGATGTCTTAACTCACTGTCATTTGTGTTGTCACCTATTTCACTCTCTTTTTACCTATAAAAGGTCATGTGGAGAGGGCATTAGGATTTGGCAGTGGGGGAAATAACTGCCATGAATACATCCAGGTGCCAGGAAAGCATCCAGTTTACAGAACAAACTGTGCAAAGCGAGGTAGAACTGGTTTAGCAAAGCACTGTGTCTAGTCAGTGGGTACAGTCAAGCCCTGTCTGAAGCTTGTCTTTCCATCTGCTCTCTTTTCATTTTAAAACCTTATTTGGTGGTTAGAAATGAGAATATTTTTCACCTGAGTTTATGTTCAGTTTCTTCTTCTTGTTGTTTGTTTTTCTGCTACTCTGTGATTCAAACAGCACATTTTGCTCTTCAGTGGCTCTGGTGACTGCAGTAACTGGAACTGGGATGTGTAAAACCTTTCTGGGCTTCAGTTTGTGCTGGGTAAAAAAGCTTGAACACTGTAAGCCTCCTCTGACCTCATGGTCATGTTCTATTCTTCACCCAGCTTGTTGGGTTGAAATTCAGCTCTTGAATGAATTTCACAGCCCGTTTGCAAAGCCTTTGTGCCGCTGTGGCAGTGCTGGTCTCTGTGGCTGTGCCTCATGTAGCTGTAATGTAGGACCACACCTTTCTTTTTCCAAGACTGTCATTACTGACTCACATGTGGTTTTTTCTGCCCTAATGAGCCCTCAGCTTACAGATAGTGTTTTGAAAATAATATTTCTGAACAGGGATATGTCTAAACCTGTCCCCGGATACAGAAAAAAAAACCATCCCCAAACTCCAGCTGACTCAACTGGTTGTTTTCCTCACTAGGTCAGAGTCTTTCCCTTCACTAAATTCCAGGTTAAGTGGAACTCCTGTGCTCTTGACACTTCCAGCCCTGGTGGATTGTGTCATTGGCCACAGGATATTTGTTCTGCTGCGAAGGGAGTGAAGGGAGTGAGTCTTCTCTGTGCTCAAAAACTAGTTCCAGAGCGGCTGCTGGTTCCAGGCTGAACATGGCCATGCAAGGCCACTCTGCTGTTCAGGGAAACCAGTTGCCCCTTAAAAGAACCTGTTGTTTAATTTGTCGTGTTAAATTGTTTCAGCTAAACCAGTGGGATCTGCATAATGTGCTGGTAATCATCCTCATTGTTCATTCTTTAAAACAAGCAGCTGAATAATTATGTTTCCCGTTCACTCACCACTGCTAATCTTTCCCTGACAAGGTAATCCTTGAACTCAGGATTTACTTGCTTGTGTCACTCACCAGAATGCTTTAAGGCAGTAGTTCCACTGAAGCATCTCCTGAACTTGAATCACTTTTTCCTCTGCTGTTGCACTTACTGTCGTTTTTCATTCCAGTAAAATCCTTGTGTGGTTTGGAAGCTTCCTGTGTCCCTACTGAGGAAGTTCTCTCCGTGTCAGGAGAGTCCTGTGACAGCAGCGATGAGATGGATACCAAGGACAGCATCAACGGGAGGGCTGCCTCGAGGAAAAAGAAGAGCAAAAGGCACAAAGGTGTGGTCACCTGCCTTTCTTGGGCCCTGTGGGCTCCTGCTGCATGTCCTGCATGGGGGATGCTCGTGCTGGGGATTTACAGGATGGTCATGGGGCTCTTGGAGCATTCTGGAATTTGTGTGTGTGCACAGAAATGCCAAGGGTTTAGTCACTTGTAAATCTGCTGGCACTTGGTCACAGGAGCTGTATTTGCACAAAGGCAGAGCCTGGGGGATGAAATCAGAGCCTGAGAGCTCCTTGCTGTTTAGCAAATGTCCCTCAGCCTTTGGAAAACAAACACTGCTATTCCAAAGTTGTGCAACTTTGCCACTGGCTGTGTGGCTTCACTGAACGTGGGGTAGTGGCAGCAGGTTTGCTTTGGGGTTGAAGTGCTGCTGTCCATGATGCAGTTGTTGGCAAAACACAAGCTCTGCTTTCAGTGTGTTTCCAAGGCTGTGGTTTGTTACAAATGGGTTTAAAGGGCTCTTTTTCCAGCAAGGAAGTGCATTTGATCCTAGTGGCATCATAATACATTAATTCAAGGGAGATGTATCCTTCAGCAATTTACACTTTGTGCAACTCCATAGAAATCCATTGACAATGCAGTGTAAGCAGCAAACAGCTCTGCTGGACTGGGGAGCCCTGCAGAAGTTTCTAGTAACAGATTGTTTTCAGGTTGAGAAGCAAATTTTAACCAGTTTTCTTGAGCTTAATAGCAATTTATGTAGCACATGATCATCCACCACAGACTGAAGGTGGACAATGCTTCCTCTGGGAAGGGAGTTAAAAGAGTTTAACCTCTTTTATTAAAGCATCCTTCAGAATCCTGGCAAAATAATATCTGAGTGGCTGGAGCCATGAGTCTGGGAAGACAATATTCTGTTCTGTCACAGCCTTGTCTTGTTCCTGCTACATGTTCAAGGAGGAAAAAATGGTGATAGAACAGTGGTGTTTCCGACTGTCCTCTTGATTCCAGCAGTGTGGAGTTTGATGGCTTCTTGAGCCGGAGCTGACCCAGCAGAGTGGGTGTAGTAGCCTGTTGTGGGTGTGGCTGCCATAAATACGAAGTGCTGTGGGGGAATGATCAGGTCCACAGCTTTCTCTGGCAAGTATCACATGAGGTTAAAGAACTGCCCTTTGTATTAACCTGCTGTCTCAGGGTTAGAACTGGCACCCTCAAGTTCCCAAATACCTCTTCCATGCCAGAGCACTCACAGCAGCTTTTCCTATTAGCACTGTACACGAGTTGTGTTTTCCTTTTCTGTTCTTAACCTTCCTAATGCTCAGTATTGTTCACCTACTTATATTCTTTAAAAGTATTTTTTACTCCTAAAGTTGGAGCAGTGTTGTGGAAAAACATGTGGTGTAAACTACAAAACACTCCAGGAATGACAGGAGTGTGAGCGCTCAGTTCTGGATGAGTGGTTCTGATCCCTGAGAGAAAGAACAGGCCATTCTCTCCATCTGAATTGCATTAAAAATTCCTATCCAAGAAGCTTTAATGAAATTAAGAGATTTAAGAAAAGCAGCTGATTGCCAGATGCAGAACAGAATTTCTCTCCCTGACAGAGCTCCTACCAAAATATTGTGACCACTGGAACAAAGAATTGACAAGCCTGGCAGTATCAAAGATCAGGGTCTTCAAGTGTGAAGCAATTTTAGTGACCTGTTGAATGTGCCCTTTTGATTAAAAATGCAGGAGCTTGGCCCTCTCTTATATAAAGTTGCCTCTTTATTTTGCATCCAATTTTTATTTCTCAACTTCAGTGTGGTATTTAAGCTGTGACAGGGTCAGGCATTGAAACAGGATCCAGAAAAGCTTTATGGTTTCCATCCTTGCACACGGAACTCGCTTGGACAAGATGCTGAACAAAATGACCTAATTCTGTGTGCTTTGAGCTGAGCTGCTGGATTAGAATCCTCCAGAGAGCTCTTTCAGCCTGAATTCCTTTATTCCTGAATCTGCCACTTTGCCCACTTGTGCAGCAGGGTTAACAGTGGCAGGTGTCCAGCAGAGGGGAGATGTTGTGGCTGTGCGAGCACTGATGGGAATGGGGAGCAGGGCCACTGAGGTTGTGCAGACTGGAGCTTGCGCTGACTCTGTGTGTGTAATTCAGCAGCCCAGTGTGCAACACACATGTCTCTAGGTGGGAATTGGTGCAGATATGATGTCCTGTGCTAATACACCCTCACTGCCTTTAGAAGACGCCGAAGGGGGAGGAGGAGAGGAATATCCCATTGACATCTGGCTGCTCCTGGCTTCCTACATCCGCCCTGAGGACATTGTCCGGTTCTCTCTGATCTGCAAAAAAGCCTGGACTGTCACTTGCACTGCTGCCTTTTGGACCAGGCTCTACAGAAGGTGAGACTCTAGAAGGTTTTTAAAATGGTTGTGGGAGGTTTCAGTAGAGAGCAGTTCTCTGCAAAGCTGGAAATAAGGGAATCATTCCCTGTAGGCCTGGGCCCTGTGTTTGCACATTGACATAGTGATGCGGGCTTCTCTAGGCAAGGGGTTGTGGAATATTCTTCTCCCTCAAAGACAAGCTGGGAGAGCTGGGGTTGTTCAGCCTGGAGAAGAGAAGGCTTGGGAAAGACCTCCCTGTGGCCTTCCAGTACCTTAAGGGGGCTTATTAAAGGGAGGCAGAGTGACTTCTTATATGGGTGGGTGGTGACAGGACAAGGGGCAATGGTTTTAATCTGAGGTCAGGGTTATATTGGATGTTAGGAAAAAAATTCTTGGCTGTGAAGGCAGTGATGTCCTGGCACAGATTGCCCAGAGAAACTGTGGCTGTCCCATCCCTGGAAGTGTCTGAGGCCAGGTTGAAGCACCCTGGGATAGTGGAAGGTGTCTCTGCCCATGGCACGGGGTGAAATGAGCTGAGCTTTAAGGTTCCTTCCAACCCAAACCATTATAAGATTCTAATGTCACATCTGCTTTGGGTTGGGAAATGGATCTTTGTGGTGTATTCCTTTGTAAAATCTCAGAGCTTTGTGTCCTTTTCTGCTTGGCGTGGCCCAACACTTGTGTATATCAACCTCTCCAAGTGTGTATGGCATGGTCAGTGCTGAAGGGCAAACATCACTGATGGACAACTTGCCCTGCCTCAAGCTCTGATCACAGCCACCTCCCTGTAATTGGGCCATTTTGGAGCTGTATAGTGACAGGAGTAAGTGAAAGCAAGGAGGGCAAAGGGGTGGCCAACTTGATACAAATCCTTCTGTCCCAGTGCATGCCACTGGGATATTCCTTCAGGAGAGAACATTTTCTTTACACGGCTCTACCTGTTGCCCAGGAGGCACAAGCAGCAGGGGCACAGATCAGAGAGCAGATGTGGTCATCCTCGCCCCTCATTTTTAGGGTGACATTCCCTAGCAAAGGCTCCTTTGGAACGTGATCAAGGAATAGCCCTTGAGTGTGGGCATTCAGGCTGCTCAGGCAGTGCTGAGAGCTGCAGTCAGCTCAGCTGGGGGTGCCTGAGAACCTGCAGCAGCCTGCAGCTACATCCCCAGCTGGTCTCTAGGTAAACTAGGAATTATTGGGAATTGTAGCAGGATGTGTGGGCTGGAAGCCTGCCTGGTGCAAGTCACGGCTTTGAGGTTGCCCTGTGATGTTCTGTCAGCAGCACAACCCCCTCGCAGCCCTCAGGGTTTACCAGAGTCCTGTGGTCAGTCGGATGCAGAGTTTTCCTCTGAGAGGGCTCTGTCCCTGCCCTGCCCTGAAGCTGACACCATTCCTGTGGGTTCTGCAGGCACTACAGCCTGGACGCGTACCTGCCACTGCGCCTGCGCCCGGAGTCCATGGAGAAGCTGCACTGCCTGCGCGCCTGCGTGATCCGCTCCCTGTTCCACATGTATGAGCCCTTCGCCGCCCGCCTCTCCAGGAACCCCGCCATCCCAGACAGTACTCCCAGCACTTTAAAGAATTCCAGAGTAAGTGGCATCACTCAGGAGCTGCGATTTGTCTGAGGTGTTGCTGTTTCTGTTTGGTTTGTTTTTTTCTTTTTGGTAGAAAAACTGATGATGTGGAGATGGTCACCAGTGAAGCTGTGTTATAGGATGGTCACTAGCTGAGTATTCTCAGTGGGATTTGTAAAAGTGGGCTGGTTACTTGTACCTGTAGAGTTATTCTTTGGAGTAACTTCTGCCTATAGTAGTCCTATACTACACTGTTCTAACCAGTAAAAGGGCCCTGGTTTCACTGGATGTAAGAACTGCCAGGGATGTTTGCAGAACTCCCCTCCTCTGAATGTGACTCCATAGGATCATCTTTTATATGTTTTGCTTTATTCTGACACTATCTGCCAGAGTACATCTTCTCTCTGTAACAGGCCTCTGGAGAGCTCAGGAGTGGCACTGATGCCAGGAGTTGTGTCACCCTGCTTTCCTGCAGGTCATCCATGGTCTGATGTGTGGTTGAGGCAGGGTGGTGACGCTGGGGTGAGCATGGCAAATGTGCAGAGCCAGTGTCTGCTTTGGGACTGGCTGCACTTGCGTCGGGCTGTGAAGGGTTTGTCTGTGATGTGGGCAAGTAGTTCCCTGTGCTATCCCAGCTTGGAGCACTTGCATATCATTGCTCTTTAATTGCTGTTGGCCATTAACTCTGAAATGCCTTTGTGTCTCTTGTTTGGTTTTAACTTGCAACTGGCTGATACTCTGTGAGCAGCTTAAGCAATGATGTGAATTCTCCACCCTCCAAATCCAAGGTCAAAAACCTGTTGAATGAGGTTTTCGGAGCCAAACTGAAGTGGGTTTCGTTGAGGAGTTATTCATTCTTTTCTATTCAAATAGAGGAGCCTCATCTATCTGTATGTGACATCCTGCTTTTCTTCCTACCACTCCCTAAAGCTGTCATAGTCTCGGGGAGCATCCAGCAGCACACAGGAGGTGGTGCTGCAGCACAGAGAAAAGCACATGCCTCTGTGTGTGGTCTTATCTCTGCATCCAGAGCTCCTCCTTCTCTTCCTGAGTCCCCAGGCTGGGGATCTTCATTCTTACCAACTGAAAAAGCAAGACACTTTGAGGAAATTCCAGTAGTCCTGAGTCCAAGCTCCCACTGCTCGTGGCTGTAGGAGCTGGAACCCTGAGGCGGTGCTGGCAGGGTTGGCATTTCAGGAGGATTCCTGGTGACATCATAACGGCTTTGGTGCCCACTGCTAGTGCTTCTCCTGTACTAACAGTTGGAGGAGGATCCTTTAAGTGCAGTCTTTAATTGTTCAGCTTTTAAAAAAGGAAATTAAATGGGAATGAGACTTTGTCAGAGCAGTGGAGGTTTGATCTAACCCCTTGCAGCATGAAAGAGTCATCCTGAGTCTGGTCTTGCTGTGCTATTGCACTGCAGGACTCTTGAGCTCCACCTGTGGGACTGTGCACAGAAATTCCTCAGCACAGAGGGTTTGGAGGAGGATCTGGCACTGCCTCCCCACGTTCTGGCTTTCCTGGGCTTTGGTTGTACCTTTGTGGGTTGCTGACACTAACAGCAGCGCCTACCTAAACTGCATGTGGCTAGAGGAGAGCCCAGCCCCGGGTATGATCCAACCTAGCTTTTCCTCTTTAATTTCCTTTTTTCTTTCCTTAGCCTAGCTTGTGTGGGACACTGGAGCCGTTATGGTGTCAGCAGAGGTGTTTGCCCTTTAAAGACACCCCATTATTTTGGGCGGAGCGGCAGCCGCACGGCGCGTCTGAAGGGCAGGACGGCTGACCCGAGGACGACATCCTCTGCCCCTTAGGAGGTACTGACCTTTTGTGCTTCACTACTTGCCATGACCAAACAGGTTGCTAGACCAGTCTGTCTCTACAGGTGAACTACAAATGCCACTGATGGTGGAGTTAAACTCAGCAGCATCTTCTGCTCATCTGAGTTAAAAAAATTGGAGAATGTTTTCATTGGAAAAAAATATGAGGGCTGCTTCCTCCCAGGTGGAGGTTATTCCATGCATGTTTCTGAGCTTTCCTCTGCAGAGCTTTGTTGTTCACCTCATGAAGATTGTGGAGAAAAAAAAGTCCTTTAAGGACTCTTGTTTATGGATATGACTCCGAGTGGAAGTAGAGAGTCTTGTATCCCCTTTGGTCTCTTCAGAGCCCCTGTGGTGGAGGCTGGCTCTGGCTTCGTTTTATTAGGATCACTCCATCCTGGAATGAAGTTAAATATGTGCTTTGCCCTGCAACCCAGTCAGGCCTTCTCTCTTCAGGAGAGACTGTGTATAGATCACAGGGAGTTCTCTTTACCCACATTATTCCTCCTTTTCCTGCTGACAGTGATGAAAGATAAGACCAGCTGTGGTGGGCTGGCATCTGTGGTGTGCAAAAGCTTTGAGGGATGGCTGGACTGACTTGCCAGGTTCTTTCCTTGGCTGTTGAAGGCTGGTTGCTTGTACTGTGACTGGTAGGCAGGGATTTCCCTCCTGCAGGAGTTCTTCTGAGCCTCATGCTCTAGAACGAGCTCCTGGGCTGGAGCCTGTGGCCCACACAGTGATAACCAAGTGAAACTGGAGCAGTCCTGGTGTATGTCTGTGTGGGAGGGCAGTGCTGATGACTTCTGAAGCTGTTTGAGGCTGGTTTCTCATTTTCTTTAGAAAAGAGACAGAAGGTTGGTCAGACTGTGCTGTCCTGGCAATGTTTTGGACTTGAAACAGTGACAGTCAGTGCTGGTGATGGCAAGGTCAGGGTCTCCATTTGACACCACAGTGGCTTAGGAACTTCCTCATCACCTCATAGCTCATGTAATGGTCTTTGTATTTCTCTCTAGATCCTTTCCTTCTCAATCCTTATTCTGTTCTCCGTTGTTCCTTGCTTTAACCTTGTTTGGAACCCAGTTTAATGGGAGTTGCTGGTGGGTGGAGGGAATGGGTGAATCTGCACCACTCATCCCTAGGAAAGGGACAAATGGCACAACAGGATTTTGCTGTTTGGCACTTCAATGACTACATGTTGCATGAGGAGTTGGCCTGCTTGAAACTGGAAGATCTACACTGCTGAGAGGGTTCTTTGAACATAATTAATTTGAATAAGTGGCTCCTAATTGCTCCTATGTAATTGTGTTTGCAATTGGAAGCCTTTATGATCTGTTAAAACGTATTTAAAGTGGTGCTTCTAAGGGTTTCACAATTTTCTGTTTCTTTTTTCCACCTCAGTGTCTGCTTTTCTGGTGCAAAAAGATTGTAGGGAACAGACAAGAAGCAATGTGGGAATTCAACTTCAAGTTCAAAAAGCAGGTATGAAAGAACCAGATCAGCTGTGATTTTTGTTTGAAGCAGAAATTATTTTTCTGGGGGGTAGAAGGGAAGTGGAAGCTTTTTGTCCATTCAGACAGTGAATGCAAACTGATTCCCATGGTAAACTAAAGCACGTTGTGGAACTACACTCTGTTTTCAGTCTGTGTTACCAAGACATTTAGAATCCCAGATTTTTATTCCCTCCTTTGGTATCCTTTCCCTGCTATAAAATGTGGATTTTTTTTATACCAATTAATCTCACCTTTGGGTCATCAGTACTGTTTGTTACCAAAACCCAGACTGTCTGACTGCAGTGGTCAAAATGTTCACCAAAATCTGAAACTTCTTGTTATGCCGTTGCCAAGATTTCTCAGAGAAGTGAAGACAGCCAGCACTGCCAGGGAAAGCCTCCAGTAGTGGGTCTTGGGAGAAGCCAGTAATTTCAGGCAACCTTGGGAATTGTGCAGCTTTCCCCTCTAAAGAAATGGTCCTGAAAATTCCCCATCCTGAGTGATGGCATTTTGTTGTTAATGTGACACTTTGCCCAAACACCTCGGGGGGAGGAGAGACCCTGCCAGGCCACACTAGGGAGGAGCAGCTAAACCTAGCAGAGGTTCCTGCTTTGCTAAATTGGCCTGTCTTTCTTTCAAGTCTCCCAGATTTAAGAGCAAGTGTTGCAAAGGTCTCCAGCCCCCCATCCAGTATGAGGAAGTGCACACAAACCCAGATCAGGATTGCTGCCTGCTGCAGATCACCACCTTCAACTTCATTTTTGTGCCAATCGTCATGGGCATGACCTTCACCTTGGTGAGTGGAAGAAAGCTGCCAGGCTTTGCAGCTGAGGTTCCTGTAAGGACATGAAGAAGGCACCTGTAACCTCCTGTGTTGGAATCAGGGATCATAGAGCCCAGCTCCTGGGCCTGCACAGGACAACCCCAAGAATTCCACCAAGTGCCCCTTTTGAGCTGTATAAATCCTACTGCCCTCTCAGCAAACCAGTTCTGGGAATGGTATGGTTAATGAAGAGAGGAAATGCTCAGAATCTCAGTTTAACTTCTCCATTTCCATTGGCTCTTCCCTGTTTGGTGCAATGAATAGAGATAACGTAGAGAATCTGTCAGGAGCTGTGGTTGTTCAGTGTCTGGGGGCAGGTCAGTTACCAGAACTGCAGCAGGTACAGGAGACAGGGAGCAGCACAAGTGGAGGCCTGCCCCTCACAAGAAAATATCTCTTCACGACAATAAATTCTGAGAATAAAATCCCACATGAGCAAACTCATTGAATGTGTGTTTGGTCCCTGATTGGGAGTCAGGGTTTCAGAAGTGGCCAGTGCTCAGGAGAGGTTCAGTCTGGCCTCACTTAGGAGTTGAGCAGTGAGTTCCAGAGTTCTCCTGACAGCCACTTACTTCCAGGTTCACTTGGAATCAGACTCATAAAATTACTTAGATTGGAAAAGATCTTTAAGATCAAGTCCCAGCACTGCCATGTTCATCCCTAACCCATGGCCCAAGTGCCACATCTGCAGGCCTTTTGAACACTGCAAGGGATGGTGACTCCACCACTTCCCAGGCAG
Organism: Illadopsis cleaveri; assembly: GCA_013399915.1. Classification (NCBI taxonomy): domain Eukaryota; kingdom Metazoa; phylum Chordata; class Aves; order Passeriformes; family Timaliidae; genus Illadopsis; species Illadopsis cleaveri. The sequence goes on from VXBB01012724.1 coordinate 14,009, forward strand.
TTCCAGTGTTCTTAGTGTCCTTTTACAGCCCTTACAGCTTCCAGCATGATTATTTAGGGCTGCCAGCCAGAGAGCTGGTTTGGATCCAGTGCTGTAGCCTTGAGAGTGTTACTGTGAAACACCTTAGACTTGTACAATTCAGAGGAATTTACAAAGTCTAGAAGTGTTGTGTTGAGAGCTCTCTTTGTCACTATGACTTTCTGAAGCAGCTCTGGTCTCCTCTCTTGCAGTTCTCCATCTCGGTGAGCACAGACATGCGGCACCACCGCGTGCGCCTGGTGTTCCAGGACACGCCCGTGCACAATGGGAAGAAGCCACGCGTGGAGCAGGGGGTGCAGGTGGTACTGGACCCTGTGCACAGCGTCAGGCTCCTGGATTGGTGGCACCCACAGTACCCCTTCTCCCCAAAGGCTTAGTGCTCTCCTGAAGCTGCAGGAGCCCACAGGGGACTGAATTTGGCAGGCTGAAGAGAATTTCTAGGAACCAGGAAATCCTATTTTTATTTCTGAAATAAATTCTGCAGTCTTCTTGCAAGTGGTTGAAGCTGCTGAGCTAGTTTGTATGTATATAACTTCTGGTCAGTAATGAGCAGAGCTGAGTGTAAAGCAGAAACTATTTGTAACCACACTTTTATGTAAAATTGACATTTTATGATTTGAAAGGAGCTCCCTGGAACTGTTCATTTAAAATCCTTTTGGTGCTAATCAAAGTGGTCCTGTGTTCTCTTGTTCGGGAAGAAGCAGGAGGTTTTGCTTTCCAAGAGCTTTCCATTTTGCTTTACAGGAACAATTTACAAACAAAATCCATATTTGTTTTATTGCAGCAGGATTGCATTCATGCACAGTGTGATATTTCATTGTCTGAGAATCAGTGAGCAAGACAGCAGGTGATCAACAATAATCTTAATTCCCAGCCCAGCAGATCCGAGTTTAAGGAAAGAAAAAGGCATAAATGGTCAAACAAAGGAATTACTTCAAAGAGGAGTTGTAAGGCAGAAGTCTCACTTGAATGTAAAGCTACTCAAGTTCTCACACTGGTGTTTTTCTTTGAAAAGAAGAGCTAAACTTTTAAAACCAGAGAACATAAACAGGGAGGGAGAGGGTGGGATAAACTAAAATAACTGAAGCAGTGATGAAGGATCGACTGTGTCTTTTCATAGAGCAGTGTGAAAATCTTTTCTGTTGAAAGCCCCCAAGCAGCCACTGATTTTGACTAAACAAATTGATTTCTGTGAGGAAGAAGCAACCCTGAAACTTCCTGTGGCTCTGGGCTGATTCCGAAGTGAGGGGTGCAGGGGCTAGGCCTGTCAGGAGTGTGGTCTGACCAGAATGAACCTGCCTGGAGGTTTAATTGAACATGTGGCTCCCTGAGAAGGTGCAGAGCAAGTGCTGCAGGGCAGGGGAGCAGCTGTGCAGATATAGACACTGGACTGAGCTTTGCTGCCGATCACATATCAGTTCCTCAGTCCTACTGCACATCACATCTGGTCCCAAGCAGGAGGAACAGCTCTTGTCCGTGTAGAATGTTCCATAAAACTGAAGGAGAGGGAGTTCTGCCATCTTGGTTTGCACTCGGTGGTCTTCGTGGGTCCCTTTCAGCTCAGAATATCCAGTGATTCTGTGACCCCCACATGACCCTGGTGTAGCTGCTCAGGAGGAGTTTCTTGAATGTGCCTCTGCCACTCTGTAAGTCACCACTAAGGACATCTACCCCAGCCTTGGATCTGTGTTGGAGGCTTTTCATCTTGACTTCAAACACATTTGGGACAGCTCCTACTTCACAGTTCCTGTTCCACCACTGCTGAACTTCTGTTGATGCTGTCAGGTAAGTTTTGAAGTTAAATTGGTTTAATAGGGATAAAAGGCACGAAAAATGTGCTGTCCCTGTGCTTTTGGGGCTGCCACGACAGCAGAGCCTGGGCTGTGTTGTGGTTGTGGTAGAGGAGAGGCAGGACAGGGTTGGGGCTGGGGCTGTGTGTAAGGGCTGCAGGGGCTCCATCCCCAAGGAAGCTGCTCCAGGGCAGTGGGTGACAACAATCTTGCTTTTCCTGTGGGGTTAAACACCACTGAACTCGGAGACAGGTGGTGAAGCTCAGGCAGTGAAACGTCAGGCTGCAGTTTCTAGTTGTCTTGGAGGGAGATGGCAGCTTACTCAGAGCCTGGTTCTGAGTGCTTCAGGCTGTTTTCTGCTACATTGCCTGAAAGCTCCCTCAGTGATGATGCTAGGGCTATGTGCTTGGTGATTGCTGGTTATGCAGGGTCTGGAAGGTGGGAGCAGAGGGCTTTGGTTCCTGCCTCAGGCTGATGGCATTGGAGCAGGCTCGTGTTTCTGTGAGGCTGTGCCGTTATGTGTGGGGAGCTGCTCCAGCTGAGCGGGCCTGGGAATGCAGCCTGGGCCCTGCTTTGGCTCCTGTGCAGAGCTACAGGACAGCTCCTAGGGCTGTGTGTTCTTGCCATCTGGCACAGCAGGAGTACCTTCTGACCAGGGAGCAGAGGTGCTTGGCAGCTCCCAGAATTCCCTGGCTGATCCCAGGCAGTGCAGCCGGTGCGGGTGGCACAGGCTGTGACAGCAGGAAGCAGGTGGATGGGATGTTTCCTCCTACCAACAGACTTGCTAGATTCAAATATGGATATTTAGATACAGACAGGTGCCCCTAAGCCAGAAGTGCCCGTCGCAAGCCAGGCTTTTTCTAGGCTGAAATGTATAAAATGTACAAGAACAATTCTCAGTCTTTTAGTTTACAAAGCTCCTGGTGATCCTGGTGCTGGAGCTGTGCTGATCAGCAGTGCTGGCAGGGATTGGGAACATGTTCTGATCCATGCTGGGAGGCTGAGGAGTGGCAGGGATGCTGTGGAGGGGGCATTCTGCGTCTGTGTAGAGCTGCAAGTGCAGGTGTTCCCCTTGGTCTTTACCCAGAGCATCAGACCCTGAGCCCTGGGCTGAGGTTTGCTCCGTGAGGGAGTGACACCAAAGCTCAGCCCTGAACAGGGGATTTCCACCCTGGCCCCCCAGCCCAGCCTCTCTTGAAGCGTGATTGCCAAGAAGTCCTCGTCAGTGTCCTCCATGGTGGGATGCAGTGAGTGCATCTGCAGGAGTGGCTGTGGTTTGGTGTCACCTGTTTCTGTAGGACATGGCTCAGAGGGGTCCTTGGTGGTGTGGAAGTGAAGCCCCAGATCAGCATCATGATGGCTCTCCCTGTGCTCTCCCTGCTGTGTGAGGCCCTGTTCTACCTTTGCTTTGTCCTGCTCCTGAATAATGGAAGGGCTGTAAACAGATCCTGCCTGTCTCTCTGGTTTCCTAGCGGAGACAGGAAGACTTGGCCACCACCCTCACCCTGCTCCTGTCCTTGTCAGGGATCTGGTATCCTGCAGGAGGTGAGCTGGGTAAGGCAAGGCTTGGGGGCTTGGGGAAGGGGGCTGGGCCTGCTGTAGGTCCCCTTGTGCCTGTCCCATCCTAGTCCCTCTGCTCTGGCCCCAACTGGGGGAGCTGGTGTTCCCTGGCCCCCTGAGCTGGGTGTGCCTCTCCAGCCACGGGGCCCTCTCAGAGCAGCATTTGCACCTGGGGCTTCTCTTTCTTATTCTGAAAGCAAGCAAAAATGTGCCTTTTAGCCTCATTTCAGCCACCTCCTTTAGCCTCATTTCAGCCACCTCCCTATTTCCCCTGGTCAAATACTTCGGTGAGCAGAGTGTGTTTGGGCTTGGGGCCAGAGGGAAGTTTGAGAGCACCTTTGGGTGCCAGGCTCTGGTTGGTTCCTGGGCACTGGGGCTGTGCTGTGGCTTTCACAGGGGGGCAGGTGAAGGCACCCTTTTTTGTCACCCAAGCACCATTTGGGGCTTGCTCCATAGCACAAAGGAATGGCTGGATGAAGGCTCGGCTTGTGGCACCTGCTTTGAGGGCAAGAGGACCCAGGATGTTTGCCTGGGCACCAGGAGCTGTGTCCTAGCTGTTCCTTTCCTGCTCCAGGCAGACTCGTGGATGTGCCTGGGGAAGGTCAAATCCTGCCCTAGTACTGCACCCTGAAGTGGCCTGTGGGGATCAACAGGGAATTTGGTGGCTCTGCTTCTTCCCTTGGCAGTGCTGGCTGTTCCTATGGCAGGGCTGCTGCACCCTGAGCATTGGGGACCCAGGGCTCTGCTGGGTGTCACAGCCCTCCTCCTTTCTGCGGGGGCAGGACCAGGTTTCCTTCTTGTGCAGGGATGGGGGTCAGGGGCAGCTGTGGTAAGAAAAGCCCTCCCCCTCCTGCAGCTGTCACCAAGCCCCACGGTCCTTCCCACCCTGGGCCACTGAGCAGCAAAGCTCTGCTAGGCTGCACTGTCCCAGCTCCCTTGGCCTTCCTGGAGTCCTCCAACCTCTCCCCAGGTGTGAATCCTGGACTACCTCTGCTCCAGTGCAGGTGGGGTGTCCCCAGTGAGCCCCTGGGACCCCACTGGGACAGAGTCACCATAGGAATGTAAGGATTTAACCCCAAACGATGTAGGAAAAATGAAAGCCAGCAGATCCGGGAGCCTGGGGATGTCTCTTCTGCCTTCCCAGCACCATCACCTGCTTCCTGCCCTACCTTATCTCTCTCTCGCAGAGGTGTCCCAGGCTCCATGTGCTCCTACAGGGAGCAGCCGGGGCTGGAAGTTGTCGTCGGGGATTTGTAGAAGACAGTCTGGCAAGAGAAGTGAGGCCTCCCTGAAGGTAGGAGAGGTCCAGGCTAGCAAGGAGAGAAGGGAAGTGGGATCCTCGCTTCTTTGTGAATAAATAAAGGGAAGGGAAGG
>VXBB01012724.1:18860-33023 GCA_013399915.1 Illadopsis cleaveri
AGGAAAGGGAAGGGAAGGGAAGGGAAGGGAAGGGAAGGGAAGGGAAGGGAAGGGAAGGGAAGGGGTTTCCTCTCCATTGGGATGCTGTGGGGTGAGTTGCTGTGTGTGAAGAAGCTGATCTGGTTGGGAGCTGGGGACAAGCGATGCCATTGGTGACTCATGGATGCTCCAGAGCCATGTTCCTGCTCTGGGTCTGGAGGAGGGAAGCAGTGGGAGAAAAGGCTTGAAGGGTGGAGGAACAAACTGGGCCACAGAAAGGCCCCATGTAGCCCACATTGGTTCATTGGGATCAGAGGGGGCTTCATTCTCAGCCCAGCTGCGATGCCCCATGCTCCAGTGAGGATCTGGAGTGTGTAGGGAAGCTGTGATGCCCTGGGGCTACATCCTGGGTGGAATCCAGGTTCTGCCCTCGTCTGGGGTGCCAGGCATGCAGTTCTGGCTCTGCAACCCCAGAGGTTTTTGCCACCTCAGCACAAGAGCTGGAAAATAAATGGGCAAAAAGCTGTGCCAGCTCCGTGTCACCAGCTCCTGGCTCGGTGAAGTGGCAGGTTCGTGCCAGAGTTTGGGATGCTGGGGCTTGGCAAGAGCCCCCAGCGGGGATTGGTGCTGCCCAAAGGACCGGAGCTGCCTGCGAGGATGGGGTCGGTGGGACACAGCTGATGCCATCCTGGGATGCCCATCCGTGAGGCTGCCACGGTTCCCACGGTGGGCTGGGGGCCCTTGGCCCATCCCACGTGGGTCCCCGCCAGCCTGGTCGGTTCTCCGAAGCTCCTGGGGCAGACGCTCCTCCTCTGTGGGAGGCAGGCAAGGACTCGGGGTGGGGCTTTGACGAGCGAGAATCCAGAGTCCGGCCAGCCCAGGGAAGTTGCCGGGGCCGAGCACCCCAGAGAGGCGAGGCTGTCCCCCACCCGTGAGTCTCTGCCCTTGGCAGGTGCGTTCAGAGGGTGCCTGGGGACCCAAGGGTGAGGGCAGGGGGGTGGGCTGGGGGTTCATCAGCTGTCAGCAGTGGGGACAGGATTGATGTAAGTGTCCCTCCCTGCAGGGACCCCCCTGTGCTGTGGCACACCTGAGCTGACCGAAAGCCTTGGCCCCCCGGAGCTGTGTGCTACTGGAACAGGGCATTTCCCTCTTTTGTCCCTGTGGGACAACCCCTGGAGCAGAGACACCCACGGACAGTGTGGCCAGACCCTCACCTCACTCCCAGGGGCCCAGGAGCCCCCATTCCGCACAGCCCCGAATGGCCACAGTTTGCCACGTTGGGGGATGTTGTGCTGCCACAATTTGCAGTGTCCCCCACCCATTTCTGGTACTGGGGTCCATCCCACTCCTTGCCATCCCAGGTACCCCCAGGGCAGGGTACTGAGCTGTGCTGCAGGAGAGCTGATGTTTACTCTGCTGGGTGATGTAGCCTTTGTCTGTGTCTCAGTTTCCCCCAGCATGGAAAGGCGCTCCTGGCAGTGGGAAGGAAGCCCTTGCTGTTCCTCCTCCTCGTGCAACCAGCCCTGCTCTCCCCAGTGCCGGTGGAAGCAGCTGCCTGCACACTGGGAGTTTCCTCAGAGCCTGGTGGGACTGAGGCTGGGAATGGACTGTTCCCTTCCCCTGCCCTGGACTGAGGCTGGGGAGGAGTTTGGCTCCAAGCAAGTGGCTTTCAGTTCCTCCTGGCCAACGTCCCCATGGCAGGGTGGCTTTTGGGGACATCTGCAGTGGGATGCTGAGCTGTGGGGAAGGTGCATGAGGTGCTTGGAGCAGAGTGTGGGGACAGGGATACCCTGTGGAGGCACTTTGAGCTGGAGCAGGAGGATGCTGCACCCCTTGTTGTGCCCACTTACCTGCATTGCTTTGTTCCTCCATGCAGGCAGAAATCCAAAGCCAATTAGGGTGCTAATTATGGGGCTGCACTCATTACCTTCTGTTCTGTTCTGTGCCTGTCACCCCTGTTCCCCATAGGCTGCCTGCTCCTTGGGTGAAGTTGCTGCCTGTGAGAGCTGGAGTGCTGAGCAGCATCTTGTTTTCCATGCAGGATGGGCTGTTGGCAGCTAGACATTCTCCAGCAGGCAGAAAAACCTTTGGCCACCCAGAGTTGACAAAAGCCCAGCCTGGCATGTGGCCAAGCCTTGCCCTTCCCAGCTCACCTGGCTGTAGATCCTGGAGGTCAGGGCTTGGAAATCTACGTCCAGGGTGGTGTCAGAGTGTGATCCCTGATGCTGCTCCCCCCTGAGCTGGTGAGGTTCCCCATGTCTCCAGAGCTGTAAGGGATGGAGAGGCCCCACTCTCTGTTGGGACCTGGACAGAAATTTTGAGCAGCTCCAGGAACTTGTTGTCTCTGCCAGGAGTCAGTCCCGCCCTGCCTGGGAGCGCAGCTCTCTGGCTCCAAGTGTTTATCTCCAAGGAACGAGCCGTGTCCCTGGGCGGGGTCGGTGCTCCAAGGACGGAGTGGCTGCGGATCGGATCGGGGACACCTGCTTGGCGCCAGCCTCTTGAAGAGCTGACAGACCCACCAAAGGACTCCTGGGCACAAAAACTGGAGTGACCTCCTTAAAATAAGCCCAGCACAGGCTCCAGAGAAGTGGCCCCAGAGGTGCTGTTGGGGCAGGAAATTGTTCAGGGCACAGTCCTGGGCAGCCCAGCCTTGGTTTGGGAAGGCTTAGGAGGGATTTTCCTCCACATTTGCATTCAAAGCTGCTTTGACCAAGCCAAGGCACTGTGAGCAGTTTGGATGGGGCTGAGAGTGTTTGCCCTGTCAGGCTGGGCACTCGCCCGTGCTTAGCTTCTTCTCTTCAGGGCAGCATTGTCATATTTATAATGGAAAAAACCCAGGCAAACACAGGAGCCTTTTGGCCTCCTGCCACACCTCTGCTACAAGGTAAAATAACTCAAGTTCACTGCAACTTCCTTGAAGGTGGCACTGTTCCCTCAGGGACACCTTTCTTGTCCTACCAAGCAGGGGTCAGGGCTGGGACAGGGTGAGCTGGTGCCTGGCTGGAGGAAAGTGGGGAACTGCTTCCCCCTCACAGTGCTGGAAGAGCAGCCTGGGCCCATTTGAGACCTGAGTGTTTCCCAGAGCTTGGTGACATGTCCTAGGGTGTTGGTGACTGGTCCTGGGGTGTCCCCACAACCTGAAGGTTTTTCCTGAGGTAGTGTCACCTGCATTTTTTCTGCCTCCAGCTCCAGGGTGCTGCTTGGGGTGTCCCAGGGCAGCTGAGGTGTTCTGGGGGTGTTTTGGGGGGGATTTTATACCTGGCTGATTTTGTCCTGGTCAGGTTGGGATGTCCCTGTCCCTGCCCCTGCCTGCCCAAAGAGGACAGTGCACAAGTGTCCTCTGATGCCCCACGACTGCTCCCCCGTGTGCATCTGTGGGTGTTTGGGGCCTGGGGGCAGTCCTAGAGGTGTATCCAGGTGCCCATCCAGGAGGTGGTGGCTTTCCCAAGGCTGTGCCCTGACATGTCCCCTCTCCCCAGGCCTCAGCTAGTAGGGGCCATGCGATGCTCCCTGAAACGCTCCCTCACGGTTCTGCTCGCTACCTCTTTCCTCCTCCTCCTCCTGCATGGGGGCAGCCGGCAGGAACAGGATCCCCTGGAGGTGAGTCCCCAACCAGTGATGTCCCACTGGAGAGGTCACTGGAGCATCCTCTATCCTTTCCTGCCCCACATGGAGCCCAACCTCAGCTCTGCGCTCTTCCCTGCACCTTGTCACCCTCAACCCCCAGCTCTGCCTTCTCCTCTCCCTGGGGTTGCCCTGGGCAGCTGTACTCCCCTGAATCCAGGAGCTGGGAGGGCAGGACAGGGGCTCCCCTTTGCTTCTGGGTCTCCCTGTTGTCATGCACCCTTGCTGCATAGTGCTCTGGGGTGTGACCTGGTTGTCTGTGGCTCCCATGCAGGTGGAGCTCAGGGGCCTGGCTCCTGACACGATCCTGCAGCTGCTGCAGCCGCAGGGAGCCCAGCACATCTTCAGGGACACAGTCAAGCTCTCTGCACTCCACAACGTCTCATACCAGATCCTCGCTGGCTCCCTGGCTCCCCTAAAAAGTGAGTGGTCCTGGACCCTCTGAGTGTGCACATCTGGGTGTGCACAGCTGCACATCCCAGCATAGACCTGCCCCCTCACTGCTGCTGGGGCAGGCCGGGGCTGTGTCCAGCCTTTTTGGGTGGGGACCTGCCCACAACCTCCTCCAAAACCTCCACAACCTTCACTGCTCACTCGGGGGATGGAGTTGGGGAAGCTCCATACGCTCCATGCAGGGTTCAAGTTTCTGCACCTTGGGACTGGGGTGACCCCGGATGTTCTGGGCTTCTTGGACCTCCCTGGGGAGGGTTGCTGAGATCCCATCTCCCTGGGGTTGAGGTTCCAGTGGAGACGATGAGCTGGACCACTGGGACAACCCCACAATGTGGGAGAAGTGGGCCAAGCTCTTGGACAGGTGCACCAAGAAGCAATTCCCATGCAAACCCTGTGGGAAGGAGCTCAGAGCAACCTGTGAAGCTGTGCTGGAACCAGCACAGGAATGGTGCTGTCCCGACCATCAGGAAGAGAAGCTGAACCAAGGCAGCCAGTGCTGGGCCATGGGGAGGACAGAAAGTGCCTGATCCCAGAGTGGGTGTATCTCCATGAGGTGTGGAGTGGGGAATGCTTCCAGGATGTGCAGCCATACCAGTAGGCCATTCCTGCCCTATAGGCTGTCTCTGCACTGTTACTTGCCTGGGTTTGGGTTTTTGAAGGTGTTTTTCAGGAATATTTCTTCAGAGGAGCCCCTGCCTCCTCAGCCTGCCTCTTGCTGCCATTTGGACAAATTTTGGGTCCCTCCTGAGAAGCTGAAGGCTTCAGCTTCAGGAAGGACCCACCGGCCTCAGACATGAGGTTACAAACAGCACTGACCCTGCAGGCTGGCCATGAGAAGAGGTTTTTGGAGCCCTTTCATTACATCTTGCAGAGAAGAACATCACTGTGGTGATCCCAGGTCACCCCTCTGCCTGTTCATGCCTTTCCTTTGCCTTGCAGAATTCCTGGCAGTGGGAATGGCATCCGTGCAGAGGCCGCGTGGTTTCTACCTCCTCGCCACACTCCAGTCCCTCTTCAGCCAGTCCACAGAGGAGGAGCTGCAGGAGATGGTGGTGGTGGTGCACCTGGCTGACACTGATCCTGGCTGGAACGTGCGTGTTGCCGCCACCATCGCCCAGAAGTTTGGTCACCACATCCTCCTCGGCCGGCTCCTGCTCATCCACATTCCCCCTGAGTTCTACCCCACCCTGGAAGGCCTGAAGAGGAACTTCAATGATGCAGAGGAGCGGGTGAGGTTCCGCTCCAAGCAGAACGCAGACTACGCCTTCCTGCTCAACTTCGCCGCCAACCTCTCCTCCTACTACCTGATGATTGAGGATGACGTGTGGAGTGCCAGGTCCTTCCTGACGGCCATCCGCAGGGCACTGGCTTCCCAGGAGGGCTCCAACTGGGCCACCCTCGAATTCTCCAAGCTGGGCTACATTGGAAAGCTCTATCGCTCCAGTGACCTTCCTCGCCTGGCTCGCTTCCTCCTCCTCTTCTACCAGGAAATGCCCTGTGACTGGCTGCTGGTCCACTTCCGCCAGCTGCTCACCCAGAAGGACGTGATCCGCTTCAAGCCCTCCCTTTTCCAGCACATGGGCCTCTACTCCTCCTTCCAGGGCACCGTCAACCACCTGGAGGACGAGGATTTCCAGGCCAATGCCTTGGACCTCCCAGACAACCCACCAGCATCCGTGTACACCAGTATGTCAATCTTCAAGAACTATGAGCCCCTCAAGGCCTACAGCTCAGCACAGGGGTACTTTTGGGGCAAAGACCCAGTAGCTGGCAGTACTTTTTCCATTGTGTTCCAGCAGCCAACCCTAGTCAGCCGTGTCCGGGTATGCACGGGTTCTGTGGAGCACCCAGGCGATTTCCTGCACGCAGGGGTGCTGGAGCTGGGTCAGCGCCAGGACCGCAGCCAGGACTGCTCCTCTTACACCCCCGTGGGCTCCTTTGAGAAGGGGACCCTGGAGCAGCAGGGCTTGGAGAGGGTCCTGCCTGGGCCTGTGGAGTGCGTGAGGATCCGGGTGACCCAGGACCAAAGTGAGTGGCTCATCATCCAGAGCATCGACATCTGGACCATAGCAAGCACTTGAGTGCAACACCTGTGGCAGGGTGTCAAAGCAGCTGGATTTGGTTCTAAGAGGTCCTTCATTTTTCATATTCCCTTTTTGGATAAGAAATTAAGTCATTGACTCCCACTGCCCCATGTCTGGAGAGATGGGAACCACTGCTGTGGGCTGTGGATGGGTCTGGGAGGGGGGCCCATCATGATGTGCCTACTGTGGGGGTGCCCCACTGAGGGAGGCACAGGAAGGGGAAGGAGCTTGGGAATTCAAGGCTGGGCAGTAGAAAACCTTTCCTCCCAGGGAGGATGATGTACAGTGCAAAGCTAATCAGCTAATTAACAGGTAGGCAATTAATCAGGCAGTGGTATTTTTTGCAGCCTTTCCACACCATACCTGCTGTAAGTTTTCTAACTTTTTCCAAAACTCTTGATTTTTAACTCCCTTCTCTCTGATCCCATTTCCTAGCTGCTCCGGGAGGGCTCAGGGGAAGGTCTAGGGGTGCTGCTCACCAAACTCCTCACCCTGCAGGCTCAGCAGGTTTGTGGCAGCAGCAAGCTTGCACTGGTTCTCAGCCATTTCCCAGTGCTGATCGGGGGCCACTAGATGGACTCATCGGCCTGGCCCTGGGCAGCGCCTCCCACCAGCACTGCTTGTTCCTGCCCTCGACGGGAAAAAAAAATCAATTCCCCAGGACCTCCCCTGTGTCCATGTGGGATTCACATGGAGAGGGAAAGACAGGCAAGATGGGGCTTCTACAAAGGGGAGGAAGACCCAGAATTGTGTGCCAGGGAACAAAGATGAGCCAAGGAAAATGTGACATCGGTGTAATGTGAAGCTCTGGGTCCTTTTTAGTTCAGTTGGGTGCTGAAGGGTAACTGGGTTACACACAGGCTCCCAGAAACTGTTGTTTGGGTTTGTCTGGCAGGGTCAGCTTGGAGGCCTGAATGCTCTACTAGCAACTGCTGGCCCCAGCATACAGGGCAGTGACTGGCACCTCTCCTAGTTAGGCTTTTAGCAACAATTTCTCAGCTTCCTGCAAAGGAAGAATTCCAGTCTGCTCAGCTTTCCCACGGGATGGCCCAGAGAAGTTACGTCACTAATCTGTGCCAAGCAGGACTCTGGTCTGCCCACGTTCCAAGCTTGGCTCTCCTGGAGCAGGACAGTCGCTGTCAGCAGGGAGCAGTGCCAGGGACACTCCTGCAGTGCCATAACCATAGCTCTGGCTTGAGCACCTGCTGGGCACTGGGAGGCAGATGGAGAGCTCCAGACCTAGCATGATGGGGTTTTTCCCCTAAAAAAAAGCCACTCAGGTAGTAGATCTTTGTCTGCGTTTAACATGGAGGTGCTACACCATAAACTCCAAATGTTCTCAGTGGGATCAATACACACTGCAGAACCACTGCAGCTTCCTCCACACAGCCACTGTCAGAGCTCTTGGAGTATTCTGAGTGGCACAAGTGTCCACTTCCCAGGGCCCTGACAAGTGTTTCCAGTGCTCCAGGAGAGCCTTTGCCCCAGTTCTCTTGGACAGAAATGCCACTGCCCACCTGGGGAGAACACCAAGGGTCACCAGTGTGGGTACAAATGGAGAGGTTTCACCCCAAGAGGTTTTTATCTACTAGTAAAGCACAAAAAGATAAAAACATAAATCAGCTTTTTACCTGTTGGACTCTTACTGATGTACGTACTAACAGGTTTTGTGATATTCGCCTGCCTAGAAGCAAGCTGCAGTGTCAGTTATGCTGGTGTAAAGCTGGACAGACTCCAGAGGTATGGAAATCTCTCCATTTACATCAGGATAGGCAGAAGCAGCAGTGCCCACTGGCAGAAGCCCCCTCCCCTTTGCTCCTGTGCTGCACACGTGGCTCAGCACCACAATGGCCAGGGACCATCAGTGCACACTGGAGGAGGAGGAGGGGGTGGCTGCTACATCCCGGAGAAGCATCACATAATTTATCCCACACCAAAATTCTCCCACTATTTTTATCCCAGGAAGACTCAGCCAGCTCCCAGTGCTCTGTTCGCAGCCCCTGTCCCTGCTGGAGTCCTGTGTTCAGCCAAGCTCCACATGGCAGCCATAGCCCAAGGGGCCAGCGTGGCTGGGCAGGGGACACAACCAGAGAAGACTTTAGGGCTGCTGCTCCCTCTGGAGATGGTGAATCAGGGAGGGTTGGAGGTTCCATTCCAACGCTGGGGTGTCCTGATGTGGCAGAGCCCAGCAGGGCCTAGCTGAGCATCTTGTGCCGGTCAAACACAGTCTTCCTCTGCTCCTGCACCTGCCGCTTCCAGCGCTGCTGCGCCCCCTCCACCCGCTCCAGCACCGTGTTGGCCCTGGCACCAGCCAGGGTGGGCGCTGCGGCCAGGGAGCGAGTGTCCTGCAAGGAAAGGAATGGGGCTGGAGACCAGGCAATGCCCAGCCCAAACACAGAGGGAGGCAGCTGACTTGAGGAAAAACTGCACCTCAAAGAGCAGTTCAAGGTTCGTGTTGTTCTGATGAAAAACCTCCTTTTCAGAGCTCCTCTACACCAGCCCCCAAGTCCTTGCTCTTGGGGATCACCCACGAGTCCAGATAAAAGTCACTGGAACTGCACGAAGTGTAGAGCTCTGCTGGAAATCCCCTCTTGGTGTCTGCAGGGAGCCACAGTGCCAAAGGGAACCACATCCCCCTGCTAAAACCAGGCTGATGATGGATGAAGATCCATCATGGCACAGGAACAAGGCCTATCCCAGAGGACTTATTCCAGCACACCGGAGTGATATAAACCTCATGTAACACCAGGCATTTACCATGTGCACCTGGATCTGAATTACTGCTGCAGAGCAGGGTGCAAACCCATGACTTTGGGATACAATTCACCTCCTCCTGCAGGACCTATTTTTCAGCAGAGGGAAGCAATGGATGGACTGTGAACACTGAAGCAGCTGCTCCTCACTTACGTGAGTATGAAGGAATTGGGCCAAATAGGTTATACTCACAACAAAGTACAAATAGGACAGTCCAACCTAGTGCTGCAACTGCATGAATTTTATGCAGCAAGAAATTTCCTCCCCCAAAACTAGTGTGTGACAAAGAGAGAAAGAGGGAAAGGGTGGCTCTTTCTTTGCTACTGGATCCTACTCATTTTGCCCATGGTTTGTATGTCAGCATCCCACAAAAAGATGGCATTTGAATGAAATTGTGCTCTGTCTAGAAGATGTTTCAGCCAACGCTTAAGCTCGTCCTTCCCTGAAAGCTCAGTACCACAAAACTTCCCCTGGTGCACTGCACAAACAGAATCTATTTGACTTTTTGTTCCCTCTAGATGGACAAATGAAATTCAGGCCAGTTGCTACAAAGCCCCTTCTGCCTCTGAGGGCAGGGCATGCCTTGAGCTCATTACAATGAGCTTTGAATATTCCTTGTGCTTCTGAATGACCTGCAGAGATCTGAGTCTACATGTTTACCTGTGGAAGTGCCCCCAAAGCAGCAGTGCTGGTCCCTCACTGGATGAGAGGAGACAAGCAGGAGGTCACTGTTTTCCTGTCTCCCATTCTCCTGTCCCCCTCTGCACCCCCTGCCCTCTCACCTCACTGTCCTCCTCGTTGTGCAGGGGCTGGGTGTAGGGGTCTGGTTTGCGGATCAGGGGGTCTACGAGCACCAGGAACGCCATGTAGAGCAGCAGGGCTCCCACCACCGACAGGTAGATGATGATGATCACCTGCAGTTGAGGACAGCGCAGGGGGAAAGGATAAGCAGTGTAGATAAGAAGCACCACAGGGGTCAGGAAGGTCCTTTGCAGCTGCCTCTGATGTGTGATCTCTTGTTCTCATTTTGTTCACAAGTGTCTCTTGCTCTTGCCAGGAGGCTGAGGTTGTGCCATCACTGCACAAACTGTGCTGATGCTCTCACTGTGCCAAGTGAGGGCATGTTCTGCACATAAAGAACAATGAGATGGGGCCCTTGTCAGGGATGATTGGCACTGTCACACATCCCCAGCAAGAAGACTGGGCTCCCATACAGCTCTTCACTACCAGGAATGCCCCTGGCTCAGACACGGAATCATAGAAGTCACAGAAATCACAGAATCTCTGAATCACTGAGGTTGGAGATGTCTGAGATCATGGAGTCCAATCTGACAATTCCCACCTTGTCACCCAGAGCCCAAAGCACTCAGTGCCACATCCAATTGTTCCTTGAACACCTCCAGCTACAGTGACTCCACCACCTCCCTGGGCAGCCCCTTCAAGCATCCAACACCCT
Source organism: Illadopsis cleaveri (assembly GCA_013399915.1). Lineage (NCBI taxonomy): Eukaryota > Metazoa > Chordata > Aves > Passeriformes > Timaliidae > Illadopsis > Illadopsis cleaveri. Next base: position 29,211 of record VXBB01012724.1, read on the forward strand.
TTTAGTGAAAAAATTCTTCCTAATGTCCAACCTAAACCTCCCCTGGTGCAGCTTACGACCATGTCTTCTTATCTTGTCATTGGCTGCCTGGGAGAAGAGGCCAACCCCCACCTGGCTACAGCTTCCTTTCAGAGAGTTGTAGAGTGAGCCCCTGCCACTGCCACCAGGTACTCGCTGTGACAGTTATCTCTTTTTGGGCTCCTCTCCAGGAACCTACCAATGTGGCAATGCCTGGGCTGCTGTGGCACAGCAGGAGGCAGGGCACAGGCAGTGACTGCAGTCACCCTGGGCTGCTGTGGCATGTCAGACAGTAGGGTACAGGCAGGGGACTGAGCTCAGGTACCTTGATGGTGGTGGTGCTGCGCTCCTCGTACTTGCACTCACAGAGCAGGCAGTAGGCCTCCACATCATTCCCAGGCACTGGCATGGGCTCCACCACGTGCAGACAGTTGCTGCAGCACAAACAAACCACAATCAGCAGCAGCACAAGGTGAAACCAGTACTCTGTGCAAGAACACTGGGGTGACTTTGTCCCAGCTTTCCTGTCAAGCTGATAATAACACTGATCTAGTGTTAAAGGCACCCCTCACAGACTGTCCCAGCGCCTTTTGCAGGGATCCAGTCCAGCTGGAAGGGATTGGAGGGCACACCCTACCAAGAGTGGTGGATTAACATATCATCCCAGATTCCTCAATTTGTTTAAAAAAATTCTCCTGGCCTGGGTTGAATATCACCCACCAAAGCAGCTCCCTCTGCAAACAAACATACAGGCAGGGAATCCCTTCCTCAGCACCACCTGGGAACTCCAGAGCTTGGCTGTCAAGGACTGACCCCTGAGGCTGCTCCCACTCACTCACCAGTCCTTCTGGGACACATTCTTGTTGTAGATGTGCCCGCTGATGTTGCGGTACGGGGGGCAGATGCACTTGCAGCGAATGTCCTCGGAGCTCTGCAGGGCACAGGAGCCATGTGAAGCAGGGAACACAGCTCTGTCCCCTCACACCCCACCTCTGCTGTGCCCCACACATGGCTCAGTGTCACCCACCTTGCTGGCCTGTGCTGGGGGACACAGAACACAGCCCAGCAGTACCAGCAGCAGCATGGGGCTTGCAGAGTTCCGGGAGCTCTGGGCAAACATCCTGTGAGCCTGAGGGAACAAAACTTACATCCAGGATAGAGCATCTCAGCTGAAAGCAGCCACAACAAGGTAGTCAGAGATTTTTTTTGGCCCACTTGCCTCTGTTTTGCCCAGGAAGAAGAAATTTGTTACTGAATCACAGCTGATGCCAGCCAGGAACTCCTGGAAACACTTAACACAGATCCCAAGAACACTCCTGTCAGAAGAGCTTCAACCCTGTACAACCACACATCCAAACTACCCCAGCACTGCAAAAATATTGCTAATTTCCTTACAATTGGACTTGCACAAAACCTCCCATTCCTCTCTTACTACCCTGGAGCCCAGCAACAGGTGTTTTGGTGCTGACAGTTTTGCTCAGTAAAAGACACAGAACTGACCTGAAGCAGTACACTGAGGCTTCCCTGTGGCACTGTCATGAATGGTAAATCGTTCATCTTCTGACACTCAAAGTCTTGCTGCTGAAGGGAATTATGTATTTTCCTGTCATGAGCTATGGGAAAGGGATGGAATATTCCTAAGTATTCCAAACCAATTCCTAAACCTCCTTTATATCAAGATACCTGTTCAGTAAATCCTGATTTGAAAGTTACTTCAAGCTGGTAGCTTGGTGAATTCATTAATGCCTTTTGCTACATATCACAGAGTGGTTTGGGATGGAAGGGACCCTAAAGATCAACTTCTTCCAACTCCTGTGTGTGTGTGGGTAAAGTTGTTCCAGAAACGTGTGCTTCCACAATTCTGTAAGAATATGAATTTATTCCCTGTGCCACAAAAGGCAACTTGGCCTTGGCCAGGCTGGCATTCACCCTCAGAGAAAAGGTGGAGCAAGTGTTGGGGACCTTGGGACAGCATGGAAGAGCTGCTTCAGCAGGGGAAGGGAATTTACACCTTCATTAGTCAGCTCCCAGGTAATCCCACAGCTTACTCCAGGTACTCCATCACCTGATCGGATTCCATTGAGATTTAAATTACTGCAATATTCCGTCACCCTTTGCTTTATCTTATGTCAACATAATTCACATAATGCAGTACAAACACCAAGTTCACGCCAGCAACTTCTAACAAGCTGCCAGACCTCCAAAATGCATCCCAATCCTATCACCTCATCCCTTGATTTATTAAGCTTTTGCACCACAGTTTCAAAAATCTCCTCAAACAATGGTCCTTTCTAGGGCAACTCCTCTGTACATCAGGGGTCCAGATCATCACAGATCTGGGGAACAGGACTGATCTGAGCTGCCCAGTGCACGTTCCCCATTTTAAGTGGGTCTGGACTTCTGTCTGAATTTTTAACACAGCAATGGGGCATGTATCTGGAATTCAGTTTTAGCCTCTCAGCCCAGTTCAGAATATCTGAACTGAATGAATGATATCATGAATGTCACTAATTAGTAATAGTAGGGGAAAACATGTGATCTGTTACACCATAAACAAAAACTTAGAACCTGGGCAAAATTCAGGCACCATGAACTGCAGAACACCCTCAGCCACACAAAGGATAATTAAGGCATATTTATCTCCAAGTTTGACAGCAAAGGAACACATGCACACGTGCCTTAGAGCTATTTTTTCCAGACCATCAGCCCAGCCCACAGCAGGCTGGGCCATGTAGCCAAAAGCAGCTGCATCTCGACCAAACGCCACCAGTGCAGTAAGCACAGCAGTGGGTACGTGGTTGACGTTAAGTTTTCAGGGGCTGTGTGTGGCAGCTCCCAGGATGAGCCCCCATAAAAGGCTGTCCAGATCACCATGCCGTGCTCCTTCTCCCTGGGAGTGCCCAATAATCACCTCATGCTTCATCTCCCCATCCCTGGAAGTGTCCAAGGCCAGGCTGCATGGGGCTTGGAGCAGCCTGGTCTCGTGGAAGGAGTCCTTGCCCAGGGCAGCGGTTGGGCCTGGATGAGCTTTATGGTCCCTTCTCACCTAAACCATTCCGGGATTGATTCTGTTAACATCATCTGGAGCCTTCTAAGACTCCGGCCCGTTTCCCTTCCCGGATCTGTATTCGAACCACCTCCGACACCGACCCGGACCCAAGGTAGGGCCGGACCCCTCAATTCCCGCCGAAGGCCCGGATGCTCCCTCAGCCCTCCAGGGGCTTCCACCGCCTGGTCCCACCCGGCCTCCCGGGATGCCTCCGGCAGTGCAGGCCGCCGCCGCCCCCCGAGCCCCAGGTCTCGCACAGTCTCGCTCCGGCTGTGGGGAGCGGAGCAGGACCAGGACTGGGCCCGACGGCCCGCAGGCCCCGGGCCATACCCACCCCATAACTGCCCCTTACCTGCCCCTCGCTCCAGCCCAAGCACGGCCCCGCCCTGTAGGCCCCACCCCGGCCCTTCCCGCACGCCCATTGGCTACGGTGCAGGACGCTAAGTGACAGACAGCACCGCTGGCCAATCGGAGGACAGGCAGCCCAGCCGGTAGCTGAGGGCGGGCCTGCTTTCCGCAGAGCTGAGGTGGCGTGGTTGCGGTGGTGCTGGCGACAGCCTCCGTGGTGTCGGGACTTGCTGTTGCCGGAGTGGCCTTCGGTGGACATGACCCGGGCAGCTCCCGCCTGCTTCTCGTACAGGGCAGTGCCACCCCGTCCTGGGGCTGAGCCGCGGGGTAGCTCCGTTCCTTCTCAGCCCCTTCTCACTTCACCCCCCCGTTCTCCCCCCACAGCCCCTTCTCCCCTC
>VXBB01012724.1:33054-44812 GCA_013399915.1 Illadopsis cleaveri
TCCCCTCATAGTCCCGTTCCCCCTTAATGGCCCCTCTCTTCGCTTACAGACCCCGTTCGCCCCTCACACACTGCTCTCCCTTCACGGCCCCACTCTCCCGTCGTGGCCCTGCTCTCCCCTCACACCGATGGTGGTCCTGTGGCTATCAGAGGGAAAAGCCCGGGCCGCAGTAGTGCCCTTGCTTCTGTTTTTGGCTGATTTATGGTTATAGACAATATCAGTGATCCTTCAGGTTCAAAGGCTTCGGTCTTGCCATGAACCTCTTGTATTTGAGACTTGTGACTCATTTAAAAAGCCTTGGAGGCTTTTGTCCCAAGAGGGACATTGTGCCTTTCGAAGGCGATAGGGTCTGGTGTTTGCCCAGATAACATTCCTGAGATGTGGTTCTAGTAGTACCTCGGGTTTGCCTCCCGTTCTGTGTCTGCACCCTTCAGGTGTGCAAATACCCCCAAGCCCCGTCTTTGCTCCAGTGGTAGCTCCCAGGAGGTTCCGTTCACAGCTGGAGGGATTGAGGGTGTCAGGAAAATTCCACAAGCGCCAGAGGTTTATGTCCAAAAAGGAGACAGAAGAGTTCTGCAATTCAAATAAAGGAAGAGAGTCCACCACTTCACGCGCCTGCAGGGCTTTATCTCTCCAAGTTTTGGAGGGTGCAGCCTCCTTTTATCCTAAATTCCCAGGCACGTGTTGCCCTCTTCTTTCCCCATTCGCTGAGGTACCAGGAAGGTTCAGCCTTCCCGAACCGCCTACCACACGTTCCCCCTTGAAGCCGTTATTTTACCCCAAAGTTCAGGCTTGTGCAGACACTTGACTGTTTCAGGAGCCACACTGTCTGGGCTCTGCAACAAACCNTCTGCAATTCAAATAAAGGAAGAGAGTCCACCACCTCACGCGCCTGCACGGCTTTATCTCTCCAAGTTTTGGAGGGTGCAGCCTCCTTTTATCCTAAATTCCCAGGCACGTGTTGCCCTCTTCTTTCCCCATTCGCTGAGGTACCAGGAAGGTTCAGCCTTCCCGAACCGCCTACCACACGTTCCCCCTTGAAGCCGTTATTTTACCCCAAAGTTCAGGCTTGTGCAGACACTTGACTGTTTCAGGAGCCACACTGTCTGGGCTCTGCAACAAACCTGCTGCCCAAAGTTAGTAGAGACATTAAGACCCATTTTAAAGACGTTAACGCCTATCCCTTCACGAATAAAATAGTTTGTAATGACATTAGCTTTCCTCTCAAGGGGCTTACCTGCTTCTCTGGCACTTTGCTGCTTTACCTGGTGCAGATTTACCTGATCTGTGCTGCTGCATAAAGTCAGGACCTAAATTTTTTTCAGGTTAAAAAATCCCTTGATGGAAAAAAATGAGACCGAAACCCCTGGTTTAACTTCTAGAAACAGATTCACAAAATCAAATAGGTTGGAAAAGACCTTTGAGACCATCGAGTCCAACCTGTGCCTGACCCCCACCTTGTCATCCAGTCCAGAACACACAGCGCCATGTCCAGGCGTTTCTTGGACACCTCCAGGAATAGGGACTCTACCATCAGAAGTCCCTGGGCAGCCCCTTCCAGTGCCTGACCACCCTTTCCATGGAGAAATTCTTCTGGATGTCCAACCTGAACCTTTCCTGGTACAACCTGATGCTGTTTCCTCTTGTCCTGTTCTTGTTCCCTGGCAGCAGAGCCTGACCCCCCCAGCTTCCCCCTCCTGTCAGGGAGTTGTGCAGAGCCAGAAGGTCCCCCCTGAACCTCCTTTTCTCCGGGCTGAGCCCCCCCAGCTTCCTCAGCCACTTCTGGCACTCCAGCCCCTTCCACAGCTCCATTCCCAGCTCCGTTCCTAGCTCTGGACTCTCTCAAGCGCCTCGATGTCCTTCCTGAACGCACCTGCCATGGACCTCTCGTGGGAGGGTGTTTCCAGTTCTGACAGAGTTTGCTCCTGATATAGGGAATTTATAACTAAATTCAAACAGATTANGTTAACGCCTATCCCTTCACGAATAAAATAGTTTGTAATGACATTAGCTTTCCTCTCAAGGGGCTTACCTGCTTCTCTGGCACTTTGCTGCTTTACCTGGTGCAGATTTACCTGATCTGTGCTGCTGCATAAAGTCAGGACCTAAATTTTTTTCAGGTTAAAAAATCCCTTGATGGAAAAAAATGAGACCGAAACCCCTGGTTTAACTTCTAGAAACAGATTCACAAAATCAAATAGGTTGGAAAAGACCTTTGAGACCATCGAGTCCAACCTGTGCCTGACCCCCACCTTGTCATCCAGTCCAGAACACACAGCGCCATGTCCAGGCGTTTCTTGGACACCTCCAGGAATAGGGACTCTACCATCAGAAGTCCCTGGGCAGCCCCTTCCAGTGCCTGACCACCCTTTCCATGGAGAAATTCTTCTGGATGTCCAACCTGAACCTTTCCTGGTACAACCTGATGCTGTTTCCTCTTGTCCTGTTCTTGTTCCCTGGCAGCAGAGCCTGACCCCCCCAGCTTCCCCCTCCTGTCAGGGAGTTGTGCAGAGCCAGAAGGTCCCCCCTGAACCTCCTTTTCTCCGGGCTGAGCCCCCCCAGCTTCCTCAGCCACTTCTGGCACTCCAGCCCCTTCCACAGCTCCATTCCCAGCTCCGTTCCTAGCTCTGGACTCTCTCAAGCGCCTCGATGTCCTTCCTGAACGCACCTGCCATGGACCTCTCGTGGGAGGGTGTTTCCAGTTCTGACAGAGTTTGCTCCTGATATAGGGAATTTATAACTAAATTCAAACAGATTATAGTTTGCTGTGTAATCCAGTGTGTTAAAAACAGACAAAACCAGGACCTTGCTCATTTGTTTAAGACTGATAAGCAGAAACCAGTGCTCAAAAAAACTGGAAAAAGCTAGATTTGTAGTTTAGACTATGCCCAGGAGCCTTGGAGGACAGCGAGAGACCAAGAGAGCCTGCGCACAGACTGAGTTCATCCAGCAGACACCTGAGGAAGACTATATTACTTCATCCAGTGGCCCCTGCCCGAGACCACCAGGAGACAATGCACAAGCACTGACTGACAAAAAGCTGATTAACATACGAAACGAGAGTAGGCGGGGATAGGTTCTGAATATGTATAGGCGATGTTGAAACTACCATAAATATGTATGAGTTTCAGTGTACTTGAACAAGAGCACCTGCTCTGTTTGGGGCGCATGTCTTTCTTTGGTGGAGTGATCCCCCGTGCATCCGGCTGCCGAGTAAAGCATACCTACTTAATAACCTTTAGTTGTGGAGCCTTGTGGAGTCTTTGTTCTGCTTCACTCCATTGATGAAAATAAAAATGAAAAGAATAAGGTGAGATACATTCAGCCAGAAACAGGTGTAGATCAGAGGGGAAGTATCTGTTTGGCAGATAGTTCTGTCTCTCTGATAGTTCTAAGGTTCTAGAAGTGAGTAAATAATTGAGACTGCTTGTTTTAGGGCTTATGGAATGTATAGATTATGGAGACTCCCAGGTTTTAAAATGTCCCACACTGCTCTGTGCCCCTGGCATAGGAATTACTGATGTAAGAGTGCTTTCACAGAGTCATAAAGTCATGGTGTGGTTTTGGATGGGAGGGACCTCAAAGCTCTTCCCATTTCACCCCCTGCTGTGGGCAGCGATACCTTCCACTACCCCAGGTTGCTCCAAGCCCCATCCAGCCTCGCCTTGGACACATCCAGGAATGGGGCAGCTGAAGTTTCTCTGGGCAGCCTGTGCCAGGGCCTTACCACCCTCACAAAGAATAAATTTTTTCTAATACTTCATTTAAACCTGTTCTCTTTCCGTTTGAAGCCATTCACCCCTTGTCCTGTCATTGCATGTTCTTGTACACAATCTCATAAATAATATTCTAAAGAGTTTTCTCTCCTCGTTGCTGTTACGTTTAAAATCCTGGCCCTGCTATGGCTGCATTCCACTCCCACTCACTGGAGTCTGTATAGGATAGCGGTCTAAGTCAGCTGGACTGATCCAAGGGAATATTTCATGGGAATAATCCTGAGTATTAGATGCACAAAGGACTTCTAATTCCTTCCTCCTACTCCACTGTTGCTGAGCGGAAGAAGCTCTTTGGTGCTAAATCAGTGCTCTCCCTTCAGAGCAGAACTCTGGGCCTGTCCATGGGACACCCAGTGCTGTGACACAGCTGAGTTTGTTCAGGTTTAAAAGCCTGTAGCCACAGGGATTTTCTGTGACTGACTTTCCTCAGGCTGGTGAGGAGTTTTTTTTTATCTCTGACATCCCTGTTGTCACAGCAATCTGTTCTGTGTCTTTTGCAGCCCAAAGGTCCATACCACTGCTTCTTGTGGGGCTACAGAAGGCTACATTCGCACTTGGAGGAAGCAGTCCGGACTGGAAATGCCCTCGGAGGAAGTAAAGGAATGGCCCCGGCAGCTGAGAGACCACATCCAGGGATCAGGTTTTTTGGGTGAATGCCTCAGAAACAGACTGACCCGATACAGGATGAGTTTGAAAGCTGCATTTCAGTTCAAGTGCCTTTTCCAAGTGGCTGGTTTCAGAATTCTTGGATGGGAGAGTGAGTTGCATGTACCATTCCTGCAGTGACCAGTGGGAGATCTCACACACACTTCCAGGAGACTGTTTCCTGTCTCTTCCTTGCTGACTTCCCTCTGGCAAAGCTGCCTTTTTGTTCCAGATAAGTGGAATGCAGCAGGCTCAGTTATCTCCTGGATGTCATCCCTGTTGCTGTGTTTAAAGCTCAACAGCAGTGAGAAAAGTGAGAGTTTTCCTGGAGGGAGCAGGATTTGCTGCTTTATTTTTTCCTACCTGTTGCTCAGCCTTGTCCTCATTCCTAAGTGCACCACTGCACACATCCAACAGATGTGGTCATGTTTCCTGAATTTTTGTGTGCACTGAATGCAGGTCCCTTCAAAAATCTCTCCAGCAATGGGTTCGGAACCCTATAGAGATCTTGCCCTGAGTTCCCAGTAATTTGGGTTGATTTTAGCCACTGACACCAACCTGTAGGGATCTGTGAACTCGCACAGGGTCTGAGAAGGGGCTTTAGAGACCACCATGGGGCTGTTCATTCCCGATTTCTGCCTCTCACTTTGCTGGCAGCACAAAGGTGAGAGATGCCTCAGAGGAGCCTTCCATGAGCAGTGCCCTGAGAATAGAGGCCAAACACAATTCACATGGCACAGAGGGAGAGAAGATGGGAGATGAGAAACAAAGAAACACAAATGTGTAAAAGAGGGGAAAAGCTTCAGGTGTTAATACCCTGCCCTGTTCCTGTCCCTTTATCTACGTAATTAGTCCTTGCTGGCACTTGTGGTGTCAATCTGAAGGACAGGTGGCATTTTTGTTAACAAGAGTAGTGGCTGAGGACACACAGGAACAGCTTGTCCTTGTTCTCTCTGGACATGGGTGTTGGTGACAACACTGCAAACCTCCTTCCGGCCCAGTGCCGGGGTCACAGCAGCTGGCACATACTTAAAGGGCAGTTTATTTTAAATTGTGAACAGACACATTGACTTGTAAATATTCTAGAAATACATCCTGCCATTATAAAAAGCATCCTGTAATTCAAGGGGAAGAAATTTCATTCTTTACTTGCAACAAGATGATTTGGTCTTTCTATTGCCTATGAAATGAAATGCTTTGGGAATTGTAAGCTGACAAGAAAAGACTCCACGGTGTCTGGGCATTGGGCCAACCTCCGGGGCTCTCTTCTATAACAACAGGGTCACAGTTTGGAGACAGGCACATGACAGAACTCACCGAAGGTCATGCGACAAACAGCCAAAGTTTATTGTTGGGCGCCCCCTTTTATAGGGGGCTCAAAATTCCTGTGCTTGAACATTTGATTGGTCGGGGTCTCAGCACTGCCCAGCTCACTGGCCAATGATACATCTGCATTCAGACATATGGGATTGAATGGGATTGGCAGGAGTCCCTTGTTTGAATTTGAATCTAACCATATCATACCCGGGGACTCGTTTACTTCTATTCTTTAACGAATAGGCTAGCCGAATTGGGTTTCTTATTATGGCCAAATTTATCTATACAGCCTCAGACCAGCTGTGGCTGTGACACTCTTCCTCGTGCAGGATGGGTGGTTAGACCAAATAACGGCAATTCTCTTTATGCTGTCAGCTCCCTTCCAGCTCCAAGGAAGAGGTTTGTGGTGCCGTGCCTCAGTTTCCACAGTCAAATGATACTACAGCACTGGGAGGGGTTCTGTGAGGGTGGCTAAAGAGCTCATGAGGGTCACAAGAGCTGCTTGTGATGGTCAGTTCTTGAGAGCTTTTCTCACCCTGAAAGACCTGGTGGCCTTAAAAAGCTTCATGGAGATTTGTGAGCGCACATTAATGAAGAGTGTCAGTCCCAGGCAGGAGCAGCTGCTGTGTGCGTGGGAGCTGACAGAAGATATGGCTGCCCAGCAGGCTGGGCTCTGATAACCTGGGAGATCCAGTGTCAATGTGTGCCCTTGGGCCATGCACACGCAGGCTGGGGTTGTGCAGGGCCCTCTGTCCAGCATGACCTCCTATGCCATAGACAGGCAGAGAACAGCCATTAATGTCCAGCCATGAAGGATGACTCTGGACAAAGGAATTTGGAGCTGGTTCTCATGCGTCATAGCTGGGCAGCCATGAAGGTGTGATGGGGAGGACACTCACAGTGTTGGTGATGGGATGACTCTGGGGTTGTGAGAGGGAACCAACCCACACATGGCTGACCCCCAAAGATGGGACTCCTGCTTCTCTACCTGTGCTGTGTTTAATCATTTCTGCTCCTAAACAGGAGACCACTGCCAGTCACAAACCATGAACCAAGGAAGGCTCAGATTGGCCATTAGGAAGAATTTCTTCATAGAAAGGGTGATTAGATATTGGAATGGGGTCCCCAAGGAGGTGGTGGAGTCACCATGCCTGGAGGTGTTTCAGGAAAGCCTGGAGTGACACTCAGTGCTGTGGTCTGGTTAACAAGATGGGCATTGGTCACAGGTTAGACTCAATGATCTCAGGGATCTTTTCCAGCCTCAGTGATTCTGTAGTTCTGTGATTCCGTGAAACAGGATGGCTGAGAAGCAGGGCCTCCTCTGGGTTCAGCCAAGCCTTCTGCAGTGCTGAGACTAAAGGAGAGCGTGGCTGCACCCCAGAGAAGTGCTCTGGCCCGCACTGCTTATTTCTGCCTGATTTCATTGTGCTTTCCCAAGGAAACAGAGGGACAAGGGAATTCTCTGTGGCCTGAGGTATTTTTCAAGAGCCTATGCTCTGTCCTGGAGCCTGGGATCCTGAGTGGTAATGCAGCCCTGCTGTGAACCAAACAAGAGCTTAAGTCTCCTGGAAGGGAGCTGCCATGGAAAGGGGTAGGGAATTGTGCTCCAATGGAACTGAGTCAGGTGGAGACTTGGAAAAGCCAGACCCAAAGTATTTTCATCTTCCAAGCCAGGGGTGTAGAGCACTGCCCACAGCGGGGGCGCTTCCAGCTCCTTGGGTGTAAAGATGTCTGTGAAGCTCCAGTGCCACCCTCCCTGCTGTCCTCCCCCTGCCATGTGTGTGATGTGAGGGAAGAGGGGAAGGAATAGAATCAGGATGGCAGTGCTGGATCCTATTTGTGAGGCTGAGTGGCTGCAGCCTCTGGGTCTGCTCCGTGCTGCACCTGTTCCTGTTCCGCATAGGTGTCCTGGGAAGTCTGGTTCCTCCTTACTTGGCAGAGAATCACTGCCATTGACACTTTTCTGTAACACCTGATTCAGCCAAAAATAAGTTTCCCCAAGACTTTGATGGAATTGCATGAACAATTATGCCTAAGTGTATTTTTGGCATTAGGCCTTCTGAGGCTTGGTTTTACCTTCTAAGGTTGTGCAGGAGGGTTGCAGTCACCCCATTACACCTCATGCTGTGACTGCTCCTTAAACTTGGCCAGCTTGGAGCTGTTGGGCTGTGCTGATGGTCAGGGACCCCTCCTGCCTCCCAGTGGGTGTCCTGGTTTAACCCAGTTGCCAAGTCAGCCCCACACTCACTCCTGCACAGTGTGATGCGCAGAGAGTCAATGGAATGAAAGTGAGACATTTTGTGGGTTGAGATAAATCAGTTAATAAGTAAAGCAAAAGCCATGCACACAAACAAAGTAAAACAAGATTCATTCACATGTCCCAACAGCAGGAACAATGGGGAAATTCTACATGTGAGACCAAGGAAATCTTTGGTAATAGAGGTCACTGCCTTCGGGGCAGTTTATAGCCAAGACTCTATAGTTTGGAAGGGTTGCTTAGTGCAGTATTGGACCACATGTCTCAGCCTTCTTTCAGTTTGCACAGTTGGGGCTTTGTTTCCCTAAAAATTCCGAAGTGGATACAGAATTTATCATCTTCTGACCTGTCATGCTGAGTTGCTGTTAAACAGCTGCTCTGCTTCAGAAAGGATAAAAGAATTCCTGAGAGACCTCTGGGCAGGATGAAATTCTCTGTCTGGTGGGACTAGGAGGGCACTGTGATTATAGGATCCCACCTGTATTTGCCCCCGTTGGAGCAGGATACTCTCCAGAAACCTTAGTAGAGACTTGGAGAAGTGACTCAGTTGTGTTTGGAGGACGTGATTTCAGTGCAAGTAAGTGCTCATTTCCTCTGGCACAGAAGAGAACACACAATGTTAATAGGTGGGCAGATTCCCTCAGTACAACTAATGTTTTGCTTTCTCAGCTCTGCCATCAGCCTTTAATTTGGCAGCCCAGGTGGGTCATCCCTGTGGATCCAGCAGTGTAGGTGGGAGTTTTGCCTCTCCCTGCGGGCCTGACCTCGGGGAGGAGGAGAGCCAGGGAAGCTCCAGCGACAGTAACTGGTTGTCTCCTGTAGGGCTCAGACGGGAGAAGGCTGGGAGTTTGTCAGGAAGCCCTTGGAAAAGGGACAGGGAATGAGCACAAGCCTTTCATTTCTGTATTGCTTGGATGAAATAAAATGTAAACCAGAAAAGCAAACACAGACATGCAAATGGGAAGCTGCTGAAGGCTCCCAGTAATAGACTGGTCATTTTTATCTCCACACCTTTTGTTGTCAGCTGTAGTGACAAACATATATTTATGTTCAATTAAAGCGATGTGTTACACTCATCTGACATCATCATCAGTCATGCTGAACTACCCCAAACTGTTGTGTTTCCAGCTGTGGGACTCCTAGCCCTGAGGGATTGTCTCTGGTCTGGGGTTTCCCTGGACATGATCTCTTCAGGTCAGACGTCTTCCCCAGAAGGCAGTGACACTTTTGTTAAAAATTATTCCCTCCTATCTAAATTAATCTTTTTGCTGCTAATTTGGGAAGTAACAAGATAGTGGCATGGCAGGCAGTGGCCTCAGCACTCGTGTAGGTTGTATTAAAAATAGACATTAAAATATAATTTCTTGGGTCCTTTTAAAATGACCTGGACTTTTGTCAAGAGAGGTTCATGCTATTCCTCCCCCAGCATTCCCCCCTCCTTGGAATGCTGCTTCCCTCACGATTTTTTGATTAGCATTGCTTGCTGCCGTAGGTTTTATTTCTCAGATCATATTTCACCTTCCCCTTCTCCGTGTCCCACTGCAGCCACTGAGCAGGACAATCTCTGGCCAGTCTGGGCAGGGCAGGATGGGATAATGTTGCTGACAGAAGACTTCAAGAGGCAATTAACAGCTTCTCCAGCACGCAGGCCTGATTGGATAGAAGTTATTTCCTACTTGTCAAAGAGCCTTCTCCTTGGAAGGGAAGACAAAGGAGGGCCTGGACACAAAACCTGCTCTACATTTCTACTGTGCTGGCTTTCTCTTTGGGCAGGATTATTTCAAGAATTGGTTCCAAGTGGTTTTTGTCAGGAATGACCTGTATGAATGGGACACATCACCAATGAGTGCTTCCACATCGCTGACACTGTGCTGGATGGTTCTGGACTTCTGGCCCTGTGGAACAGATGGGAGAGAGCCAAAAGTCCCATTTCCTTCTACTGCTGTTCTGGGCTCAGTGACAGAGTGCTGTGAGGGGTGTATAATGCAGAGCAAGATTCAGCCCATGGCTTGTAGGAGTGATGAGCATCTGTGGAGGACTGTGCTTGCCCTTTCTGTGGAAACATGGGGGACCTACAGTGCTGGGAATCACAAACCTCTGAGAGCAGTCTTTGTGCTAGGAAAGGGGGTGGGAGCTGCTGTGTCAGCAGGCATCTGGTGCAGCACTGGAAGATATTGGTAGGTTATGGGAAGGTGCTGGCAGGAGGTGGTTGTGTCCTGCTTCAGAATGCACTGGCAGGGATGGAAAGACTGACACCAACGTCAGCAAGCACTGCACTGGATGTTCTGAGCATGTCCTGAACCACAGTCTGCTTGCAGGGATGTGGAGTCTCCACTGGAGTCTTGCTGCAGGTGTTGGAGCAGTGCAGAGGTGCTGTGAGAGCAGAGAAATGCCCAGAGCCAGCCTGCTCCAGAGGGAGCTCTGGATTGCTCAGTGATCCACCAGGCTGCCCCAGCCTTGGGGGCCAGGCCTCTCCTGCCTGGTGCTGTGCTCTTTACTTACCCCGAGCTCCCTCCAAGCGGCTGTCCTGGCCTCACAGGTATCTCGTGGGTGGCAGTGCACATCCCAGCTCCCCTCCCAGTTGGCCCTATTTAGGGAGTTTCAATGTTGGCCGGTAGGGAAGTGAGACATTTGAAGCATGAGGGCCTGTCTTGGTGAGGTAGGGATATTTATTTACACTGATGAAATTTCTTGTCATTGCCCAGGGTTAGGAACTCTGCACATGTGTTCCAAACCATCATTTCCAGGGCATGAGTGGGCTCATTATTCAGGACAAAGCAAACAAAATGTTGTTAGAGTGGGAAGAGGGATTTCTACCCATATAAATTATACCCTGTTACCATCACATGGAGGGCAGTCACATGTCAGAACATTTTTCCCGAGGGCTAAGATGACTTCACTCCCTTTTTACTTTAGCAGTCTGATCTCCCAGACCTGTGTAATTTCTTTTCCATGCAAGGGAAAGCTGGGGGTGGGGGGAGGGGAAGCCACTCAGCCATGGGCCAGGTGGGCAGAAATGTCTCCTGTGGAAAGATTTGAAGACAGTGGAGAGAGTATCTTTTACAGCCCCCATTCCTGCTAGATAGCGGAAAGTCTCCTGAAAATTGATCTTGCGGCAATAGGCAGATTTCACAGCCCCTTCCCAGGCTTTCCTTGTTGGGGAATGCCCATAATGGGTAATACAGGAATGATCAGATAGTCCCTAGGAGTGGTCCTAGCTCTGCAGGGTCTCCCAGGAGCAGGCATCACCATTGCATTCACAATATCCAGCTCTTACTAGTGCAGAGAGATGTGATCCCACAAACCACTGCTGCTTTTAATGTTTGCTCCTGTTATAGATGGGTAATGTGATGGTTGGCTCCTGCAATTAAGGGATGAATATTGTGATATATGCTATAGATAAATTCGTGTATCAAATATATTGTATTTATAACCTAAAATCATGTTGCAAGTTCTGACTTTCAAAGATTGTAAAAGGCGTCTCCGGCTAGAAACTCATATACATTTGTAAAGGTCCTCAGAATAACAGCAGGGCAAAAACCACCATTTGCAACAGAAAGGATGTGGCCAGGCAGGAGATGGCCCAACCATCAAGAGTGGATCCACCACTTCTTGGAAAATCAACACCTGATACCAGTCAAGGTGGGAGAACCCGGAGATGGAGGGGATTCAACATCTCAAAGGCCAGTTCCAGGAACCTGATTCAGATGTCCGACCCTGCCAGGAAATCCTTTCAAAACCAAACAGCAAAAGAAAAGGATGG
>VXBB01012724.1:45088-57293 GCA_013399915.1 Illadopsis cleaveri
GGCTTGTTACTAGGAGGCACGGCATGACAGCACCTGAGCTCCAATCAAGTTGCAAGAAAGCAGTCTCCACCAATGGATGGCGAAGCAGAGTTGATTGACAGACTTTGGGAGGGGCCAGGGTTACCTGATGCAACACCAAAGGTATAAAAGGTGGAGCAGCCATTTTGTAGATAAGCTCGTGGCTGCCGGGTCACCAACTCACCGTGCACTGTCCTTTTTCCTTAGCCAGTCCTTTGTTGTATTTTGTTAAGGTTTTTAATAAACCTTTGAAGTTTTTAAAAGTGAGTGTCGTTTCTCACAAATGGGGACTCAGTCCAGGATAAAAACCTCATCTCCAAGGCCCTAAGAGATTTTGAAAGGGATGCACGCCCAGCAGCAAGTTCAGTGGCTCAATCGACTTCTCTTCAGGTCACTGGCGATTTGCAGGTCGACACTCCGGGGACAGTGGAGGACTGAATAAGAAAAAAGAAGAGGGGGAAGAAGGGAAAAAAGCCCCCTGGGGAAAAACTGCAGATGATCTGGAGGACTGTGAGTATTGCGTGTGTGTCAGACAGAGCTGGGAGTGTGCTTGGGGTGTAAGTGAGGTAGTTAGTGTGTGAGGGATACTTGGAAGAAAAAGCACTATCCTCATAATTGATTTGGCCAGATTAATCGCCTGTAATCTGAGTGCACAAACCCAGCTTCAGGTAGTACTGCATGAGATCTGTACTGAGGGTCCGTTGGAGCTTAAGGACAGTAGGACGGTTGGGTGAGACCCATTAGCAGAGAAAACCACAAGCAGGGGGTGGAATTCAAGAGTACCTGGGAATGTCAGTTTGAGAGTTACTGGATTTAGGGGGTGTTAGATCGGTGACGGCGGCTGGTGATGGGATCCGGGGGCAGGAACTGCCGACTGGTGGGGGCCATGCGCGTAGACCAGAAGAGAAGGTTTTGGGCATGCAGGGCTGCCAGTGGCAGGAACCGCCAATCAGTGAGGGCTGTGCATGTAGACCAGAAGGGAAGGTTCTGGGCATGCAGGGCTGCCAGTGGCAGGAACCGCCAATCAGTGAGGGCTGTGCTCAACAGGGTCGCAGGGGCCACTGGCAGTGGGAACCGTCAAGCAGCGCACACCATGCTCGTCCAGGGCACAGGACTACAGCGCCTTCCCTGTGATACCCACCAGCATAAGGCCATGGGGCCCACAGGGGTCCACATGGGCCGCAGTTGGTAACGATGGGTGCTGTGGAGCCCTGGCACCATGGGCTCACCTGTGCGGAGCTGCTGGGGGCGGCTGGGAGGTGCTGAGGGTGGGGGCGCCCAGTGGGGCTGACTCAGTTGCGCAGGTTTTCCAGACCAGGGACTGCAGGGACGCCAAGTGAGCAGTGGTCTGCGGGCCTGGCAGCAGCGCTGAGTGTCGCTGTGTGTGGCGCTGCCAAGCTTTCTGGCACTTGCCGGCCCAACAGAGATGGCAGTGGTGCCAGGCTTGGTTGTGCACGATATGGTTGTGCTGTTGAGCTTTCCGGTGCTTGCTGGCCCAGCAGACGTGGCAGCACACATGGTTGTGTGTGGTATGGTTGTGCTGCCAAGCTTTCCAGCCCAGTGGTGCTGCGCAGTGGCGCTTGGCGTGATACACTTTTGGTGCTCAGTGTGATAAGCTTCTGGTGCTGCTGACCCAATGAGAAGGGGGGTGACAGAGAATTGGTGTGCTGAGTGTGATTGCACATGGTGTTGCTGGTAGTTATGGACCGGCCTAGTGGTACAGGTGTCCCCAGACCACATGTGGGCACTAATCCACGTGGGGCGGTGGCGCACAGCAGCACTTGGTGTGATAAGTTTCCAGTGTGCGCTTGGCATGATAAGCTTCCGGTGCGCACCCAGCGCGGTAACTTCTGGCCCTGCCAATGCAGCTAGAGGAGGTGGTGGTGACTCAGATGTACTAAGCGCAGTTACACCTGATGCTGCTGGTGATCAAGGACCAGCCCAGTTGTACGGGAATCTCTGAACTGCATGCAGGGATGGCTCCCGGCTCACTGCAGTCCCAAGTCCAGGGCAGTAGCCATGACCCCAGCAGGTGGGTAGAGAGAGAGTAAGAGGGAGGTAAGGCACGGACCTTGCCTCTGGGCTCCCCCGCACAGGTGGCTGTCTGCAAGCCCTCCCTGCTTCTGGAGCGAGCTGCTAGGGCGAAGCTCACCCTTCCTGGGGCTGCCACGGTGCAGTGGCGGTGGAAGAAGGGGAGAGTGAGGGACTGCATTGAAGGCGTCACTGTGAGTAGGGAGAGAGGGGCGGGGCAGGGCTGTTGCAAGCAGTAAGCGATTAGACCAGGGCAGAGATAGCCTTAATCCTTCGCTGGTTCTCCAAACCTTGCCAAGTTGTTTGATTTTGCACTCCTAGAGGAAGGCAAGGTTACTTTTTCACTTTTTCTTTCTTTCTTTCTTTCTTTTTCTTTTTCTTCCGATGGCTGTTAGGAAGGTGTCTTGTAGTGAAGAGCTGCTGGAAGAATGGGACTAACAGCAAATAAAAAATCCCCAAAGGGAGGGAGAAATGAAAGGATACCCCTAAACTGTCCCCTGGCAAGAAGACTAGCCTGGTGGAGATCTGACCCCAACACCAAGAATGAAGATAAAGTTATACAGTATTGTGTGATAGAGTGTACTGAGTAGGAAATTAAGTTCGATCATGTGTACTGGCCATGGTGTGAATCAGATGAAGAATGGACGTGTCAAGTTTTAAACATCCATGTAAAAACTAATGGACAACCCCAGTACAGATTAGAGAGAGGAGATTTCCCACTGAACAACTGTTCTAGCTCAAACTGAACAACTGTTCTAGCCTCTCAGTCCTGAAGCTCAAAAAAAAAGAAGGCCACATAGTACCATCCACTAGCCCTTGGAACACCCTTGTCTTTGTCATTCGAAAACCAGGCAAGGAGGTTTTCCTCCAACATCTGGAGGCTCCTGCAAGATCTCAGGAAGATCAATGAGGTCAATGAGGACATAGGCCCTCTGCAGCCTGGCCTATCCTCATCCTCAATGCTCCCAAGAGATTGAAAATTGGCAGCCACTCCAGAGATGCTCCCAGATTCATGTTCTCAATCCCATCAATTAATAGACAAGCCCCTCTAAAAAGGTATCATTGGCAAGTTCTCTCCCAAAGGATGAAGAATTCTCCAACTATTTGCCAAATGTTTGTTGCCTGCATTCTCTTGCCCATCCAAGAGAAGTTTCCTGACTGTTATTCTTCACTATATGGATGCTATTTTAATATGCACTGAGACTGACTATTATTTGGAGCTTGTTTTTAAAAATACTATTCAAGCAATTGAAGGAGCAGGATTTGAGATCACCAAAGAAAAGGTTCAGCGCAGCTGCCTGTGGACTTACCTTGGACTCTGGATTGGTAAAGTGGGCCATTGTACCCCAGCAGCTCACCATCAAGGACAACCCGAGGACCCTAAGAGACCTTCACCAGCTGTGTGGCAGCATCAGTTGGGTTCATCCACTACTGGGGATCACGGCCGAGAACCTTGCACCACTTTTCAACCCCCTGCGAGGCTGCGATGACCTCAACTCATCACGGACCATCACACCGGAGGCCCAGGTAGCAATTCAAAAGGTATTGGAGTCACTGTCCTTAAGGCAAGCCCACCATGCTGATGCTACCCTGCCCTTCCAATTTGTCATCTTGGGTAAGTCACCCAAGTTTCATGGGCTCATTTTCCAGTGGGACATCATTCTGAGAGACCAGCTTTTAATCATAGAGTGGGTGTTCCAATCACACAAACCAAATAAGACTATTACAACACCCCAGGAGCTGATGGCTCAGCTCATTATAAAGGCCAGAGCATGCCTGCGGACCCTAGTGGCGTGTGAGTTTACATGCATATATCTTCCAGTGACATTAAGTAGTCTGGATACTTTGCTCCAGACCAATGAACACCACCAGTTCACTCTTGACAGCTACCCAGGCCAAATTTCTATCCACCTACCAAAATCCAAATTATTTAATGCTAGTTTTAATCTGGTACCAAAATCATTAAAAGGTAGAATTCTTCTAAAGGCGCTGACTGTTTTTACTGATGGCTCAGGAGGATCCCACAAGTCAGTTATGACTTGGAAAAATTGGAACACTCAGGAGTGGGAGTCTGATGTTCAGATTGTTCAAGGAACACCACAAATTGCAGAATTGGCAGCCGTTGTCAAAGCCTTTGAGAAGTTCAATCAACCCTTGAATTTGGTTACTGATTCAGCTTATGTTGCTGGCATAGCCGAAAGAGCAGACCTTTCTTTATTAAAAGAGGTGTCCAATCCAAATTTATACAGCTTGCTCTCGAAGTTAATTTATCTTCTCTCCCACCAAGAGCAACCATTTCACATTATGCATGTGAAGTCACACACTGACCTCCCAGGACCAATTGCAGAGGGCAACCAGAGGGCGGATGCTTTAGCCATGGCAGTGCAGACCACCCTGCCAGACATCTTTAGTCAAGCTAAATTGAGCCATCAGTTTTTCCACCAAAATTTGCCAGCCCTTATTTGTATGTTTAAAATCACAAGAGAACAAGTGAGAGCAATTGTGGGCTCCTGCCCAAATTGCCAGGATTTTCCTTTGTCATCTCTAGGGACTGGGGTTAATCCCCGGGGCCTCGAGAGTTTACGACTATGGCAAACAGATGTCGCTCATTATGCTCCCTTTGGGAGACTTAACTTCATGTGTCTATCGACACCTTCTCTGGGGCTGTGTTCGCATTGACCCACACAGGAGGAAAGGCCGAAGATGTCACCTGGCATTTTCTCCTAGCGTTTTCCACCTTGAGCATTCCCCAAGCCATAAAAACTGATAATGGTCCTGCTTACGTCTCCCAAAAATTCAAGCAGTTCCTGAATCAGTGGGGGGTGAAACACACCACTGGCATACCCTACACCCCAATGGGACAATCTATTGTAGAGAGGGCTCACCGTACCAAGAGGTACCATCCCTTGATCAGCAGTGTGGGGGGTTGAAACGCTATCAGGCATACAAAGACTATGCAAGGCTCTTTATGTCATCAATTTTCTAAATAATTCATTTATGGAGCCAGATCCCCCCATCATCAGGCACTTCTCGAACACCAGTAGAGCTCAGAGGAGCCACCTGTGCTAATCAAGGACCCCGAATCCAAGCAAAAAATGGGCCCCTTTCCATTAATAACGTGGGGGGGAGGGTATGCTTGTGTGTCTACAGGATGTGGCCCAAGGTGAATTCCAGGCAAGAACATCAGGCCATACATTGAACCACCAAACGCATCACCCAGAGACACTTCTGATCATCAGTCATGATCTGAAAAAGGAAGATGACCCTCCACTGCTTCACTCACCAGGATTATGAGACTCCTTGCTGGATTTTTTCAGAGAGATACTAACAATTTATATTGTAATCCTTTATATTGTTACCTCTGTGTTTGTTGTACTGTTATTCCCTCTTTCTTCCCATACCCCTTCTACTCAATATAACCTGAGGGAATGGGGTGGGAAGATATGACTGTTAAGGTTAAAATTATATAAGTGTAAATGCCTGTCGCTAGACGGACACGAAAAGAAGGACATTCATGCAGTCAGTGTCAGAGCAAAAAAAAGGCAGTTTATTTTTGAACTGGTAGATTCTGGACAATGACCAGAGATTGGACAATGAGGTTGACACCTCTTTGACTCCACTCGTCAAACTAGAAGTCTATCAATTGTCTTTCCTCTAGAGAGGTATGTAAACATCAAGAACAGTTTCCAAAACAAGAAGGACAGTTGCTATAGCATTGCTTGAAAGTCTGTGAGAAACTTCAGTACAAAAATGCAAACATCAGAAGGCTGAAAAAGATCAGGGCAACAAATGCCCACTTCTAAAACCCCATTTTTCTAAACTCACAGATCAACCCGTCTTCCCTCAACTTTTACTATGCCTGCAATGGAAGCATACCATCAATTATTCAATACAAAGCTCTGGATGCTCCTCATCCTTCCATCAGCTGGTGCATGGATTGTACCTCAGCCCAAGCAAAACATCTGGGTCACACTGGCCAAGACTTTACAGCAGGAAAACCTAAGCCTGTCCATGGGCAGCCTAGACAACCTGTTGTCAATGTGCTTGGTAGGGATTCCTTTAGCAGTGAATGAATACCCGTATACAGGTAAGAAACCCAATCCAGAGGACACTTGGGACAAGTGGACCAAGATTCTACTGCATGTACCAGAGGAAGCCCAGGAATTAGATTCGTTGGGGTCCTCCAAGGATACATATTGTGTGCAATTTTATTATAGATGATCTGGTCAACACTGGACCAGCTTGGACCATATTAAGTCCATTACTAGAAAAGATGTGACACCAATTAAGAAAATTTACAATCCAACGAATTGGTGCAATTACACCAGCCTTACACTCTCTTCAACCTCACTCCATTCCAAAGTGTTACCGTGGGGAGTGTTTCTTACCTGTGGAGACCAGGTATGGGCCAGGATCCCCTCACACCTCCAAGAGGGTCCTTGTAGTCTTGGCCAGCTTATTACCCTCACCCCAAATATAACTCTGCTTCAAAATTGGAAAAAAAAGGGAAATTGGCATACCAAAAGAGATCATATACTGAATTTGATGAAAATTGTGACAGCCAGGTTACTAACTGGAATAAAGGAAAGAGAGTTGCAGTCTCAGTATTTTTACCTTGGGTGGCCACAGCTAAGGCTCTTGGTGAGCTTTCTCACCTGGGGCGTTGGCTTAGTAAGCAGGCAAACACTGTGTCCGCTGCACTCAGTGACCTGCCTAGTGACACTGAAACTACCAGGCACAGGACGCTGCAAAACCAAGTGACTTTTTACTGCTTGCCCATGGACATGGCTGCCACAACTTTGAAGGGATGTGTTGCTTCAACCGTTCTTCACACTCAGAATCTATCCATGGAAAATATCCAGAAGCTGAGGGAGCAAGTAAAGGATTTGAAAGTGGAAAAGAACTCAGACTGGGTTGATGAACTTTTTGGATGCTGGGGGCTGACAAGATAACGTTTATCTTTTGTTAAAGGGATCCTGTGGATTGTAATCATTGTTTTTTATCATTTTACTTATGTTTCCCTGTTTGGTTAAGTGTCTGCAGAAATCCATAGGGGAAGCCTTTCTAGTAAAACAAAACAGGGGAGTTGTGAAGGCCCTTGGGCCTATCAGGGGAACTTCCAGGGCAATGCCCTGGAAGAATCTACCATCAGCTTTGAGAATGCCTCACCGCTTAGGGTGAGAGAGAAAAGGGCTTCCTCCATGGTGCTCGGCAGCACTATGTTAATTGCTTCAGCTTTGCTCTTCCCATTGGCCCGTTGCCCTTGCCCACCTCTATTGTTCATATATGTCCTGGTTCTAGAGGATTCTCCTTTCCCTGTTTCCCCATTGGGTTTTGTATCACTGATTGTCTGCCCTCATATTCCCTATTGGTTATTGCCCTTGCCCTGCCTGCACACCGCCCCTGTGCCCTCTGATCACTGCCCTGATGCTCTGCTCTACCCCCATTCCCCTTGTACTTAAACTTGGATCCTCCTTTAATCTCTGTCTTATTGTCCCTGGACCCCTTCTGTGCAGCTGCAATAAACCCCGCTGGAACTCTGTACAGAAGATCCTTTGCTGACCTATCTGTGGTGTGTGTGGATTGACTGTCTGTGTGCCTGCTCGAATGGCTCCCTGAGAAGCCACTTTCAGGGAGATAGTGGCAACCCACCATCTGCCCACACCGCTACAACTACTCTGCAGCCCACTCCATCCTAAATAAATCCTGGATTCGAGAAAAACACTATCTTTGTTTTACTCCTGCCTTTTGCCACCTCCCACCTTTTTCTCTTTGTCTGTGAATACTAATTTTTAATCAAGTGTAACACAGGACAGTTGTTCTCCACTCAAATTTAGCACTAGCAAGTGCTACTCCTCTTTCAAATTAAGAGAAGAGCTTAGGTGTAAAAGGCTTAGATGTTTTTCCATGCATATGCAGTGATTTACCTTTCCCTGTTTCAGTCCAAGATAATATCTTGATAAACTCTGTTTAAAAGTCACTGTCACTCCTGCAGAGAAGCCTGGAGCTTTCCTTACTGTGTGTGCCTGATCCCCAGGGGTCTGTGAGCTGCCCTCTACAGTAATAAGGACCACAGGTATCCCCCCTTCAAGTAAAGGGTAAGAGGTGCCCTTTGACAAAACACAACAGTTTAGCTACTGTCACCCGCACTTTCCATACCTATCTTCTCAAAAACCACTGACATGATCCTCAATAAATCCCTCTAATCCTCCCCTTCATGCTGGTCAAGCTCTTGGAGAAGACAAGACAGCAAAAAGGTGCTCAGTTTGTGGCCTCCTGCCCTTGTAAGGTAAGAGGCAGGAGGCAGGAATCCAGCATGCTCTCTCTTTGACTATTCTCTTTCTAGGAGGGTTTTGGGGAGTGCTGTTTATATGTGTGCCAGTGTGTGTGTCTGCACACGCTGTGCCTGTAGGTGCCGATGTGCACTGGCTCTGCACATGTCCCTGCGTGCACACATGGGCTAGGCATGCCCAGCGACATGGCTCTAGATACACAGCTCTGTGCATCCAGCTTCTGTCCCACCTAAGAAAACAGATGAGTGTGTGTGTGTGTTGTGTGCGTGTGTCTGCATGTGTGTGTCACTACTGAGCTCTGCTGGCTAGGGTAGCCCCTAGCTCTCTAAGTACACTCTGTTCTTGTAGAAATAAGAATTTGCCTCTGTGTTTCCCTTTCATAATTGTTAAAGCAAAAAAGAGGCTGCCCATCCTGGAAAGAAGAGGAGGCATCCTAGGCATGGGCAGTCCCCTTTGTTCCTTTTTCTCTTGGAGAACTGTCCTTTCCATGATCCCGAGGGCTGGACAACCTCATGCAACTGAGGACCCAGCTGGGTACAGGAAGAGCATGCAGCTGTGGCCAAAAAGCTTTTGCTAAACCTGGAAAATTTTGGGGGATGCTGATAGCAAATCCTGATATGATGTTGCCTTCCTCTAGTCACTGTTCCTGTGCTGTTGGATGGGTAACTGCTGAAGGCCTTTAACAGTAGTTACCAATTCTGTCTGTCACCTTTGTCACAAAGTCACCCTCTTCCATCCTATGTGCAGTCCACGGTGTGAATGTGGCAGTGTCCTCCATCAGTGACAGCAGTGGCCAGATCAGTGACAGCTGCTGCATGTGCCTTTCACTTGCCAGCGCAAAACCATGGCATTTTCTCTTGTCCTGAGAGAAGCCCATGCCACTGGGACATCTCCACAGCCTAGAGGGGCAGACACCCAGGTCTTGCCAGTGCAGACAAACCTGGAGCCTCCTAGAGACCCTGAGAACCAAAGACTAGGGGGTGTGTATAAGCTGGTGAATATCACTGCTACAAGAAATTTGGGCCTGGATAAATCCGCCTGTTTATTGAAGAAAAACTATTTGTGCTTCTGTTTTTTTTATGCTGATGGCTTTCTTTTTCCATNCAGTGACAGCAGTGGCCAGATCAGTGACAGCTGCTGCATGTGCCTTTCACTTGCCAGCGCAAAACCATGGCATTTTCTCTTGTCCTGAGAGAAGCCCATGCCACTGGGACATCTCCACAGCCTAGAGGGGCAGACACCCAGGTCTTGCCAGTGCAGACAAACCTGGAGCCTCCTAGAGACCCTGAGAACCAAAGACTAGGGGGTGTGTATAAGCTGGTGAATATCACTGCTACAAGAAATTTGGGCCTGGATAAATCCGCCTGTTTATTGAAGAAAAACTATTTGTGCTTCTGTTTTTTTTATGCTGATGGCTTTCTTTTTCCATGTAAGCTCAACAAGGATAACTGCAGTGTCTCTGCCAGATGCGATGGCCAGAGGACACCTGCCTGCAATAGTCCATAAGCCACCACTGCCGTTCTGGCCAGGCTGGCAAGAAGATTGACTGACCTCTGCTGCTTCCCCTCTTCAGAATACTTTCTAAGACAGAATTAAGAGGCTCAGTGAAAGAACTCAGGGGATAAACAGTAACATCCAGACCGGATGAGAAGTAACCAGAAAAAGCCCCCAAGATGTCCAAAAAGTAGAGTCAAGCTTCCACCAGCCAAGTTGAGGACTGTTTTAAGTAACACTTTGGGCAGGGAATTTAAATGGTATTAATTATTGATGTAATTGTCCTATTTTAATGCATAGGGATTGTGAGTTTCTGTTGAGGGGAAGTACACAGGGAACAGTAAAAAGTGCTGTGATGATTCACTTGGGAATTGACAAGTGGAGTAAGGCAAGAACTAGAGGGCAAGACCAGGTTGGCCCCTGTGCTTGCCATTGAGAAGATTATATAGCCCTGCTGCGGGCAGCAACCCCATAGGCATGGTAAGGTGGGGATAGAAACTATACCAGACCTCTGTCATTGTCTTTTCCCTCTAGAATTCAATACAGGTACAATTGACAAGTGGAGTACAACAGCGACTAGACGGCAAGACTGAGTTGGCCTCTGTACTCATCACCAAGATACACCTGCTATGGGTAGCAACTCCATGGGCATGGTAATGAGAGTAAAAGCCATACCAGACCTCTGTGATTCCCTTTTCTCTGCTCCAACCAATTCATGTCACCAACTCAAATCATGTTGCTTAAGGAAAACCTAAAGGGTTTTTTTATCTCTCTTGTTCCCACTGTCCTCACCCACATCACCAGATGCTATTATGGCTTATCCAAAATTAAATTTGACTCAGGCAAAGTAGGATTAGATCACTGAAATCAAAAAAGAGAATTAATTGCTTGAGCCAAATGACTTATAGAAAAGTAAAAGGAGGGTTTGTTATAGATGGGTAATGTGATAGTTGGCTCTTGCAATTAAGGGATGAATATGATGTGCATGTTAAGAGAAGATTTATTTACGTATAGTTATGCTATTGAGATTTGTTGTTTAGACAGCCTCTGTTCTCTCCATAGTCCCCTTTTCCCCTCTATGGTTGCCAAGGGACAGCCTTGGTAGTCGGGACATGTGGAAGGAGGGCATGTACCTGTGCTCCTTGCATCAGGCATTTGGGAGGAGGGAAGGCTTGTTACTAGGAGGCACGGCATGACAGCACCTGAGCTCCAATCAAGTTGCAAGAAAGCAGTCTCCACCAATGGACGGTGAAGCAGAGTTGATTGACAGACTTTGGGAGGGGCCAGGGTTACCTGATGCAACACCAAAGGTATAAAAGGTGGAGCAGCCATTTTGTAGATAAGCTCGTGGCTGCCGGGTCACCAACTCGCCGTGCACTGTCCTTTTTCCTTAGCCAGTCCTTTGTTGTATTTTGTTAAGGTTTTTAATAAACCTTTGAAATTTTTAAAAGTGAGCGTTGTTTCTCACACTCCCAGAAGAGCCAAAAATGCAGGTAGAGCTTTTGAAGAGTTTGGGCTTGGATTGGAGACTTCAAAAGTTCCTTCCCTTCTGTGTTTCTGTTTTTTGACACAGTCATGATTCAAGGCATTGCACAGGGATTAGTGACCAGCAGAATGCCCCTCTGTAGATGTCTGGTGCGGAAGGGATTTATTTCAAACCCAGGGGAGATAATTACTAAAGTGCCTCTGCCAACTCACCTCCTGTTTGCCCCAAACCAATCTCAGCCCATGCAGCCCTTGTCAGACGGGGACAAGGCAAATGTGCATACCTTCAGCACTCCCCACCCAGATAACTCATTGCCTAAACAATGCTGCCACTGTCACCATCCATCACAGCTGCTGAAAACACCTCAGATACTTCTGCTGGCTGACAGTTCTCTTGCTCCCTGGGACCCAGGAGGCCTCTGACACAATTCAGAGAGCCAGGGCTGGAGCAGCAGAGCTTCTGGAAAAGAAAGGGACTTCATTTGATTACTTTTTCTTCTCCTTTGACAAATATTTCAGCGCAGATGCTGAAAACCTTTCACTAAAATCTGCCCATGTGTGCTATTTCTTCCAAAGTCAGTCCCTTTTCTGGTGGTCTCTCCACAGGGCTGATAAGCGACATTCTGTGTGTCCAGTCCTGTTCTGGACTGGGTAGAAGAATCAATTTAGTCACTCTTCACAAAGGGCTGACAAAATCTCTTGGTGTGTTGCCTTCTAGGGAAGGCGTGACGACCTGGTTCCGAGGGCCAGCACGGCAGCTCGACCTCACCCGAGCCACTCGGGCCACAGACACGCTTTACACCAATATGGTGGACGGCAAATGGCGTTTATTACTCTACATCGTGGGGTTAAATAGTCAGGGGGCTACTCTACGTCACATGGGG
>VXBB01012724.1:57925-72817 GCA_013399915.1 Illadopsis cleaveri
AGGCATTGACGGGCCATTAACAGAAGACACATTAACAGAAAAGGGAGGGGGGCGGGGCCTAGGGGGAAGACTACTTCAACAACTGGATTCAACAGTTCATGAAGATGGTGATAGAATACTTTGTGTACATCCCATACTACAACCCAGGACAGGCAGTAGTGCCCACCTAACCCCCATTAGTGCCAGCCCCTTGGAGATCCTGCTCAGGTAACCCAAACAGCCAAGCTACACCTGTGAAGGCTGAGGGTGGTGCCAAGCAGCATTCCAGCAGGGAAGGTAGGTTTATGCTTCCTCTGAGACTGAATCATTTAGGTTGAAAAAGACCTTTGAGATCATCGAGTCCAAGCTATGCCCAACCCCCACCTTGTCACCCAGCCCAGAGCACTGAGTGCCACATACAGTTGTTCCTTGGGTACCTCTAGGGTTGGGGTCTCCAAAGCTCCCTTGGCAGCCCCTTGCAACGTTTAATAACCCTTTCTGTGAAGAAATTCCTCCAAATGTCCAACCTTCCCTGGCACACCCTGAGCCTTTTTTCCTGAGCACGCTAAATCTGCTCAGGGCTCTAAGCCCTGACTGGACAGGGGTGATCGCAGCAGGACCTATCCCCATCCCAGCTGGTTGAGCTTGTGTGATCTGCAGGATTGAAGGGACAGTGTTGTGTCCTGAATCCCTCTCTTGCAGGGAAATGCTTGACTAACCAAAGCAGCCCCTCTCTGTGTAATCATTTAGGCCCTGGCAGCAGGCAGGGCAGTGCTGCAGCCGGACTCAGCTTTCCTTCTTCAAACCTGAGGCTGTGACAGTGGTGATGGACAGACAGGGAAGGGACGTGAGGGAGCAGAGGAGAGGGTGTGTGTGCCCCTTTCCCTCAGCTTCTCCCACTCTGAAGGTGTTTATCCTAGTGACAAGTGCTATGGGCCTTTCATAACTGCTGCATTAGCAGAGGATCAAGTAGCACTTAATGGGAGCAGTCTGCCTCATAAAGTGTGATGGGAAAGGTCTCCAAGGTCGAAGGGGAAATATTTTCAGCAGACTGACACAAGCCTTGGCTTCTGCCTGACAACAGGTGCCAGTTTGCTGGGCTGCCCTCCCCTCCAGCACTGCTGCTGCCCTGTCCCCTCCCATGTGCTGGCTCAAGGCTCTGCAGCAGTGCCAGGGAGTGTCTGTGAGCTCCCTGTGTGGCACACAGGGAATAAACATCCTGCAGAATGCAGGGAAAAGGAGATGTGAGGCCATCAGTTGGCTTCTGAGCTAGGGAAAAAAGGGTGTCAAGGGTGTGACAATGCATCCTTGTGAAGCTGCTCCAAGCCAAGTGGGTAGGCTGGGCCCTTCAGTTTGGAAGGAATGAGAGGGATCTGTCTTTACAAACACACTGTGGGTAAAGCTAGATACTGAAAGAAGCAATGGCAGGAACCATAAATGCCATAGGAAAAGAAAATGGCTGGGGGGGGGTATACTTTAGAAGGGAGGTCTGTATGAGGCGATTTGGGGCATCTGTATCTCTCCAGTACCTCAGCCAATGAGGAAAGAGAGAGGGAAATATGGCTGGGAGCCTTTGTCCTCTAAAAATTTGAGAGAACGCAGAGGAAATGCCCCATGGCCTCTCCCTTTAGTCAAATAAGGTTACAGGACTCCTCTGTCTCCTTTTTGGATATAAACCTCTGGTGTTTGTGGGTTAATTTTCCTGACAACTTCAATGCCACAATAAGCAGCTTCAATCCTTAAGGCAACTGGTTTTGCTGGGGATTGTCTCTCCCTGTGCTGGACTTATGTTGGGTTTGCTGAAATGAGGTTGCTGTGTCTCAGCCAATCTACAGTTTGAACACCCCCAGTTTGCCCAAGCCAGATGAAATCTTACTGCTGCCACTGGCAAGCCTGTCCGTGCAGTCAGACACATATTGATGGCTTTGCAAGTCTTCTTGCCCTCCTCTCTTGCTGCTTAGGTGTCCTATCTGTCTTACACAGTTTCATTTGGGACAATGCAGGGTATTCAGTCCAGGCCAAGTTGCTGATGACAAGCTAATTAAAGACCAAGCAAGGGAGGAGCAGCCTAATGAGAGAGAAGTGGGAGGAAGGGCTGTTTGCCAGGACTGTGCTGGGAGACTCTGGCTCAGTGGAACTAATTGTGTGCTGTAATTGATGGTCAAGGGGAGGCCCTCCTCTCACAGATTGTGGGGCAGAGGAACAGAGACCTGCTTCCATGGCCTGTTCTGGGAGACTTTGGATGGGATCACACCTTCCCAGCTCTAGGGTTTCCTCTACAGGAAATCCTAATCCTTAGCTTTAACCTGGAGTTAACTGTCCTACACTGTTGGAAATAGGAGACCTGGAGAGGACAGTATGGCAATGTCAGTGCGAACAAAAAGCCAGGAGCAGGAGTGACATCTTCACAGGACCAGCAGTACTCAGGCTGGAGGTCCTGTGCCCTCAGCAGCCCTGACCATGAGCTACAGGATCACAGAATCATTTATGCTGAAAAGACCTCCAAGATCATCTCGTGCAACCATTAACCCAGCTCTGCACAAGCCACCACTAACCCACATCCCTAAGCTCCACATCCACTTGTTTTCTGGATACTTCCAGGGATGGTGACCACACCACTGCCCTGGGCAGCTGTGCCAGGGTTTGATCAGCCTCTCAGTGAAGAAATCTTTCCTAATACTCAGTTTAAGCAGGCCCTGGCCAGCTCCCTTCCTGCAGTCCTGTGAAGGGAATGGGGCATGAAAGGGAGCTGGATTCTGGCACTGGCTGGCATAGAGGCTCTGGTGGGTCATTTCATTTGGAATGTGTGTGTTGGGAACTCAGGGGTTACCCCAAGTACTCACAGGGAGTCAGCACAAACAGCCAAGTGCTGCAGGTGGTGATGGGGCTGTGCCAGAGCTGTGTTAGCATGGCCCTGGTCTTAGCACCTCACCCTGGGTCCACTTCATCCAGAGTAATCAAAGCAAGGCAATTCCTCACCTCTGGGGAATGATGGAGTGGGAGCAAACATCATTCATGAGTATGAAGAGACTTTTTATTTGGTTTCCTTCTGCTGTTTCCATGCTGAATTTCCTATCTGAATGGTGGCACTGAGACTTCTTTGATTCACAAGTAAATTATTCAGTGCATCTCACCAAACACAAGGAAACAACTGAGAGCTTCTGCATGCTCTGTAGCTCCAAAAGGGACTGTAGAATGGTTGTGTCTTGTGTGTTTTGTTCTGAAATCTGGAGAAATATTTTTCTAGCCTTTGCCTCAGGAATGCTCATTTCTCAAGTGAAACAACACAAGAGCTTCTGCGTTTCCCACCTCCTCAGGAAAATATGGGGATTTCTGCTGCAGCAGACCATTCCTAACCATAAGGCATGGCCCAAAGGCTGTTGTAACAGTTGTGTTTGGCACAGGCTTTGCCAGGGATCTATCAGTTTGCAGGGAGAGCTCTGTCCTTGAGGCCAAGTGCCCAGGGCAGTCAGTGGGTGCAGCCGCCTGCACTGCCCTCCCTGTGCCTGTGAACTCTCCTCACAGCTTCTAAAATTCCTCTCACCACGGGGGGGGCATTTCCTTATTATCAACACCTGCTTGGACAGTCAGAGGCACTGACCCCTTTCAGAGCCGCTGGGACCAAAAGCTTTGGGGCATAATTCTGTGGAGGTGTTAAAGCTGGCTGTGGGTAATTTATGGTCTGCAACAGGGACACAGCCCCTAGGTGTAGGGCACTGGGGCAGGAGCTCTGCTGTCAGCTCTGCTGTCAGCTGGGTGTACAGGGGGGAGGAGGGGACACTCCTTGGTCACAGCTTCCCACATTCTCCATCACAAGTCAGCTGAGTCATGAACCCCAGGAAACAGTGGTGATTCTGAGGCCCCAGAGCCCCCAGCAGGTCTCATGAAATGCTGTCAGAGGCACCCCCACACAACTGATGGAAGAACCATCACAGCAGAGAACAGGCACATGCAAAAGGTGTATTTCTGTTTGGATGAAACACTCATCTGAGATTTCTGTCTAAAGGATGTGGAGGTCTTATAGTGGATAAGAATTGGACCTGCTGTTCCAATGGCTTCTCTGGCAGGATGTTGGCAGCCTGCTGTGACACTGCCTTGTTCACCCAAATGAGTGCACTGGGGTACCCAGGGCTCTCTCCATGGCCCTGCTGCTGGGTTGGGACATGGAGACCATCGTGCTGTGCACACAGTTCACTGTAGCCTGGCAATTGAATGAGAATGTCCAAGGGTCAGGACAACAAATTGCCAAAATAGCTGTATAGCAAGTCACCCCCAACTGGCATTTACTGCAGCCAAGAGTTTCTGAGCTCAGTGTCTCCTAGCCATTTGTCCTCCTAGATCTCCTGACCTTAGAAAAGACCTCTGAATTTGAGTGGCAGAAAGCTGTGACACCAAGTTCCCATTATAAAATAAATCTATCATAACTCTCTCAGAGTTACCTTGTTATTATAATCATGTTATTCCAACCAGGAGGCTGGGCTAACTACATCTGGTGGCTGGAAGTCTCCTGATATTCCTCTTTATGGACAGTTATTTTCTTTGTCCTTCTCTCACCTTGTCTCCTCTTTTGGTATTTACCTTTGTAAGATATTTAATTTTTTTTATCGCCCATCTCTCTTTTGTTGGGCTGAACAAAGTAATCTTACTCACTCTATTTTAATACAACTTGCCCTCCACTACCTGAGCAGCCCATGGTGCCACCTCCACACATCCTCCTGCTTG
Organism: Illadopsis cleaveri; assembly: GCA_013399915.1. Lineage (NCBI taxonomy): Eukaryota > Metazoa > Chordata > Aves > Passeriformes > Timaliidae > Illadopsis > Illadopsis cleaveri. The sequence goes on from VXBB01012724.1 coordinate 62,627, forward strand.
AGAAACTTGGTTTTCAACATGGACAAACAGCAGTGTTTCTTGGATTGTGGTGGAGGCCTCAAAAATTTGGATCAAAAGCTGGCAGTGATATTTCCCTAATAGCAATACTTACCAGCTTATGCTGGAATTGCACATGGAGTTTTCTGGCCACGCTCTCAGGGTGATTTCCATTCCTGTGTCCTCTGTTCTCCAGTCAGCTTTATTATCACCATTTTTGCCATCATTATGATTTAAAATTGAGGCTTCACATATTCTCACCTTCTCAGTTCTGCAGAGTCAACTGATGTCATCTTCTTTTTTTGGTCTAGATTTTTTCACTGCTTGTCTTAAGGAATTTGTACTGTCCTACCTAGGTTGATATTTGTCAATTTTTACTTAATCACTTAACCAGGGTTTGCAAACTGACTAGGTTGGAAAGGGCATAAAAGCTGGAAAAACATCCCTTCTCAGACTCATCAGAACAAGAAACCTGACAGAATCTGTAGGTATGAGGAAGATGTGAAAGGAGTACCTTGGGGAATCAAAGTCATAGTAGAAATAAAAATAAACTATTCTTTTTTCCATCCACGTTTGGTGTGGAGGTCCCTATGCTTGGGTCTCTCATTTGTGAGTGCCTCCACTTGAGTCAGTCTCAGACTGAAGCCTCAGGAAGCTATGGAATGTAGAAATGAAGGAAACCAGCAGATTTCAACAGAGAGATGAAAATGGACCAGAGAGATGAAAATCTGCCCCAGTGCAGGGATGAAACAGCTGAACTGTGGTCTTATACTTAAAATTGACTTTGTACTGTGACAAAAAACTTGAGGATCAGAGTCAGGCCTCTGAGTGTAGCAATTCCCTGGCAGGAATGGCATCTTCAGAGCACCTGTACAAGGTCAAAGGAACCTGGTCACTCATGGGTTTCCTCCCCACTGAACACAGATGAAGCAACGTGGATCTTCTGTGAACACATCCAAATGTATTCCTTTCATAAGCCAGGACTCCTAAGTTATTAATAATAGCTGATATCAGACTGCAGCATGACAGCAATTCCTCACAGGGCCTTAATGACAGACTTTCTGGTAAGCAAAATCATTAGAAGAGAAATGTTGCCAGGAATCCTAAATCCCTGACTCTGGCATGCTGAGGTTTGGAAGCTTCCACCTCCAAACTGCCTTATGGGAGATGATTCGTCAGGATGATTTTCTGCTCAGGAGTTCTGCAGTGCTTGCCCTTCTTCACTTCATGCCTTTGCTGACAGGCACTGTCACTCCACCTTCACCTTAAGCTCTCTTGTATTAATTTTTGTTGCCTCCTTTTAGCCCCTTATCCATTTCCACATATTTAACAAAGCAAGTTTCTGCAGTTTTGCCCTGGTACTTGTACACAGAAACTTCACTCTCACCTCACGTTCACTGCTCAAAGTTAGCACAACCATTCCACTTGGTTGTGGACAGGACAGGAGATGTTTTTGGGTGGGTGCCAGCTTGAAGATGAACCAGCTCTGCGTGCCCATCATAAAGCTCTGGACCCTGGGCTAAATCCAGAGACATGTGGCCAGCATAGCAAGGGTGATCACAGAGGGGACAGAGGGACAAACTCTTCTTTGTGCTTCCAAATTACGACAGGCAATGACAACAAGTTCCATCTCAGGACGTTCAGGTTGGGAACTAGGAAAAGGCCTCTCCAGGAAGCTGGTGCAGGCCTAGGACAGGTCATGAGGGAGGGGGGATCTCCATCCTTGGGAGAGTTTGGGGTGTTTGCTGAGACTCAGTGGAAAAGCCTTGGCTGCTCCAATCTGGTGTTCCAGATAGTCCTGCCCTGAGCAGGGGAAGATGGATTGGGGACCTCCAGAGCTCCAGTTCACTGCCACCTCCATGGTTCAGTGACCATCAGTGACCAAACTGCATCTCTCTGTCACCTGCCAGGCTAGATATCTTTCAGTTTCACCAGGCCTCAACAGGCTTCCCAGGGCAGTGGTGGAGTCACCATCCCTGGAAGTATGGACACTTGAGGGCAGGGTCTAGTAGTGAACATGGCAGTGCTGGAGGAATGTTGAACTCAATGATCTTTGAGGACTTTTCAAAATTAAATGACTCCATGATTCTGTGACTGTGTGACTTTGCTTGACCCTGAGCCTTGTAGGAGTGCTCTGCCCTTGCATCTCTGGAAACAATGCTTAGGGCAATGTAAAATGGCAAATACTAAACCCTTTTCAAGAATTACAATAGATAAATAAATCCTACAGGCCTCAGCTGCTCTGTGGAGACTCCCAGCTTTCCTGCCACCTTCTGACCAGCTCTGGGACCCATGGATGGTTTGCCTGATACATCAAAGAGCTGAGGGTTAAAGAACCTCTCCTGGGTGAAATATTTAAAGAACTGTAAAAACCACTTGTGTTGAAAGGGATCCCAATGTCTTGAGACTTATAAAGTTAAAGTGGGGCCAATCTTCTCCTTTCCCCCTCTGGTTGAGTTCAGCAATCAGCTGACATAGTTAAGCTGATAGTCATTAGATTTATATGTCCTTTGCTTCTGGCATTCTGTCCTGTCTGCTGGGGCAGTTTTGGGCTGGTGACCTTTGTGGCATGTGGCAAGGCCAGTGAGTCTTGGCTTCTGCCGCAGACGGCTGTGGCTTGTTGTTTAAAGAAGTTTATTTCTCAAGGCTGTGGTCAGCAGTGAGCGATGCACTTGTGCTATTTTTGCAGGCATACCTAGAGAGTCAGGAAGGAGGCCAGAACCATTCCAGAGAAGACAAACTGCAGATCTCAGTGCCCTTATCAATGAGGTGTATGTTCATAAGCTACAAAGCTACAAATTGTCCAGCAGGATAAATAAAGAGGAAGAACAGGGAGAAGAAAAGCACCTGGAGTATCAGATAGTCACTTAGAAGATGACGGATAGATGGGAAAATACTACACCAGGAAGAGAAAGCTGGATTTTTAGTGTAGATGTATGGGACAGAGAGCTAAAATTGTGCTTTGAAAGACAAACATACACAAAGCCCAGAAATTTTGTCTTCATATACTTGCAGAAGGTGAGCAGCAGCAGTTAATGGTTTATTGGATTGCACACTGCTTTTTAGAGCTCCTTAGAGTTTTCCTCTGGGTTGCTGAGAATCTTGTTCTCTGTGCTGGATTGACCCTCCTGCACCACCAGCTCACTCTCTGCTCTGCTGCCAGTTTGGAGTGAGATCCAAGTCCCTCAATATTGCCATGAAAGGGGTGGGAAGGATGGCCAGGAGAGCACCTCACCAGTGCATTCCTGCTTCTAGCAAGGATTGGGCAACTGTCAGTATGACCCAGCTGGCCTGAGGAACCAGAGGGAGTCCAGACTGGTAGTGGAATTGAGGAGTACAGGTCAGCTGGTTTGGGTGATAAACACATTAGGCTTCTTCCCTTTTCCTCTCCTCTGAGGGCTGCCTGGACAGCTCAGCCCCTCTGTGATCACTGTGGGGAAAGAAACTTTGCTCTGGTTTGTCACCTTGATTTTTCAGCCTTCTGATTGTTTTCATTGTTGGACTGGAGAGTTCTTACCCATTGTAACAAAAATAAAGACTGATGTTTGGTAAACACATTCCTTTCCGGGGAAAAAGACAAATTGATGGACTGCTGGTTTGACCACTGGGGTTAGAGGGGTGTTCTTCTCGTCTCTCAATCTTTGACCAAATCTCAAAAACTATGTAAGTTGGGATTCTCAAAATAAAGTCCTTTTTTCCTTTGCATCTCACATCTTGACGGGTGAGTGTGGTTCTTTTCGTGTCCTCTTGCGACGTCTGGTTAGACCTTCAAACTGGAACTCGCTGGGTTCAAAGAGAGGAGTGAGTGGTGAGTGTAAAATGAGAGATGCCAGAAAAATAAGCTGAATGAAGCTGAAGAGCACATGAATGAGAGCATGACTCATTAACTGTCATGGTCACACACAGCCCTGAACCACCTGGGACACTCAGTCTGTCAGTCCAAGAGATTGACAAGGACATGCTGGATTTGGAAATGCCCAAACTATTAGCAATTTGCTTGCCCTTCAGTTTGCCCCAGAGCAGCAGCCCAGGTCTGTCTCAATGCAGGGTTAATCAGGGTCTTTGCGTGGGTCTGGTTTCCTCCTGCTCAGCTCCTGGCACTGGCATTGTCTGCCCCAGCCACCCTTCCCAGAACACAGATCTCCCTCATCCATCACAATTCTGACATTGGATCCGTCTCTGACACCCACTCCTCCTTTCCTCCCTTCTCTCAGTCTAACCAGGATGGATCAGCACCCCTGACATTATCCTGCTCCTTTCAGTGATCTATCCATCCACCCATCCATTCCCCATTCATCCATCTCCCTGAAAAGTGACCTGCTCACTGTGTCCCTCCCCAGCCCAGAGCCTGCCTGTCTGGCTGGCTGGGAACAGCAGGACGTGCCTGGGGGTGAAAAACACGGGGTGTGTGTAACTGTGGGTCACCAAAGCAATCCAAGAAAACCAACTCCTGGAAACTGCCAGACACAGTTTGTAAACTGGGCAGCAGACACGAGATCATCAGCCTGCTCCTATTCAGAGGCTCTGCTTTTCCCAGGCAGTTGCACACTCAGCTGTGTTGAAGGGAATAATGTTGCAACGAGGTGACAAAGGTCAGTATAAGACATTAAAGGAGGGGAAGATGATTTGATTTAATTTAACACAGAATGTTTTCATTCACTCAGGATCAAATACAGATACCCCTTAGCACCAAGATGTATCCCAGTGGTTTTCCCAGCATGCAGGCACCAAGAGATGTCCATCCAGATGATCCCAGTGATGTCAGGAATGGTGCCAGGTACTCAGTACTTCTTAGGTCTGGATACTTCAAACTGAGATGACTTGAAAAGTGAAGTTTTGCATCTTCAGGAGCCTTGAAGTGGCTTCATTTTCTCCCTCTGCCTGGGCCAGGCCACATGGCCATCTGACCATGATCTTCCTGGGCACCTCCAGTTCTGGGCTTCGCTCTTCCCGGAGGCAGAGAAATAACTGGGAAAAGGAGACTCCTGTGGTTGGGTTCACAGCTGGTTCAGCTTCACAGCACAGCCCTAGCAAGGAACTACTTTGACAGAGACTTCTGAGACCTTCCTTGCTGCAACTTTGATCCTGAACAGAGGGATTGCTGCCTTGACACTTTAGGAAGTCAACATTATTGTGAAAGCAGGGCAGTAGTGCACCTGCAGGGATGAACCTGGATGAGGACTTTTGTGCTGGAGGGCATAGATCAATTCACTGCATATGCACAGGAATTTTGATTAAATTCCTTGGGAAAACTCTTGCTTTTCAAAAGCCTTTGAAAGTTAAGACAGTGGGTTTCATAAATTCTTTCTAGAGACTGAGAGAGTGTGGAAGGGAGCAACATCTCAGTGTGGATATCAGAACAACAGAAACTCCCAATAAAAAAGGACTTTCCTCTTCAGTTCCAAAGTAGGGAATGGTGCATTCATGAAATGGTAGTTTTTCCTGTCACATGCTGGGGAATGAGAGAAGAGGGAGGTAAATCCCTGTTTGCTTGACTTTCTGTCTATTGCTAGGTGCCTTCCCTGCCTGCTCCCTGCCTCTTCCCAGGGCTCTGCTCCTGCCCTTTCCTGCAGCCATGGACAAGGAGGGCATATGGGCACACCAGTGTTCCTGAGGGCACAGATTGGCAGAGGGGATAGAGAGACCATGCAAGCCTGGAAACCAGCAGGAGAGCAGAACCACCACAGGGGCAGGAGAGTTTACAGAAGGCGCAATGGGAGGGGAGGGAGCTGAGTTTGAAATGAGGTGCTGAGAGCCCCAGTTGTGCAAGACTTGGGTGAGCTGATGTGTCACAGAAATGCTCTCCTGGAATCCATGGATAGGGCTGTGAATATATTAATTAGGGCCTAATTGGCCTCAGCAACCTCACTTGGGATCCCTTCTTACACCTCTGCCCATGGTCAAGGGGCTCTGCTCAAACTCAGGCCTGAGCCTTCATCCCCTTCCTGTGCTTTGCTGCAGTTCCACCAGTTTTCAGGTTTTCCTGAATTGTTGTTTGGCCTTCCCAGGCTGACCTTGGACCTGACTTCTTCCCTTGCCTTTGATGATCACAGGACTGTTGATGGAGCCTGTCACCATCCCCTCCTTGCTTACCCACTTCAGGTGCTGGGTTGAGTTTAGCTGGTCAGTAAGGTTCCTGTCCTGCCTCTGCTAGGGCTGCCCCTTCCAAATGGGAACAGATCCCCAACACCTAGCACTTACAGGCTCTTCCATGCTGAGGTTCCTCGCCTGGCTGTGTGCCTGGCAGTGAGCAGTAAGTGCTCACATTGAGTCCCTGTCACACGGCAGAACAGGTCACACCTGGCTGCCATGGGCTGTGTGGGGACAAAACACGCAGCTGCCTTCATGATGTGGTCAAAGCCCTTCACAACACCAGGGACCTGCAAGTGCCAGCTAAGCCAGAGTGACAGGGTGATGCCAGACCTGCCCTGGGCCAGGGCTCAAGGCAGCACTTGTAGGCTGGACACTGCTGGGTGTCATCTGGGCTGGTTTGTGCTGGGGTGGGAGCTCAGGTTACCCCAGGAGCAGTCAGGGCTCACAAGGGCCCTCTGGCTCTGGGACTGGCTCATCTGAGCTTAGGACTTCTCCTTTGGTATGGACTAATTCTACCTGAAAGAGCCTGGAAGAGGCAAATCAGAAATTCAGTTTGGTTCTTCCAGTTTGGTTTTCCCTGCTGTTTAGGTATTGGTTCATCTTAAAGTGACTGAATTCTTGGAGCATTCCCATGTGCCCCTGCTGCTATTCAGGTGTGATTACTGATCTGGTGGGAGTGGATGGCTGAGGGGTGGGGGAAAGAAACAATAGTTGATAAAGAAGTTCTGGGGACAGTGACCCTGATTGCAGATGAACCCTGTGGAAGGCTCCCAGTACTTTTGGATACTATACTAACTTCTCTGCCTCACAGGTGCTCCCAACCCTTTGGTCCAAGGCTGTAGGACAGCTGGGAGGGGAGTTTGGCTTTCCTCCCTAGGAGAGGGTAATGGAGGGGATGGATACCCTGCACTTTCCCTGGTACAGTTTCTGTATTTCAGTATCTTTCACTTCATGAAAGATGTGTATGCTGAGCTCCTGGCTATGGACAGATCACTCAGCTGCTGGGCTGGTTCTCCACAAGATCAGCCTCTCCACAGCCAGAAACTTCCAGTGCTCCCTGCAGAAATGTGGCCTTTAAAGGTGACAGTGAATTGTACAAGCTCAGGTGTCCAAAGGGACTGTGATGTGTCACACTGGATGACTGCTTGAGGAGTGACAAATGTCATCAAAAATAGATCTTTGTCCCCTCAGAGAGGTGCTCGTCCACTAGCTGCATCCTGGGTTGGTGTGGAGCTTGTGCTTGGATCTCAAACAATGCTGTGGTGTCTGAGTGTAGGACACTCAGTATGGTGGAGGTCAGAAGACTGTCTGGGATGTGACAATTGTGACAATGTGTACAACTGCCTCTGGTGTCCATGGCCACTTCTTTGGGACTCCTCATTGAGCATGAAGCTTGAGAAGAGCACAGAGGGGATTGGTGTTTAGTCTGTCACAGCAAATGCTCAGAGTTCTCAGACTTCATGCACTAGTGGGTCATTTCTGTTTTGTCCTTATTTGATGGAGAAATGAGGGGATTTTGTGCCCTCAGTGCAGCTTCTAAAAGACACTTTAACGGCTGCAGTTGAACATAAAGGGGGAGAGGGCCAGGGCTGGCTGAGTCAACAGTGTTTGAGCATAATACCCCATGGGAAAGTAACAGAATCTGTCTTTCTCATAAATAACACTGAATGGCTTATTTTGGCAAAGAATTTCCATTCCTGACAAATGCCATTTTGAGACAGCCAATAACCACCTGCTGATTTGGGATGAAATTAGAATTGGAATGCTCAGGTCAGCTCAGATGTAGTGTTTGGTAGGTTTCCAGTGGAGTTTCTCTCATGGCTGATAGGAAATTATGAGGCTGTCAGAGGCAAGGGAATACCCACGCTTACAGATCTTTGCACTGTTTTATTGAGAAGGCCCATGTCAGAGAATTGCTAAGTAAAGCACATTACATAAGGCTGCCCTTTGGGGTGCTAAGGTCTCGCAACTGGGACATGTTTTCAAGTCTATCAGAATGATTTCAGCATCTCCTGGGTTGTCAGTACTTCTCTGTTTTTTGAAGATGTTTTTTCTCTTCTACCACATTAAATGGGATCTCCTGTGTTTTGCTGACTGTAAAGGTGCATAAAGGTGTGTAAATGTGATTCTTTGGGATGTGTCACCTGCACTTTCTGGCTTAAATCTGTTACAGTACAAGCTCAGCAATTTGTGCCCCAGCTCTCTCCTCCACAGGAAGGATGTTTAGCTATGCAGGGGCAAGGTAGGAAACCCTGAGCAGATTTCAGCTGGCTTCTGTGGTATCAAGGGACTGATAATCTGAACTCAAAAATCTGGTTAATCTAAAGTAAAAATTAGGGAATTATATTCCCATTTGGAAAGTACACTAAAGTACAGACAAACCTGCTGTCCTGCTGGTTCATTTCCTGCCTTTGCTGTTCCTTTGTACAATGAATGCTTTTGAAGGCATAGTACACCTGAAGTACAGTTTTATTCAGGGCACAACAGGCCCATTGCCTCGTGTGGGGGGATTGCTTTCACCAGATAGAAGAAAAACCTTTGGAAATTATGTTTGCTTTAGGTTCTTGCCTCTCGTGTGGGCTGAGGCTGGTGTGGTTCCAGGCAGGTCTCGTGCTGGGACAGAGGGTTTGCCCACCTTTGAGGCTGGAAGAGCTCCAGGTACAGCCTCTCCCACAGGCACACTGGCTTCCTTGAAGAGGACAAGACAGAGAAAGCTGAACCTTATCCTAATCTGCTTTTTAGAAGCACTTATGTGCTCATGTCTACCTGGAAGTATTGGCCTCTGAAATGACTGCGACCGGCATTCCTCCAACATGTGACTGTCTCTTAAATGGGCAACAAGGGCAAGGAAACACCTGAAATGTCTGCAACCTACAGCCCTTTAGGTGACGCTTGGGTGCCCACTGCCCTCTGCAAGCTGAGGAAACTGTGTCTATAACCTCTTCATTCCCTGCCTGGAGTCTTTTACTTTGAGCCTCTGTCTTGTTTTTCTCAAGACTTATCTCCATCACTCCAGGTGACTCTGGATAAATTCTCACAGCAAGTCTGCTGAGGTGTTTGATCTCCATTTCCACCCTGACCTTTTTGTTCCTAATTCCCTGTTAAAGCAGTTTTTTTCCAAAGGTGTACAGAGGACTGTAGGTAACAGCAGTTGCTCTTGGCTTTCTCACAGGAGTGCAGGCTCAGACTGCTCAGTGTATGCTACAAATTCATATTAACACTGTGAGATAAATTCACATTAACACTGTGAACGGCTGCTCTGAAGGGCTCTGTCCATCCCTTACAAATCTGACTTTTCAAGGAGTTATCTTAAAAAAGGAGTGTATGTGAAGAAGTCTCATCTTTAACCATGCTTGGCCACTCCCTTTTGTCTGAAGTTCAATTTATCTGTTCTGCTAGGGACCCTACTTATTCCTGGAATGGGATTCAAACCAGTTGAACTCCAGTTTCCTTTAAAACATGGAGAGCCCTTCAGTTGTGTCAAAGTTTGTAACAAGTTGCTGTGAAGAGGAAACACAATCCACAGACAAAGCACCGTCTCACTGACTTGTGAAATGCTAAAGAATTATGTTCATCTCAGATTTGCTCAGCACCATTACTGGAATGGACTGAAATGATAACGAATAGGAGGCAGGTGCCCGGGTGCCCATAAAAATCCCAATCCTCTGGATGTCTCGCAGGCTAACAGCCCTGTGACAGGCGGCCCCGCCCGCGGGCGACACCGCGCCGGGACAGCGGCGGAGGGAGGCGGCACGGAGGGAGAGGTTGAGGAGGCTCCAGCCTGGCCCGGTCCGGAGGGTCCCGCACTGACCCCCAGCCCAACCCAGGCTGCAGCTGCGGCTGCCACAGTACTCGGCTAGAGAGGACACCCAGGGTGGCAGGCGCAGGTGAGTGCTGGGCACCTGCTCCGGACCTGGAGCCGTGTTTGCTGCGAGCTCTGCTGTGTTTGAGCTCCGTGTGATCACCTTTACAGGGCAGGGGATGTGGGAGGACATCCTGCCGAGGGACAGACCCTGCCCAGGGACAGACCCCGCGGAGGGACAGACCCCGCACAGGGACAGACCCTGGGAGGGACGGACCCTGGGAGGGGCCGACGCCGCG
>VXBB01012724.1:72847-111442 GCA_013399915.1 Illadopsis cleaveri
GGAGGGACAGACCCCATGGAGGGACGGACCCTGGGAAGGACAGACCCCGCGGAGGGACAGACCCCATGGAGGGACAGACCCCGCGAAGGGACAGACCCTGCACGGGGACAGACCCCGTGGAGGGACAGACCCGGCGAAGGGACAGATCTTGTGTACAGACCCTGCCGAGGGAGAGACCCTGCATAGGGACAGACCCTGCACAGGGAGAGACCCTGCACGGGGACAGACCCCGCGGAGGGACAGACCCCATGGAGGGACAGACTCCATGGAGGGACAGACCCCGCGAAGGGACAGACCCCGCGGAGGGACGGACCCTGGGNCGCGGAGGGACAGACCCCGCGGAGGGACGGACCCTGGGAGGGACGGACCCTGGGAGGGACAGACCCTAGGAGCTTCATTCTTGCAGAAAGGGGAGCTCAGTGACCCTTCTGAGAAACCACAGGATTCATGGAACAAGTGGGGGTGAAAGGAGAGAGATGCCCTCTCTTTTTCTGGGTTTTTGTTTCTATTTCCATGTTTTTCTGCATTTCTGGGTTTTTTTCTATATTTCCGTTTTCGGGAGGGGAGTCTAAGCAACCTGATGTCCTGTCCCCCCCGTCCTCTCCTTGGTGGGGAGTGGAACGAGGTGAGCTTTAAGGCCCCTTCCAACCTAAACCATTCTATGATTATTTCTCCATTGGATGCTGGCATAATCTTCTGGTTCAAGATTACAGTTTATTCTGATATTTTAGTGCTGCGTAAAGAGAGAGTGTGACAGTGAACAAACTTCAGAAGGAATGGGGCAGCATTCCCAGAAATGGGAGTTCCCTGGCACTTATGTAGGTGCCAGACATTCACGGGTGCCGGCACAGGTCACGCACTACCAGGACAGTGTTGAGGTTAATTCCAGTGTCTCACACAGACAGTGGGAAGGTGGCACATGCTGTGGCCTCTTGAGGTTCCAGAGAGAATTTCTTACCATTTAAGTGTCAAACTTCCCAGCACATCAGGGAATGAAACATTAAAACAGCTGGTCAGGCCATGATAGGGCTTGTTTCATCTGTCGCCACTTGCAGGTTGGGGCACGATAAATCCTGTAACAATATAAAGAACTCAGAACTGGGGGCTTTGCTGTGCCTCTGGTTTGAGGCAGAGAGAGGGGTTGAGATAAAGCCTTCAATCCCTGGTTGCATTTTATTGTTTAATATGCTGCATGCAGTGAGCTATATTAACCCTCTGCATGCCTGAGGGGTGGTGTCTGTGAAGTGCTCCCAACACCCACAGTTAACTTTAGCTGGAGAGGGACATTTAGCAAAGCCTGATGGCCATATAGGGTCAAGTGGAAGTGGTACAGGCACCCCTCGTTCCCTGCATTCATTAAAGTCCAGAGAGGCTTAAACCCTTGTTTTCTTCTGTGTCTCAAGGGGGGAGGAAAGTCCTCGTGGAGGGATATGTCTGGTAATAAGCTGATGTTTAATCACATATTTGGTGAGTCTTTGTTAAATGTCTGCTGCCCAATATTTTGTTTTGTGGATGGAAAATGGTAAGTAAATCCCAGCCCTGGCAATGGAACATGTAAGGAAGATAATCATGGGAGCAGCTGTTACCAGGAAAAGTGGGAATGTTGGGTTTATAGGCAGCCAGGCTCTGACTAAATCCTAGACTGTGCCAGCAAACCCCTTCAGTCAGTCATGGATGCAAACACTAAACCAGTGAGAAGAGAACTGAGCAAGAGCACAGAAGGAATCCTCTGTAGTGTGGGAATGAGGGAGCTGATCTGCACTGTAAAAGCAGAACACTGGTGCCTTTTGCAGTCATTCCCATCAGAGCCAGGCTCTGATCTCCTTGTGTTGTGTGAAAGTCCTGTGAGCTGCAGTGGGTCTCACCCTAGCTCTGCGTGCAATGACAGCAACCCTCAGCTTCTAGGTGACAGAGGGACACCCTGGTACCTCAGGTGGGAAGTGAAAATAACCACAGGTTCAAGCCTAAAACAAGTCCTTTCAATTTCCTCTGGACTGTACAATGTGGATGAACTGTTGTTGAGGGACTGGAATGGGAATGGGCATCTCCCGCTGAAAAGTGCAGCAAGTACTCAGTAACTGGATCACATTCACTTAAATTCAAATGTTGTGGGTATGGAAGACTCACTCACATGCATGGTGTGACTGTTCCTCATCCCGGTGCAGGACATTCTCCTGGGAAAACCAAAATACTCTTCTGCCACCCAGCTGGCCCCTGGCCTGATCTGAACAGACAATGTCCCTGCACTCACTCATGACCAGCATAACCAGCACTGCTGGACTCACGTGATTTGGTGTTGGGTGGTTGGAGGGCTGCAGGTACATGTAATCTTCACTAAATTTGGGCCTTTTTTCCGTATTCCATGCCCATTTTCTTGTATAGTGTTTATGGGATTCTCATTGCTATTATGTCAAGATCAACTTGGAACACCACTACTGAGTTTTGCACATTTTCACCCATTCCATATGTGAATATTTCTGCCCCCAAGAAGCCTTCCTGCCACCACCTCCACCCTTAGCGCAGTCAGGACTGTCCACCAGGCTGCAGGGAAATGGGATGTCTTGGCCTGGTTTTTGATCTTGGCCATTTCTTTATGGACTGAAAATCTGGACAGGGTTTTGGACTACCAGGTCTTGGTTTCTTGAGTTTTTGCCCTTTCTGAACCATGTGGGTGCCAAAGTCTGGAGGAAGAGCTGTGCCAGTTGTCACTGGTCGGAGCAGGAAGAATTGACACCAATATTCCAAGAAGATAATTACAGGGAAAGCAAAACGTTGGAAGAATATTGTTTCCAGTTAAAACTGAGTTTTAAATTCAACCTGAAATAAGTGTCCTTCAGCTACTGCCTTTTGACATTTCTTCACTGCCCTTCCTTAGGCAAATAGACTTTCGTCCAGGGAAAAACGTGTCCCCTCTGCAGGGAAAGCAGTGCCCACTGAGCATCCTGGCCTTGCTGTGACATTCTGCAGGCTCCCAGGGGCACGTGGTGGCTCAGGCCTGGCACACATGGGTTAACAGGGCCTTGGGTGGGCGGGTGGAAAACAAGCTGTGAAATGGAAGAAGGTCAAGCTCTTGGAGGAGGTTGCTCTGTTGCAGATGGTTTTAAATTATCAGTCCCTCTGGAGGAGAGGCACCAAGAAAACTGTAAAACCAGGGCTGAAAATGAGGCAAAGCACAATCAGGTTTGTGGGATCAGTGGAGCAGGAGCAGTTGTGGCTCTCCTGGGACTTGTTAGACTCCACTGTCTAATTAGAAATTCCGCAGTTTTTGAGACCCAACAGTTAATGTGTTTGGAGACTGAATACCATTGGCACTTTTCTGTGGGGAGCAAATGCCTGGAATGGGAGAGCACATGGGAAGAGGAACAGCAGAAATTCCTGTGGCTCGATAGCTCAGGGTCCTCTGGGATAACTCTGCTCCTGCTGCAGCTGAGGAGAGCTGAATTCAGTTTTCAGTAGAGACAGGTAAATGCTTCCTGTGGGAGCATTCCTAGGGCTTACCCAAAATGCTACTCTCTTTAGAGACTTGTCTGGCAATGGGGTTTATTAAAGGTGCAATATCCAGGCAGCAAAACTGCAAACTGCTGTCCTGGAGCAGCAGGACTAATGTCTGAGGGAGCATCTTTGGGATGATCATTGTTCAAAGCAGATGAAAATGCTGTGGGAGTCCCACATTGCTAGAAAACAGTGGCTGCTACTGAGAGGATTTTCCAGCAGCAGTCCAGATTTCCCAGATCCTTGTTGTCTTTTTTTATTGGCTTGTCAACTTTCAAATGGTTTAAATTTGACTTTATAATTGCTTCTACTTTCTGTTTTTATATCACTGCAAAGGTAACAGGGGATGTAGAACTGAAGGATCTTAGTCCAGGCATCAGTTTGAGCAATTCCATTTTCCTCTGTTGAGATGCTTTTCTCATGAACTGGGAAGGTTTAAACACTATCACCAGCAACAATGGTCGAAAAAAAGAGAAAGAATGAAGAAAATTACTCCAGAATTTAATTTTCACATTTCTCTTTTAAGTTGTTGGTTGAAATCGTGATCCCAGTCCTGCAAGGAAGAAGTTTGTGATACCTGGGTGAGAATCTTTTTTCTCAGACTAGTGAAAATGGTGCTCTTTGTGGTTCTGTTGTCTTGATGCAATCTAACAGGAGTCTAAGCTGTGGCACCAGGGGTCTTCTGTGTGTTCCCTTTCCATTAGCCTCAGATTTTAAAACTATCATCTTCTCATAGGAAACCAGAGGAGAACCTTCTGCCAGCCCAGACAGCCTGTGAACCATGGCCATCACAGTAAAAACACTTCTCTTGCCACCTTCTGGAGCTAGCCCTTCCTCTCCAACTAAGCATGAGATTTAATATGAAGTTATTCACCCAATGCAAAGGAAAGAAATGACTGTGGGCTCTCAGGCTGGAGTGAAAGCAGCCTTCAGGCCAGCCAGGTTTTGTTGCCTGCAGGTCAGGCTGTTAGGAGAAGGGAACCTGCAGTCCCAGACTGGCTATGTCTGGGAACCAGACAGGAACTAGAGCAAAGGCCCCTCTGCTTAGGGGAGCTTTCTGAGCAGAGAAAGGAAGGTTTACAAGGTCTGCAGGAGCAGACCAGAAGCAAAAGATTTGAGGTCACAGTGCACTGAACTTGTACTTCTGGGGTAGGCCTGTCCATGGAAATCAGATTCCAGGGTGCTTTGGTTTGGGAGAGAACTTTAAGACCATCTAATTCAAACTCCCTGCCATGGGCAGGGAACCTTCCACTGGTGGAATAAGTGGCCTTGTTTGCTGCTCATGGGAAAGGGATCAGCCTGTGTCTGCATTGGAAGGAAAGGAGCAAACTGAGGTGTGTCTTTTGGCTGCAGCAGTGAAGCTCTTCTAGAGCAACTGGATTTCTTTCAGGCCTCTTTGAATAGCACAGACTGAGGGACTCTTCTGCTGAGGGCCAAGCCCTGGCATGGTTGACCCACATACAGATGAAATAAACCACTAGTATTACTTCTCTGTTATGGAATTGTTAGATCTCCTAAGGACTTGTGGCCTCTGAGAACCTGTCTGCTGGTGTGTCCTACATAACCTGGTATACAACCTGTCCTTTCCTTGGATCTGCACAAGTGTTTGTCCTTCTTTGAGGCACAAGGTCTTGCATGGGAGATGCAGTGTGGCCTTGACTGATGGTCGCATCTGGCCAGGCTGGCCCTGGCTGTGGCCGGCCTTGCCAAGGGCTCCAGGGCACCTCCCCTGGGCTGGGGCAGTGTGGGGCTATAATGAGCCCCTGGGCTGCTTCAGCTCAGTATGGACACTCCTGGCAGCTCCTGGGCACAGCCTCACCTTCTGTGAGAGTGGAGAGGTGTGAGGGGGACAACAGTTGGCTGTTTCTTTTGTCATTTAGTGACATTTACACCAGACTGATAAGAGGGTTATCTTCCTTCCCACAGGTCACTGATATCTGAGACCAGGGGACCCGCTGGACAGCTATGAAGAGCTCTGTGCTCTGAGTGAACAAAGGCACTGTGGGCCTGGAGACGCAGAAGTGACTTCCAGAGGATCATCTCAGAAGCTCAGCCTGTAGAGTGGTGAGTTTGGCCATGTCACCACTGATTTGTGTGGGAGTGATGCAGAGCTGGGAGTGGGAAGTGACATCTTTGTTGTCACACTGAATGTGGCTTTGTGTTGCAGTAGGCCTGGAAATGGTTGTAAATGTTCTGGGAGTAGTGGGCTCCTGTAGTTTTTGGCTCCTGTCAGGTACACTGATTTCCCTGGATTTCCCTGGGAAGATGCCAGGCTGTTGAAGATCTGCTGTCATTGTCTCTTGGAGCTGGCAGGGGACTTGTGGCACAGGTACACTGATACAGTGATCCTGGGCAGTGAGTCAGGATATGTTATCTTTCCTTCCTGGCAGTGAGGCACTGTTGTGTTTGTTCTGTGATACTTGCCGTAAATCTATTGCCCGTATCTAAGCCCTTTTCTGTTATGAAAAATCTGTAGGAGTGTTGTGGCCATGGACAGGCACATATTGACTGGTTCTCATGCTGCCATCCCATCCCTGCTGCTCCAAAGGGACATGGATTCACTGTCCTGCTCACTGGTGGGGCTTAATAGCTTTTGCTCCCTTAGAAAATAGGGATGGTGTGTGTCTTCTCTTGGCCTTTGGTATCAGTGCCACTTTCATACATAAATGGGTACAGGGTATCTAGTGTGCCTGTGGATCCTGAGCAAGCGCTTAGGTCATATTCATAATCCCTGGGGCAGAGGAGAAGATCAGGTCAGGTATAGATTTACCAAAGGGATAAGTCACACAAAATCTGATCCTTGGGCATTCCCCCCCACTCTACACAAGACCTCCATTCATCACTGGAGAGCTTGTGATGTTCCCCCTCTGTGACCTGCTCAAAAGTTTTCATGAAGTTTCCCTTCTGCAGTTCGTTGGCCTTCAGTTCTGTGGTTCTAACCAAAGCATTTGAAATTTTCCTCTAAAGTTCATCTGAAATGGGAATACTCAAGCTCAAAAGATTACTTCAAGCTAACAAAAACCACAGAAAGCCAACCCAAAGCTAAAAGAGAAATTTTAGGTGAAATATACTCACTAAGTATCTGCATCTCTGGGGTAAAGCACAGCTAGAATTTGACGGAGCTCACAATTTGGTATTTTGTTTAGAATGTTTTCTGTGACAGGACTGCCCTGATTTTCATGATTCACAAAGAGAAATTCAAAGAGAATTACAAAGAGAGAAGCTTTGTCAGGGGATGGTTAGGCTGGATATCAGGGAAGGGTTCTTCCCCCAGAGGGTGCTGGGCACTGCCCAGGCTCCCTAGGGAATGGGCACGGGCCCAAGGCTGCCAGAGCTCCAGGAGCATTTGGACAATGTCAGGCACAGGGTGGGATTGTTGGGGTGTCTGTGCAGGGTCAGGAGCTGCACTGGATGATCCCTGTGCGTCCCTTCCAGCTCAGCATATTCCATGATTCATGCTTGTATGAAAGAGAATGCTGCCTCTGTTGCTGATTACTTTATTATTACTGGTTTAAGTCTGTTCTAATGTTTTTGTCTCCACTGTGTCTGTGCTTGTGCAATGCCTGTGGCACATCCTGAGCCTCTGCATCCCTCCCCTCCCCATGAACCACTCACTGTGTGTCACTTCCTACAGGTTTGGCTAATTTTGCTCACCCGTCTGCCAGCAATTATGTCACATCTTGTCTGTGTATTGCACTGTCTGAAGCCCATAAATAACTCCCTGTGACACTCCCAATACCTACAAATCCTCTGACTCCCAAATGTGTTGCTTATTCACTCAGCTGATTTATGGCCTCAGCACTGGTGTCCAGTCAGGCTCACAGGGAACGGTCTCTTGCTCTGTCTCATCCAGACGGATTGATGAATACACAAGATGAAGGGCACCCTCCCACCCTGCCAGGCTTGCTGCTTCATTTTGGGACATTAAAAATGTTGTCAGTAGCCAAGGGCTTGCTCCAGCTTTGTGCTCAAAGCCATGGAAGCTTTTCTTCCGTGTCCAGTGGGGATGTCCCTGGAGCTGCAAAGACTTCCAGACTTCTGCCTGGAACGAGGAATTGCCAACTGGATACTTGAACAAGGCTAATGCATGACAGGGATGTGTTTTACAGAGGAGTGACAGTGTTGAGCTGCTTCCAGTGTCACCCTGTTGTGATGGGGGTGTTAGCAGCCTTCACCTGGGGAGGGGTGACTCCCTCTTGGAAGCATTTATTCCATTGAATAAATCATCCTCATGTGGACACCAGTGTCTCAAGCGCTTGTGAGTGAAGATATGAATTATACTATGGCAATTTGTGGAAGGATTTTGCTGTCTCATTTTAAAAAGTCTGTGATTTCTTTTTCTAGATTGAACTGGAGTCAGAACAAAACCATGGTCATTCACGTAACAAGGGAGTAAAAATTTTAAAATTAAGTAGGGGCAGGGTTTAATGACTCTGTGCCAACTAGGGTATTATTTTCTGGTTCTTATTTAATATACAAGACACTGGAAAATGCAACGTGGTTGGATTCATTACACTGAAGGAATGTTCCCTTCATATCCAGCACTGTTATTTTAACCCTGCAATCATTGTGTGGCATTAACATGCTTCCATCTCATTCTCCTGAAGTCAGGAATTCACAGGAGTTTAATGACTCACAGGGGCTTATTTTTAATCCAAGTGAATTTCTGAAATCTTTAAGACTTTGTAAACTCAGCATTTTATACATAGTGCACACAGTGCATGTTGTGCACCGAGAGATGGAGCCTCTTACTGCCTGTGCAAATATTGTTGGTATTTGGGGGTCTTACACAACTAGATTTGAATTTAGCCCACTCTCAGTAGTTTCTAGTTATGGTAACACATGTCCACTGTCACACCAGGCTGAGAATGAAACATTCTGACATGAAACATTTGGAGATGTAAGGAAAGGCTTTGGAGCTGAGTTTGGACCATGTTGCTGTTTCAGGGTAGCTGCTCCTCACCACTGCTCAGCAGAGAGGAGAGGAGTCAGGAGTAGGAAAAAATAAATGCAAGTGTAACATAAACAGAGCTTAGGGGAAAGTTGCTGCAAGCTGGTGTCAGGTCATCCTGTTTGGTGAGTGTTGTAAGCATCAGGCATTCCAGCTCCAGGAGTGGTGACATGTTTAGGAAGATACAAGAGGCAACAGGGGATTATGTTTGTTGTTAATACAGTTCAGTACTGTGGAGGACAAATTAAATCCATAAGAGGGTGATCAAGAGCCTCTTAAAATCTCAACTATTCACTGTGCAATGCCCTGCCTGGGGCAGGACAGGGTGCCCTGGAATCATATTCTTTTCAGTTCAGTTTTGTGTCTTTTCCTTCCCACAAGCTCCCCATTCCCTTCATTGCCAAGGTTTAAGACATCTCCCAAGGGTTTACAGAAGTAACCATGTGATGGGCCCGACTAGCAGCACACAGATGAAATGCAAACCCCTTGTAGTGGGAGCAGTAGAGGTCACCCAGATCAGGCCAGGAGGGGACAGGAGAGAGGGCTTGGCTGGTGCTCACACAGCCCTCTCCCATTTCCCCGTGCTGTTGTCTCAGTGCGTTTCCATGGAGGCCAGGGAGGCTCACAGAGATGTCAATTATTGCTGAAATTTTTAGAGTGTGCAGAGCCCCAGTACAAGCTTTGTGGTAAGGACAAACTGGAGCCAGTGATTTTTTGTAGGAAGGTGTCGGTGGCTTTTTGCAGCTGCTGAGTAATGGCAAAACACATTTTTGTTCAGAAGCTGACCCAGAGGTACTGTGAGTGACACTCTCTTTGGCCTGGCTATGGGGTATCCAGCACAAATTATTTTTGTTCACTAAGTTGTCTATTACCTTCAGCTGAAACCAATTCTCACCCAGACAATGCAGCTCAGAGTTGAATGTCTGACAAGGAGATGTTGGGGTTATCCCCTGTGTTTTCATCAGGTGCCAGGTGACAGAGCTCAGCTGGATGAATGCCTGGTGTAGGTGTGCTCCCAAACTCCCTGTGCCTTTCAAAACTGATGGAAGTTGCATGTTCCTATGTCCCTCTGTTGACTGAGGGAGTGCAGAGGGTAAACAGAGGTGCAGCACTAATGCCACAGGCAATCCAATCTAATTGCTCTTTCAGAGCTACAGTAACTCTATAGTTCCTGAGCATCTCTCACATGGCAGAGAATCTGCTTTCCCAGATTACTGCTTACTGCAAGGCAGAGATGTGTTAAACATTGTCCAATTTAAAATACAGGGAAAGAGACTCCTTTGGCAGAAGGTTCCCTGAGTGATCCATAACAATAACTCCTTAATGCCAAGCTCACACTTCCCATTCCCTTCTAAAGGCTTCTCGTCTGCTCTCAGGTCTGTTGCTAATTTAACCAAGCTAAATGAGATCAGGATGTACCTCTGCTCCATGCCCCAGTTTAGACATCCATCTCTGTGGTTTTCTTCTCAGCAACTGCTCTTGCCATCCATCAGAACCCACCACGTGAGTGCCATGTGGTGAATATTTGCCTGAAACATGAGAGGAGGTCTTTAGAGGAAAGCCAGGTGACACAGAGGGATGCCACTGGATGTGTACATTTTCCATTCAGCCCTGCTAATCATCCTCATACCCAGGTTGTGTTGGGCATGACAGGCTGATTGGCAGGTCTGTCTCTACTTGGCTGCAAGGTGGCAAGTAAGGAAGGGCAAACTGTGTCACTAAAGGGAGCAGTGTTAAGGTCTGTCCTTTCCCTTGCAAACTGTAAATAATGAAATTATTTGTCTTTTTCAAAGGAGAACTTGTAATCTGTTTGTGCTGCCCCCAGAAAGCTGAGCAAAGCATCATGAGCAACCATCACACAGGTGAGAGAACAGACACAGCTCTGGGGAACCCCTGGGAATAACCCAGGCTTGTTTCTCTAGCTTGGAGATGGCAGGGACTGACCCCCCATTTTCTGACTTGGCAGCAGGGCCTTTCTCATGCTAGATTTTGTATTTGGAACAAGAACTGATGCAAAGCTTTCCCTATTCAAATTGTCACTGGAGCTGTGAGTCGAGGTGGTCCTGGATTAGGACTTTGATTGCAGAATTTCCCACTTGGACACAACTTTGGCAAAACCACCACAAAATCCCTTAATGCCCAAGCCTTGGGACATGTTTACAGCCTGTGGCACTGGAATGGGTGGGCCCTTTGTGGTCTAAGAGGAGTTGAGCAGGAGCAGTTATTGCTCTGCAGGAGGCAATGCAGACTGAGAGATTCTTTCTGAAGAACAAACATGTCAATTGAATGTATTTTTTCTTGCCTTTCTAGTAAAAATCTTCAAGAAATCATCTATCCCAGGAGTTGTTATCACTCAGTTTGTGAATGATGTTCCACAAGGATGCAGTACACCTGATTTTGAGAAGAAACCACTCACTCTGACACTACAGGAAGGTGAGACTTTTGATAAACAGGCAAAGCCACAGATCTGGAAGTTTGACTCCATGTCCCACCTACATGAAAAAATTATCATGATTAAATCAAGAGAGTTTGTAAAGTGATTTGACATGACCACAAAAAAAAAAATGTTGTGCAGCCAAAGTCTTTGTTACACTGATGACAATTCCTTCAGTACTCACAAAGATCTCCTCAGTTGTCACTATGTGTATGCAAGACCAACATCTGGCTCTTATGTGTACAGCAAATCCGGTGAATTCTGCAGGAAGCTCTCACAGTAAGGATTTTGCAGCAAAAGATTAGGCACATTGAAAAAGTTGTTGGTTTTTTGTGTTTTCCTGTTAAAAGAATTTGTGTTCAGCACTAAAATCAGCTGCTTTTTAAAGTAGGATACACTGACGGCAGGTGCTGTTTAGGCTATAGCAGCCTTCCAGTGCCTAAAAGGGCTCCAGGAGAGATGGACAAGGGCCTGGAGTGCCAGAACAAGGGAAATGGCTTCCCACTGCCAGAGGGCAGGGTTAGATAGGATATTGGGAAGGAATTCTTCCCTGTGAGGGTGGTGAGGCTCTGGCACAGGTTTTTCGGAGAAGCTGTGGCTGCCCTATCCCTGGAAGTGTCCAAGGCCAGGCTGGATGGGGCTTGGAGCAACCTGGGATAGTGGAAAGTGTCCCTGCCCATGGCAGGAGGGGGAATGAGATGGACTTTGAGGTCTCTCCTGCCCAAGCCATTCCACGGTTCTGTGATGATTCTGTAAGGAACAACATAAGGATCTTGCACACAGCAAGGTCAGGCAGTTGATAAGCTAAGAACTGGAATAAATGAAGAGCCTCCCAGAGGTCTCTCTGCAGCTGCAGAGAGACCTTTTGTTTTTTCTTTTTTGTTGGTGTGGAGTACCTGAGACCATCGTGTAGCTCCTCTTCCCTGCCAGGACTGAACCAGGAGCTTGGATTTCGGTGTTCCACACTCACCTGTGTATTTCCAGTAGCCACTGAAGTTTTATGAAGGAGCACAGTGGCCTCTAGTGGAACCTGCCCCTCTTCCTCCTCCTCCACCTGCACATTTCAGGCACTATGCAAGACTCCTGGCTAAGTTTTCACCTGTCTAAATTTTCACCTGTGTAAATTTTCCAAGTTACTTCATTTTCAGCAGGTTCTTTGCAGTTTCCACAAAAACTGTTTGTGCATTCAGGATGGTCACTGTAATTCTGTGTCTGTGCAGAGGCACCATGAGGGCTTTTAATTCTGTTATCATCACCCCACTGTGTTCAATACATGGCTGAGCTGATTCTCCTGGCTGGGTGGCCTGTGACAGATGGCAAGCATGGGAAAGTGCAGTCAAAGTGGCTAAAATGTAACACAGGCATAATCAGACTTTAATACGAGGTAGTACTGCAATTTCAAAGGCTGGAAAAGGCCTTTTAATAAGGATCTGTTTGCAGGAGCTTGTTCCATCAAATAAGTTTGGTAGTGGTGACTGCAGAAAGGTGTGAGAAATATTGCCAGACTTTCCAGGGAGAATCTTTAACAGTGTTGGTCACCTGAAGACCAAGAGCATTAAAAAATAAAAGAGCGTGATCATTTCCGTCCTGAAGCGTTTCCATGAATAACTCACCTCCATTTCTGTTCCCACTCACCCGCACAAGTCACTTCTCTGACTTGTTTCCCAGTGTTCCCTGTGGTTTTGGAGCCTTTTGGAGAAGAGGTTTGTACTGGGCAGTGGGAAAGCTGTTGGAGATTTCTGTGGTGGGCTGCAGAGTACTCAGGTTCCTGGGGAGCAGGGATAAAGGAGAGGAACCCTCTTCCTCCTCCCTTGTCTCTTCAAACAGCAGAGCCTGGTGCATTTGTAGTGCAAGGTGGTGCCAGTTAAAGATTGGAGAAACAGTGGGATTTGATAGAGAATATGTGTGATGAGAAGGGATTTGGACATTTCATGGGTAAAAAGCAAGTCTGGGTTGAACTTGCTGTCAGGCTTCTGATTTCAGTGATGATCAGAGACGTTAGCAGCCATGCCTGGCAGATAATTGCCATATTTTAAAGACCTTTTATGACTGAATACAGACAAAACCTGAATTATTGATGTGCAAAAGAAGATGTTATTGTTATTTTGAAGAAGGTTTCTGCATAAAATAACAAAAATTACTCACTCTGGGGATCACTCTTGATAAAATAAGTGGCCAGGCCTGAGAGTCCTCATGTTCAAGCCTGTTTTAAATAATGAAATTCTTGTCTCTTTTCAAAGGTAAAAATGCCATTTTCAAAGCTGTGGTCAAAGGTGTCCCAGCCCCTGAGGTGAAATGGTCACGTACACTAAAAGGAATGGATGATCCTGCCAAATATGAAATGTCCTTCAATAGTGATACAAATGAATTCATTCTGCAGGTAAAGATCAATATTTCAGAAAAGACTTGTGGAACTGAGAGAAATGGACAGGAAAAACCTGCAGTGGGATGAGGGGAACCAGAGGGGCAGTTCCAATCTCTGCTCTCTGTGTGAGCAGGGACAGGACCCCAGGGAAGGGCTGGAGCTGTGCCAGGGGAGGGTTAGGCTGGATATCAGGGAAAGGTTCTTCCCCTAGAGGGTTCTGGGCACTGCCCAGGCTCCCCAGGGAATGGACACAGCCCCAAGGCTGCTGGAGCTCCAGGAGCATTTGGACAATGCCCTCAGTCACAGGGTGGGATTGTTGGGAGTGTCCTAACCAGGAGCTGGACTGGGTTATCCTGTGGATCCCTTCAGACTCAGGATATTCCATGATTCTACACATCCCCAGCTCTCAGATAACACAAAGATAAGCAAACAAAGCTTTTTAGAGCCCTTCTGGCAACAGATGAAGCCTCTGAGGTGCCATTGAGTAGCTGTTTTATGAGAAGCTGAAGATGAACTGAACCCTAGCCCTTTCTGTGAGCAGTTTCTGTGCTTTCCCTTTGAAGATCAAGAGCCTAGTTCTGGATGACAGTGATTTGTATCGCTGCTGTGCTGTCAATGCCTATGGAGAGGCCTCGTGCTCTGTTGGTCTCAGGATCATCCAAGGTAGGACTGGCAGCTCTGGGCTCCACAGGCCCTGTGGTCACAGGCAGTGGCTATGCTGTTCCCTGGGTTGGATGTCCAGGGCTTTGCCTGGGTATTCTTGGTGTGAAGATATGGTATTCCCTTCATTGAGGACTGGAGATCTTTTGATGGCTCCCTGACATCGTGAGCTTTAAGGCAAGGGGGAAGAAAGTGGAATTGTGCTCACTGCAATGGTCCATAATCAGACACCTTGGATTTAGTGCTGAACTGCCTCAATCGTTTCATTATGTTGTTGAACAAATCAGTCCTTTGGGAGGGATCCAACCCTCTGTGGCTGTCTCTGGACCTCGCTCCTGCTTCCCTTTATAGTCAGTGCAGAGAAATGGGCACTTTGTGGGTCAGATATAACTGATATTCTTGGAATCCATTTGAGCAGAAGATGGATTATATTGGATGTGTCCATGTCACCTCTGTGCCTTTCAAGTAAGTTTAGAAGGTGCCTATCTGCAGTTGCCATTTCCACTTTGGCTCCCCATCTCTAAAACAAGATGTTGGTATTTCCTCCCATTGCTTAGACCATAAAATTGGTAGGGCAAAAATGCTCTCCTCCTCTGTGGGGAGTTTTCAGCAAGCACAGAATCAATGGCAGTCAATCACCTTTATAGATGGAGATTACTGGGAGCAAATGTCAGATTGACAAGGAAATCCAAACTGGGTTTCCCTCTTGCACTGGTAATAGATACAGTGGTTTCATGACTCATTGTTTCACTGCTTTTAATCTGATCTTGTTCATCCTATGGCTTGTATTCCTTCTGTTTTCTCTTATAAATGATCAGTTGGCTTTAAGAGGAAGGCAAAATATGTTCCTGTTCATGCTGCTGATGGTAAGTTAAAGATCTATATGTGTATTATATTATCGGGTGGGCAGAAAAAATAATACTTTCTGCACTATTGAATACTATATAATACTCTTTCACACTATTGCTACCCCAAACTTGTAAAGGCTGGAGTAAGAGAAGGATTAATGAGCCTCTAATGTTCTGTCATCTCTGTCTGGTTGCTCTTTACTTTTTGCGAAAGTGATTATTTTAGACGCAGTTTTGAGCTATTCTAATTAGTGATTGTGGAATCATTAGGAAAGGAAAAAGGGATTTGGGGATGTTAAACACATCTGGATCAACCTGGTTAACATGACTGAAAATAGTGGATCTCTAGAGGGAAGTCCATTAGGGAGAGATGAACTTCACTGGCACTCAAGGGATGAGCATAGCGCTGAGAACTGACTAAGTTTCATGTCAGTTTTTTGGTAAAGTGTGAAAAAAAAATCAGAGGAAAAGACCTCAGCAGAATGACCTGTTGTCAGTGGCTATTCTGCGTTATCTTCTTTGGAGGGATGTATTTCACAGTGCTGGGTATGCAACTGTTTGTTGTTTTCCCACTCTTGTAACAGAGCTCAAGAAGACACTCCTGGACTCCAGGAAGCTGCTGAGGAAGAGGTAAGGCTCTGGAGTGAGGGCCATGCTACCACTTCTGGATGTTTCTTGGTGGTAGGGGGCAGCTCCAGAGATCTTCAGGACAACATTTCCTGTGTCCAAAGTTGTGGTGAGACTCCCTGTGGAGAGACAGGCCAGAACAGCTTGGCACTGGCCACTGAACTGAGATAAACACAAGGTTCCAGCCTCATTTTGAGGAGTATTTCCTCTGCAACACGAGGTTCTGACAGGGAAGCTTTGCTTCTTTGCTTCCCTGTGTTTAGCTCATGAGAAGCTTCCTGTCCAAAGGACAACTCTTCATGCACTGATGGCTTTGGCTGCCCAGGGGCTGAGCTCTGGCTCCCAGCCCAGCTGCACTGCCAGGTGCACAGGGCAGACTCCTTCCCTTTCCAGGTGGGGAGCTCTAAGGATTGCCTACCGATAATGATCTTTGTGCAGAATCCTCAGCTGTGCTAGGCAATTACCTCGCCTTGGCCAAACTGTGCCAGAGCCTCTGGTGATAATTCAGCAGTGTGGAAGCTGTTCCCTGGTACCATTTAATTTGTAGTACAGATGCAGAAAACCTGCTCCAGAAGAGTCCCAGTTTTTCCTGCCTGCACCTACAGGGCCAAGTGAACTACAGGAATAATGGAGAGAGATGAAAAAGAATTAGGGATAGAAAAGCAGGACATCTTGTTGTCTGTGAAAATGTCTGAATATTTCCCCCCTGTGGTTCTCAGGGTTGCAGCTCCAAAACCAAAACCCCTGGACAAAGAAGCTGTGTGGCAGCTGTTGCTGCATGCAGATAAGAGAGATTATGAGAAAATCTGTATGAAATATGGAATTGTTGACTTCCGTGGGATGCTGAGGAAGCTGCAGGAGATGAGGAAGGACACAGAAAGTGAACAAGACAAGGTAAAATAAACTGAAACCACTCATTTTTAACAAATTGCAGCTTCTGAAAGCAGGCTAAATCTTCCTAAATTGCTTTGCAAATGAAAATTTTGTTGTATGACAGTGATTTATGACAGTATTTTAAAGAAGTTCCACTTCTTTACTCATGCAGGTGAAAATGCTGATGCATTTTTTGAAGCTCAGTTCACAGATTTTAGGAGATACTGACCACAGAGGTATTCAGTTGCCTCTGATAAGAATTTGGATCCCAAATTAAAATTATATGTCCGAGAGTGAAAATTGACCTTCACATACAGGGGCATGTAGAGACCTGGATGGGCAGTGTGGGAGTGACCAGGAGGCAACAAATAAAAAAAAATTATATACAGGAGGAAACTGTGGCAACTTACAGACACTGCAACTCACTGTACCAGAACTGTGACTTACAGATACTTCTGCTACATAATGTTAGAGGCAGCTCTTTAAAGTAGATTTCACATTAATTCAACAGCTTAAGAACTTCTGTCATGGCAGTTTTATCATTTACTAGGTTCTTTGATATTTCTTTGCAGTTAATTCACAGTCTCAAAAACTTTGAACACATCAAAGTCAACAGGGAGGGAAATGCTACGTTCAGCCTGGAGATGGAGCTGAAAAACAGCAACAGCAACGTTTACCTGCTCAAGGTGAGGGGGATGAATTGGGCAGCAGCAGCTCGGAGCAGCCCCTCAAGTGTTCTACAGAAAAGGCTTCATCTGTGTTGCTGTACACATCCGCTAAGCAGTGGCTGAGAGCAAATAAATGCCTTAAAGTTATCTATCTTTTGCAGATCCCTGCTTGGTTAGGGATCAGTGTGGGTATGGGGGTGATCTTTGGTGGTGAATAGCCCTGGGGAATTGTAGATCCAAGTACAGAGCATGCAGTCAGTTACTGACACCTTTGTGTCTTCAGGAAATTCACAGAACAGTTGAGTTGGAAGAGACCTTTTAAAGGTGAAGGGACCTTAAGACTCATCCCATTCCACCCTCTGCCATGGGCAGGGACACCTTCCACTATCCCAGGTTGCTCCAAGCTCCATCCAGTCTGACCTTGAACACTTCCAGGGATGGGGCAGCCACAGCTTCTCTGGGAAACCTGGGCCAGGGCCTCCCCACTCCCATGGGAAAAAACTACTTTCTTATATCTAACCTGACCCTCCTTCAGTTTAAGACCATCACCCCAACAGTGTCTTTCAGGCTGCTGAAATTCTGCAGTTTCATATAAATTTTATTCACTTTCTCAAGTGTGTTACTGCACTATAACTCCCTCTGTGAAAGAAGATCTCAGAGATGTAAAACATTCCTTCTAGATCCATAGCCCCACGGATGGGATCCGCAGGTGCTTGGTGCTGGGCTGTGTTTTTCTGAAAGATACTTGCCAGTTGAATTGTGGTTAGAGGCTTTAATCCAGGGGAAATCAGAATGCCCTGAAGGGGAAGACAGACTAACTATGAATCTTCTGGATCAAATACATGACATGAAGCCTGTGAGTCACAATTTGGACAACATAACTGAAGTGTGCTACAGAAAGTGGTGAACTCTGCTGCTCATCCAGCTATGAGAATGCTGAAATCTAAGCCAAGGAAGTGCTTTGTCTTTGTAGCTGCAAGAACTGTGTATTAATTAAGCTTCAGATCCTTATGTGGGTAGCCAAGAGCTGCTGTTTTGCTGAGTTTCAGAGCCTGGTGCCCTGCTCTGTGCAGGATTCACTGCCCAGACAGTGCCTGTGTGCTGCAAAGAGTCCTGGGCACTGTGAGGTTACTCATTTATATCAACAAGGGGGTTGTAGCACCAACCTGTCCTCATCTGTTTGAAATGCCTGGCACTTGTTGAGCCTTGGTGAGGACACTCCTCCCCTCCCCAGGACGGTGAGCGGCTCCGATACGGGACAGGGGATGAGTACAGGAAGCACTGCCTGAGGAGAGTTGGGAGAAGGTACTACTTCATGGTCAATGACGTGCAGCCAGAGGATGCAGGCGTGTACCAGGTTAGGGTGGAGGACGTCCCTGTCTTCTCAACTGAACTGGATGCTCAAGGTAAGGAACTCAGTTTGATGGATGTGATGTGCAACTGTGACAAAAGTTTGGGTTTTTTTGCTGGAAAATTGTGTCTAGGAGCAAGTGCAAAGCTCACTAACTCTTAACCACCACAGAGGACTGGTTTTCTGTTGCCCAGTAAGGGCTCCTTGTCTGGCACAGGTGAAAAGGAGCATGAGGTTGATTAAGTGCTTTAGGTGCTGCATTTGCAATCCAAGGGAGCAGGCCTAAGCTCAAGTACCAGTCTGGCTGTGGGTGACAGTGAGCACATCCCTTAACATACCCCATGTTACAGTTTGCTTCTGTAAACTCAGAATAATAACAACAAACTCAACCCAAGTATCATGCTACAGGAGCACATCAATGACTACAAACTGGCAGCACATCAGTGCTGTGAGGTACAAATGTCTCAGAAGATAATAAAGACAAAAATCTACTTTTCTGCAGAATTAGGCACAGAAGCACATCTGTGTTTTTCATTTTTCTCAGTAACCCGATGCTCAGAGGCACCACAACTTCCTGTTCTTTCCTCCTTCAGCTGTAACAATTTTACTTGGAGCACAGAACTAGCTGTTTCCTTCCCATAGCTCTTGGTTTCCCCTGCAGCCATCCCGGCGCGGTTCCGGCAGCCGCTCTCCGACGTGCGCTGTGCTGAGGCCGGGGATGCCGAGTTCCAGTGTGTGCTGTGCACGCCCTGCCACGAGCCCCTCTGGCTGCACAAAAGCCATCCCCTCCAGGCCAGTGACAAGCACCAGATCTCTGTGACATCTGATGGCCTGACCCACAAGCTGATTGTCAGGAGTGTGGGACCCTCGGACAGCGGCCTGTACACACTCGACGCGGGACAGGGCTCCTCCAGCGCCTGGCTCCTTGTGGAGTGTGAGTAGTTGGCAGCGGGTTATTCCCATGGTGTGTTGACACAAAACATTCTTCACACTGCCTGATGGCGCAGGGAGATGTTGCTCTGCTGGGAAACGAATTGCTGCACCTCTAATTCTTAAATTATGGCTGAGAAAACTGCGGGTGTTCAATGTAGAGAAGACAAGAGTCCAGGGAGACCTTGGAGCCTTTTCCAGTGCCTAAAGGGGCTCCAGGACAGCTGCAGAGGGACTTTGGAAAAGGGATGGAGTGACAGGACAAGGGGGAATGGCTTCCCACTGCCTGAGGGCAGGGTTACATGGGATATTGAGAAGGAGTTTTTGGCTGTGAGGGTGGTGAGGCCCTAGCCCAGGGTGCCCAGAGCAGCTGTGGCTGCCCCATCCCTGGATGTGCCTAAGGTCAGGTTGGATCAGGCTTGGAGCAACCTGGGATAGTGGAAGGTGTCTCTGCCCATGGCAGGGGGTAAAATTAGATGAGACTTATGGTCCCTTCCCATCCAAACCATTTTGTGATTCCATGATTCTAAATTCTATTTGGAAAAATGAAGGTCTGGTTAGACCCTCTTTCCTCTTCAAATGAGACCGACTTTTCCCTTTTTAATTAATCCTGACAAATCCTATTGGCTTGTTTGCTCTACAGCTATGATGAAGTAGCACATTCTCCATCAATCATTGAAAAAATGCTCCCTATCTCCCCACATGTTTTTGAGGAAGCTGTCCCACTGATCCCAGTGCAGCAGGCAGGGGCTCAGGGAGCTTTTGATACTCTCAGTTCTACACTACCAATGACATTCTTCTTGCTAGATAATATTTTTCATTCCAAATTAGAGTTAAACATGCTAGAAAGAGCTCAGAGGAAGCTGGGAAGGTGGGAACACTCAGTGCAGGTACATTGACAGTCACCTGGCTTATATTTGTTTGCTTATGAAAGGTGGTTCCTTTGGTTCCCTTTGACTCTGGTTTCCTTTGGGATCCTCTTGCAGTAGCAGGAGGGGTCTCTCTCATAAAGGCCTCTCCAAAGCAATGTAGGTTTCTGAAACAAAGAAACTACCTGTGGATTTTAGTGAGCTGTGAGCTCTGATAAATTATATTCAACTTTGGAAACCAAAGTGACCTGCTCTCAGAACAGCCTGAATTTCAAATTAATCCAAAGCTATTCACAGATCTGAAAGCTTTAGTCCTCAGGTTGGGCATCCCTAAACCAGCCATTATCCAGATGTGCAAGCTGCCTCCAGAGTAGTGAAATCCCAGTTCCAGGGTGGGAACTGATGGCTCCTCTGTGCATGGAATATTCTGTAAGTCCTCCATAGCTGGAGGGTAAAGGCAGGTGGAATTAATGAATCCCATATACAATCTCTGCCCCTCTAAATCAGACCTGCCATGCTGGAAGTTCTTTTTCTGTTATTTTTGGTTTATTTGTTTGTTATAATGAGCATGTTTCCATTAAAAAACAATGCATTTTAACTAAAAATAATTGTCTTTAATTAACATGTCATTGACTGAATGTGGCATTGAAAAATTCAGGATTTGAAATGATTTTAAGTTTATTTAAATGTATTATGTGTGTGTGTTCTAAAATGAAATTCAGAAAGTGCTAACACATTTTCTTTGGTTGTTGATGCAGTACATGTCCTATTGATTTTCTGTTATTTTGTTCCCCTCTTTGTCTGTAAATTGTAAATCTGCTCCCATGAAACAATGCAACTTCAGATGCCAAAGGAAAGAGGAGACAGGATGAAGGAGAAAAGATTGAAAGGGAGACATCTGAGTGGCTGAAAGAAACAATGGCAGACAATGAAAGGGTGAGGAAGCTTCGGCGCCAAGAAAAAGCTGCTGATGAAGATCATCCTTCCTTTTCCACATCCTCTGGTGTGGAGAAAAGTGGCTGGTACAGAACAGGTCAAGGGAGCAGCCAAGGCAGGGGCCAAGGACAATCCATTGATTCTGATGATGGAAGCCAAAGATTTTTGGGAAAAGAGGGGCTATGCAAAACCCACATAAACGGAGAGCTGGGGTCTGGGCAGTTTTCTGCAGCAGGCCTAGATGGAGACTCAGAAGCCAATGATGGCAGCATCTTTGGACTAAAAGGCTTAGGAGGCAGAAGTGGGTTAAGGGCTGTCCATGGCATAGACTCTGTGTCAGGCAGAGCAGGTCCTGGTGGTGCAGTAGGAGGGGCAGGTGAATGGAATTCTGTGGATGCCAGAGGTGAGGGTTTGCTGGGTGCTGTTAACATTGAGATGGATGATGGAGAAGGTTTGGGCTCTCAGCATGACAAGGATGGGAATTTAGGTGATGCCAGTTACAGAGCTGGTTTTGGGAGTGCTGGGAGGTTGGGAGGTGGAAGTTCTATGCCAGATGGGCTTGAGTCAGGAGATTCAACTGGAGTTGGAGCCAGTGTGGGTGATCTGTTCTGCAGGACTAGTCCAGGAACTGGCGCTGGGGGGAATGTTGCCCGTTCTGGAATGGCAGAAGGATTGAAGTCCCACCATGGCAAGGATGGGCAGCCCACTGTGGGTGATATGAATGGAGCAGGTATAAACAGACAGGGACAAACAGGGACTCCCTATGGCAAGTATGGCCTGACACCTCATGCCGGTGGTCATTTAGGGCAGACAGGAAGATCTGTCTCACTGTATGGGCCAGGAGGCCTTCCAGGTGGAGATGGGGCTATACCTGGTACAGGTGGCAGTTCCACAGGAGAAATGGAGGCTTTGTATGGTCCAGATGGTCAGGCACTGGGAGCACATGCTGGTGGAGCTGGTGTAGGGGGATTTGGATCTCCATATGAAAAGGATGGTCTCCCAGGTGTTGGTAGGTCTGGTGGTGCAGGAGGACTTGGATCTCCCTATGGAAAGGATGGTCTCCCAGCTGGGACTGGTTTTGGTGGTGTTGGTGCAGGAGGACTAGCAGTTCCCTATGGGAAGGATGGTCTTCCCATTGGAGCAGGTTTTGATGAGGCTGGGGGTGCAGGGGGATTTGGATCTCCCTATGGAAAGGATGGTCTCCCAGCTGGGACTGGTTTTGGTGGTGTAGGAGGACTTGGAGAGGCTTTGTATGGTCCAGATGGTCGGCCACTTGGAGCAGGTGTTGGTGGTAGTGCTGGTGCAGGGGGATTTGGAGTTCCTTATGGAAAGGATGGTTTNCTGGAGCAGGTGCTGGAGGGGCTGGTGAAGGGGGACTTGGAGCTCCCTATGGAAAGGGTGGTGTCCCAGTTGGAGCAGGTGCTGGTGGGGCTGGTGGTACAGGGGGACTTCAATCTCCCTATGGAAAGGATGGTCTCCCAGCTGGGACTGGTTTTGGTGGTGTAGGAGGACTTGGAGAGGCTTTGTATAGCCCAGATGGTCTCCCAGTTGGAGCAGGTGTTGGTAGGGCTGATGTAGCTGGTGTAGAGGGATTTGGAGCTGCCTATGGGAAGAATAGTCTCCCAGCCAGGACTGGTTTTGATGGTGTTGGTGCAGGGGGACTTGGGTATCCATGTGGAAAAGATGGTCTCCCTGCTGGATCAAGAGTTAGTGGAGCTGCAGATAGTGCTGGATCTCCTTATGGAAAGGATGGTTTCCCAGCTGGAGCAGGTGCTGGAGGGGCTGGTGAAGGGGGACTTGGAGCTCCCTATGGAAAGGGTGGTGTCCCAGTTGGGGCAGGTGCTGGTGGGGCTGGTGGGACAGGGGGANTGTCCCAGTTGGAGCAGGTGCTGGTGGGGCTGGTGGTACAGGGGGACTTCAATCTCCCTATGGAAAGGATGGTCTCCCAGTTGCAGCAGGTGCTGGTGGTGCAGGAGGATTTGGGGAGGCTTTGTGTGATGGTCAGCCACTTGGAGCAGGTGTTGGTGGTAGTGCTAGTGGTGGTGCAGGGGTATTTGGATCTCCATATGGAAAGGATGGTCTCCCAGGTGTTGGTGGGTCTGGTGGTGCAGGGGGACATGGATCTCCCTATGGAAAGGATGGTCTCCCAGCTGGGACTGGTTTTGGTGGTGTAGGAGGACTTGGAGAGGCTTTGTATAGCCCAGATGGTCTCCCAGTTGGAGCAGGTGTTGGTGGTAGTGCTGGTGCGGGGGGATTTGGAGTTCCTTATGGAAAGGATGGTCTCCCAGTTGGAGCTGNTCTGCGGGTGCAGGAGGGCTTGGATCTCCCTATGGAAAGGATGGTCCCCCAGCTGGGGCTGGGGGTGCTGGTGCAGGAGGACTTGGAGAGACTTTGTATGGTCCAGATGGTCAGCCACTTGGAGCAGGTGTTGGTGGTAGTGCTGGTGCAGGGGGATTTGGAGTTCCCTGTGGAAAGGATGGTCTCCCAGTTGGAGCTGGTGTTGGTGGGTCTGGTGGTACAGGGACACTTGGAGCTCCCTATGAAAAGGATGGTCTCCCAGCTGGACCAGATGCTGGTGGTGTTGGTGCAGGGGGATTTGGATCTCCCTATGGAAAGGTTGGTCTCCCAGCTGGGGCTGGTGGTGCTGGTGCAGGAGGACTTGGAGCTCCCTGTGGAAAGGATGGGATCCCAGGTGGAGCTGGTGTTGGTGGGTCTGGTGGTACAGGGACACTTGGAGCTCCCTATGAAAAGGGTGGTCTCCCAGCTGGACCAGATGCTGGTGGTGTTGGTGCAGGAGGACTTGGAGGGGCTTTGTATGGTCCAGATGGTCGGCCAGTTGGAGCAGGTGTTGGTGCTGCTGGTTCTGCAAGTGCCAGGGGACTTGGATCTCCTGATGGAAAGGATGGTCTCCCAGTTGGACCTGGTGTTGGTGGGGCTGGTGGTACAGGGGAAGTTGTATCTCCCTATGGGAAGTATGGTCTGCCAGTTGGGGCTGGTGGTGGTGGTGCAGGGGGACATGGATCTCCCTATGGAAAGGATGGTCTCCCAGTGGGAGCTGGTGTTGGTGGGGCTGGTGGTACAGGGGAAGTTGTATCTCCCTATGGGAAGTATGGTCTGCCAGTTGGGGCTGGTGGTGGTGGTGCAGGGGGACATGGATCTCCCTATGGAAAGGATGGTCTCCCAGTTGGAGCTGGTGTTGGTGGGGCTGGTGGTGCAGGGGAAGTTGTATCTCCCTATGGGAAGTATGGTCTGCCAACTGGGACTGGTGGTGATGGTGCAGGGGGAGTTGGGGGTCCCTGTGGAAAGGATGGTTTCCTAGCTGGGACTGTGGCAGCAGCTGCTCATTTTCCTCTTGGAGGTGAGGAAGTGATGGGATCTGGCCATGGCATGGATGCCACACTGAGCAGAGCTCCGGGATATTCAGGTGGGGCAGGAGGAGAGGGCTTTTCTGGGGAAGACTCTGCACTGTGGGGTGCAGGGTCTCCCTATGGCAAGGACAGAGGATCAGCTGTAGCCATGGCTGGTGCAGGTGGGGTTGGGAAGTTGGGAGGGGATGAATGGGATTCAGTCCGTGATAAAGGAGGTGTGGGAGGTGCTGGTGGACTAGGTGGTGAATATGGGCTGGATGCACATCTTGGCAGATCTTCGAGAGGTGAAACTGGAAAGGGCACTGCCAGTGATGTCAGAGGACCAGGGAACAAAGGTTCAGCTGGTGACAGAGGGTCCCTGTCAGGTCCAGGAGGAGCCAGGAGAGAGGGCAGAGATTTTGGACAGTTGGGCTCCCTTTATGGCACAAATTCTGCCTTTGGAGGGGCAAGGAGTAAGTCCCATGACAGATCTGTTGGTGGGAGTAGTTCAGGTGGGTTTGGTCAAGGTCCACTGAGTTATGGCCAGATGTCAGGTCCTTTTGGTGGACCTCCTTCAGCAAACCAGAGAAACCAGGAACCTGACCTGAATCTTAAAGCAAATGATTCCCTGAACAACACGGAAAGCACAGGACAAAAGAGACGGAGTGTCCTGGACGATCTCAAAGGTATGTGGTTAACTGTGACTCATGGTCTTTGCATTATGATACTCACATTCCTAATCCTGCAAAGAAATGGGATGTTATGGTTTAGATAAACACAACTGTGTGTAGAAATTTGTTTGTCCCATGATCTGTTCCTAATTCTCCCACTGATTGGCTCTTTGATCTTACACAGTTTACTCTGATCAAAATGCCTTAAAAGTCTAAATTATTTTCTTTATCTAAATGATCTAAATCATGTCTCATTTCTTCGTGTTTCATATATCATGGAACAGACCAGTTCATAAACATACCAATTCCCATAAAGTTTCAAGGCATATCATCAGGTTTCTTTGATAATGTTCCAATTCAAAACTGAAGGTTTCACTTTATTTTTCAAACACCAACTGCAAAGAACTGTGTTTTCCAAGTTCTGGGAACAATTCTGTGCCTGCTTATATGCGATTATATAATGTAAAGAGCTCTCTTCTCTTGTAACATCAGGGATAATAAGGTGTTGCATAGAGTAAGAGGGGAATAATGTGTTGGCAGCCATTTGAGTAAGACCTGTGGCTCTACCAGCAATATGATGATGTGAAAATTGTAGGAGTGACAAATTTCAGGTTT
Organism: Illadopsis cleaveri; assembly: GCA_013399915.1. Classification (NCBI taxonomy): domain Eukaryota; kingdom Metazoa; phylum Chordata; class Aves; order Passeriformes; family Timaliidae; genus Illadopsis; species Illadopsis cleaveri. The sequence goes on from VXBB01012724.1 coordinate 98,485, forward strand.
ATAATCAGAGGGGAATGTATTCACCTAATGGGATTGTTCAAAAGTTAGGAATTATCATTGTTAAACTATAAATATAAACAAGGAATTAAAATCATCAAAACTGGAGTTCAGGGGGAAGGAGTGGGGTGTATATTAGAGAGATGATGATGGGAATGGAGAATTTGGGAAGGGAAAAAGGAATGCAGGGGTGGAGAACAGTGTGCCTGGGGCTGTTCGGGGGATGTGCTGGGCAGCCCCGTATGTGGTCAGTGCAGAGGAAGAGGAGGATGAAGCAGTATATCCACACCGTGGAGAGGCCTGTTTTTTTCCACTGGCTGTAGAGAGAATCAAGACAATTAGCATAGACATAAACTAGCAAATCCACAGCTGGATAATGTGATTTGTGATGAATCCATTGCCCATGAGGTGAATGTTGGGATGTAGTTGATGTTGGGATGGCTGCGCATCCCTCAGGGCACTGAGCGTATCCAGCTGGCCCACAGCGAAGTGACACAAAAACCTCTCCTGACCAGAGGATGTATTTTTTTTTTAAAGCTCTTTTCTCCTTACATGCACATGCATTTTCAGCTCTAGGTGTCTCTCTGTAACACAGACTTAGCTTCTTTCCCTTCCTCTGTGCCTGTTCAGTCCCGCGCTGTTACCTCAACAAGCAGCTGGCAACCGTGCGAGTGCTGAAGGGGGACCCAGCTGAGCTGTCCTGCACTGTCAGCAAGGACAATGTGACAGGAGCCTGGTTTAAGGATGGCCTAAAGGTGGGTTCCTTGAGCTTTCTGCTGGGTTTGGGTAGCAATGCTCTGCTCTCTGGCTCTACTTCCTAAGAGTGGTGTCAAGGTGTCCATCCCCCTGACAGTCACCTGCAGTCTAAGTGGGGCTCTGGAAGGGTTCACAGAATTCCAGTGTGGTTTGGGTGGGAAGGCACCTCAAGGATCATCCAGTCCCAGCTCCTGCCCTGGGCAGAGACACCTTCCACAAGACCCAAGCCCCATCCAACCTGACCTTGGACACTTCCAGGGATGGGGCAGCCACAGCTTCTCTGGGCAACTGAATACTAGAATATTGTCATTCAACACGCATGACATTCATAAGTCTTTTCAGCTGCATTTCAAACTGTAGTCTGTCCAGTTTCAGTTTGGATTGCATTTTTTGCTTTTCTTAAAAAGGGATAGATCTCTGTCCTTTACTTTGTAGTTAACAAGCATGGATGGAGTCGTCTTTGAAAAGAAAGGTCTTGTCCACAAATTGATCATTAACAAAGCTGAAGATATTCATGCTGGGAAATACAGATTTGAAGGTGGAGATGTAAAAACTGAAGCTTCAATTTTTGTTGAAGGTGAGTCTACTTAAACTACCAAGGCAGCACAAGATGGGCTTTAAATGTAATATATTTACTCAGAGACATGTCATTGGTTATTGAGACAACTTTATTATAAAGAATTACAATATAAATGGGAAATGTTTTTTGGACAAGTTGCTTCATTTTGCATTTTCAAATTTAACATGGGACCCTTCTGTCAGCAACTCAAAGATTTCGGGGTGCACAAAACACTTTATCAGGGCAGATTCTTCATTCTTGTATTTAGTGTGTTGCCTAGGAAATATTTTCTCTAGTGAAAGGACAGTGTGATACCACAAAATTTTATGATAATTATCCTGTAGCAAAGTACAACTAAAAGTTCAGATCCAGTGTTGTGAGCTTCTAAGCATTGCTGGCAGCACCATGAGAGGATACCTTCTCTCCAAGGTGTGCCTTTTCCTCTTTGAATTGTGTTTTTTAATGACCTTCTATCACCTGCCTAGATCCTCCCCGGGTGGACAAAGTCCTCCTCAAGAACTTGACCAGTGTGCCCACAGTGGCCAAGGCCGGGGAAGGGGTGAAGCTGCGGATCCCATTCGAGGGCCGGTGGCCCATCAGGGCAGCATGGCTGAAGGACAGGATGGAGCTGGGGGATGACACCAGGATCCGTGTGGACAAGACAGACACCTGCACCATGCTATCCATCTCCAGCTGCAACAGGAGGGACGGTGGGGATTACAAAGTCAGGCTCAAGAACGACAGTGGTGTCCTGGAGATCAACCTAAAGCTTGTGGTGATAGGTAAGATCCTCTAACATTCAGTGTGGCTTTCACTGTAAAGCTTGGGCAGGGAATTCATTGACTCTGGTGACAACCTTATTAGGAGTGACTAGGCATTTAAAGAGGAATAAGACTCCGTATATTGCCCCAAAATCAGGGTACAAGGAAAGATTGCTGAACATTCTTCTTGGCCTTTAGTACAAGGCAACACGAACCTAGTTTGGTTTTTCATGGCCTGGGCAGCTGAGTTTTGAATGTTCAGACACTGTGGGAGATGTGACTGTACACAACATGCAAATCTGAAATAGGATATCAAGGTCCAAACCAGCCCTCCCATAAATGTCTGGGCTCCCTTGAGAGATCAGAAATGATGTTTTGCCTGTATTAGCAAGCTGAACTGGTGCAATGCTTATGAGAACAGCTGACCCAGGGAGAGCAAGGGCCTGGCTTTCCATCTTTTCCATCAAAAGTTAGAAGAGTCCAAGTTTGGAAGAGGCAATTCAAGTGCCCAGCCCTCATCGTCCAACTGTGCCTGCATTTCATCAGGAACAGTCTCCCAGCTGGTGAGCAACAGACAGTGTCTGCTCCAAACCCAGGAGCAGGTCTGGGTCTGGAGCCGGCTGTGTCTCTGTTGATCTTTCCAGATAAGCCACAGCCCCCAGCAGGACCCATCAAAATTGTAGAAAGCTCTGCCAACAACATCACGATCCAATGGAAGCCCCCAAAGGACGATGGGGGCAAACCAGTGCAAAGGTACATTGTGGAGAGGCAGCAGGTGGGCAGGAATGACTGGGAGACTTTGGGAGAAACCCCCAGGAGCTGCACCAGCTTCACCACGAGCAGAGTGGAAGAAGAGATGAGCTACTACTTCAGGGTGAGAGCCATGAATGCCGAGGGAGTAAGCAACGCGCTGGAGTCAGGGGAAGTGAAGGCTGCTGGTAGAGGTGAGGAGAACTTCTCATAATTCATAATTCAAATTGGGAAATTCACTGCATTGTGGATTGTTGCTACAGATCTCAACTTTAGTCTTCACACAAAGCTGTGGAGGTTGCCCAGCAAGAACAGCAGTTTGCTGTAGGCTCTGCTGATGCCGAGTGAGATGTAATTATTCCTTGGTCATGCTCTATTCTGGATCGGAAAAGAAGTTTCATGGGGTAATGCAAAAGGCATCAAGATCAAAGGAACTTTTTCCCAGTGTGGCTGCAAAGGGAACATGTGAGGCCTTTTCTTAACTCCACAGGCAAAGGAGTATCTCTGTATGTGCAGCACTTCTCAGCATGACCCCTTCATTCCCCTCATCTCCAAATAACTGAATATTGTCTTTGTCCTCCATGGAGTTTAAATACTAGAACAGGTTTGCCATGAGCGCAAATGCAGTACTAGAGGGAGCAGTGTTCAGTTCTAATTATCTTCTTTCTCCATTCTCATTCCCATGATTCTGTATCTTGAACACTTTACCAGAGGGCAAAGAAAATGCATTTTGTTACCAATTCCTGTTGTTGAAAGCAAGTATGATGCCGACTGGTCATATCATGTAAGAATGACACACCTCACTGGCAGAGGAATTGTCAGTCCTGATGATAGCAGGTCTTTTGTGAAATCCAAAGTCAGGAACAGAGTATATGCTGGATCCAGTTTGTGTGGGGAACAGGATCCACAGCTTCAGGTCTCAGCCAGGTTTTCAAAGCACATCCACAGGAATACCTTGGGGAATCTGGAAGAAGAAATTACATAAAACACCATTTTATCTTGCAATAAGAACATACCTGCTAATAATGAAGCCCTTATCTCTTTGTAGCTTCCCCTGGTGCCCCAGATCCCCCCGAGATCATCAGTGCCAGCCGGGACACCATCACCATATCCTGGAAAGCTCCTTGTAAAACTGGTGCTTCCCAAATTATGGGATACATTGTTCAGAAACGCAAGAAGGGCACTGTGACCTGGCTGCCAGTCACCAACGTGCCTGTCAAAGGTGGGTATTCTGACTCCTGGAACAGCCTGGTGGATTTGGAAAGGCAAAAGTGTCAGCTGGGTTTAGGAGCTGCTTAGGATCTTACATCTTTCACATCAAGGTGGTGATGGATGACCTTGGAGGTCTTCTCCAACTAAATGATTCCAGGATTCTGTGGTTCAAGTGCTGTTTGATTTTGAAAGGAATACAGTGAATACATCCCAGAAGATCACATGCACTTGGCTAGTGACTGTCAGGGGAATCCGTTACAGCTTTTATGACTCCTGGGAATTTTTCAGTCCCTAATTCTGCCTGGAGTAAGGCACAACTTTGTTGTCTCACGTTTCCTGATGAGGAACAGCTGCCCTGAGGCAACGCGCTCCTCTCCTCTCTGCAGACAAGAAGCTGAAGGTGACCAGCCTCAAGACGGGTGTGCAGTATGAGTTCCGCGTGGCAGCTGTCAATGCTGCTGGCACAGGACAGCCCAGTGACCCCTCAGAGCCTGCCTTTGCCCAGGACCCTACCAGTAAGTGCCCTGCCCTGTGCTCTACTTTCGGGCTATTTGTGGAGAGGAGATGTTCTTAAATCCTCTGTAAAAGTGTTTGGAGACAAGGATCAGTAACTGGGGAATGTTTCATGGCTGAGAATTAGCTGGAGGAAGGGAATGGAAGGATTTCCTGTAAGATGTCCAAGTCAAGATTTGGCAAATCCCAGTGTGGGGTAATGTGCAGCTTGGAGGAACACTCAGGATGGGCTGCAGAGTGTTTTGGAATGTTGTGGATTTACTGCGGGGCTGGTAGGAGTAAGGACCCAGATCCAGCTCTGAAGAACTGGGACAAAGTGGGGCAAGACAGCAGGGTGGAAATCCAGTGCACTGCAAGAATGTTGGGGAATGTTTCAGACTGAAAAGAGGGAAGAGAAATCCTAGAAAAATAGTTTAAATAAAATTTCTCTTTCCAGAATCTCTAGGCCAAGTGCGGGACCTTAAAGTGAGCAGCAGTGACAGCACCAGTGTCACCTTGACATGGAACAAACCTGAAATACAAGATGGGAATGATGTGAAAGGCTACGAGGTGGAGATGAAGCCCTGTAACAGTCTCAGCTGGACCAAGTGCTTCACCCTCCCTGCACAGAGCAGCTCGTGCAGGGTCCAGGGCCTGCAGACTGGGGAGAAGCTGTTCCTGCGTGTGAGGGCCCTCAGCGACAGTGGCCCTGGAGAGGCCTCAGAGCTCCAAGCTTGTGCTGGAGCTGCTCCCGTGGGTGAGTCAGGGGCTCTGTCCCTGGGCATGGGGAACTCTGAGGGAGCAGGAGCAGCCAGGGCTGTGGGATACCGCCATGAGCTGCTCCCAGGCCCAGCCTAACACAGGGGCAGCACTGCTCTTCCTCACCTCTGGGTTATCTGCTCACCTCAGCAGGACAGTCTCAATATTAAATGATGCTAGATATGCAGTGCACAGTGCTCAGCTCATTTAGAGACTCCTTTTGATAAAACAGTCCTCAGCATTCCATTTTCTCCTTGGACTTACATTTTACCCCCTGTGCCCCAGGGCCACACTGCAGTCACTAGACAGAACTCGTACGTGCCTTACCCCTGCTTGTGCTCTTCCAAGGAAAAAATTGAGTGAAAACTTAATTTTTAAATGATCTTCTGAAATGAAACATTTTATTTCATTCTCTTAAATCACAATTTCTCTGCTGTTTTTGAATACCTTATTTTACTTTTTAATCGTTTAGTTTGAAAGTTTTCACCATTTTCACTTTTCCATCTTTATTTACAATCTGCAGCTCTGTTTTTTTCCTGTTCTTTGGAAACATTGCAGAATTACAGACATAAGAGATAATTCCGTGAGGGGTTCATCTTCCTTAACTTGGATCCTAAGTGAAAATGCCAACTTTGGCATACGCCTGGAGACCCCATCTCTCAATTAAAAAATAAATAAAATAAATCAATCTAAAGCAGGTGTTCAGTTCTATACTAAAACCACTAAATACAATTTAGCACTACTGTATTTGGTATTCTTAGAGAAATGCTAAATGCTGTAGTACACTGATGAAAAAAGAAAATATTTTAAATACTAAAAAATACTAATTTAGATAAACTGTGGCAGCTTTCTGTGCTGTGGATGTTCTGTGCTCTGTATTGCATGTATATTTTATAAGTGTCCAATGGAATTTCCTTTTTCCAGACCCCATTTAAACACAAAAGATGATTCCTGTGATGAGATAAAGTGTGGCAAAGAGCCAGTTTCCCTGTGACTGAGACATCACATGAATACAGAGACTGTTGTGAATATATTTTTGCATCATTTTCCCTTGTTTAGTCATAGTGATAAATAAATAGTAATGAAATTTGAAAGGTTTAAAGTCTGGGACTGAATCAGGGAGATTTTTCCCACTGTGAATTCCTCACCAGTCTCTACCACCTGGAAGAGGCACCAGGGGGTGGAACACCATGATTGTCACCAGTGACTGCACCAAGATCCACCTTTTGGGAGTAATCTTTGTATTTTCCAGTCTCTCCCAGGTTACTGATAGATGACACAGTGAAAAGCTTCCTGGTTATAAAAGCAGGGAATCCTATCCGGGTGAAGATTCCCTTTGAGGTGGGTATTCAGGGCTTTGGAGGAATTCCCTGCCTGGTTTTGTCATGCACTCAATAGCAGACAGGAAAACGGAGCCACTGTTTTTGTATAATGGAGTTTTGTCTACAAATCACTGGGCAAATAATTTGGCCTGCCTGTGCTGTGTAGATTTTCAGGGTGAGGAAAACACGAGCCAGAATTGAGCTGTCAGTCTTTGCATTGGTGTTCTATGACATTGTGGTCATTCCTTAACCTCTGCAAACAAGGCTCAGTGCTCTCCACCTAACCTTATCAATGTTATCATCATCTGGTACTGCTCTGTCAGACTTCCCGAATCAGTGATTTCCTTCCCTCAGAAGGCCTTGAGGCAGAATTCCCAGCAACACCTTCACTATGCTTGTCTCACCAAGCAGCAACACTTGAGCTCTGTGACTTGAGAACTTGGAGGCACTGACAGAAATCTCAGTGCTTTGGTGTAAGTTTAGAACAACACAGGCTTTTCCTCATGTAAAGTGTGGTCAGGCTTTGGAAGGGGCTGCCTAGGGAGGTTTGGAGTCCTCATCCTTGGAGGTGTCTAAGGAATGCCTATATGTGGCACTTTTAAGTGCTTTTAAGGTGGGAAAGGGGCATGGGTTGGACTCAATAGTTTTGGAGGTCTTTTCCAGCCTTAATGATTCCATGATCCTGTATATCTGGGATACCAGAGGAGGGTGATGATGTGTGTATTTGCTGACCTTTCTCCTAATCTCTGGGAGAAGAGACCAAAGATGGCACAATGGAAATAAAGATTTAGAGGATTTTTTTCTTTACAAAACCAACAGACCTTTTTATAAAAGCAGAAAATATTAACTCTTGAAGGTATCTGTCCTTGATCTGGCATGGCTTGTTTGACACAGTTCTGAACACTTTACTGTGATAACATCCTTAAAGGACAAAAAGGGAAAAAATTGTAAAGAAACTGTAGAGCAGATCAGGGCTCTCAGATCCATCATGGATCCATATTTCTAAACGTTACTGTGTCATGGAGGTGCATATTTGGGGTAAGATAATGAAACTAAAGATATAAGACACAGTCTGGAAGTGAAACAAGTGGCTGTGACTTGTTGTTTCCAGGGATCTCCCGAGCCGGTGGTGACCTGGTTAAAGGATGGGCTCCCCCTTCCCAGCCGGGCTGCCGTGAGCACTGAGGAGGGAAGCACCCAGCTGCTGCTCAGGGCAGCCGAGTTCAGCGACAGCGGCACCTACACTGTGGAGCTTGGGGATGGGCTGGGGAAAAGGGAAACCTTCAGCTTCCAGGTTCAAATTTCAGGTAACTCACTGCCGTCCATACAAATCTACCAGCAATTCCCAGTCAATCCAGGCTGGGACATGAAGGGTCTGAGAGCAGCCCTGGGAGGAGGACTTGGGGGTGCTGGTGGGTAAAAACTAGACATGCCCTGGGCTGGGCCCCCAGTGTGGGCAGCAAGAGAGGGAAGGATTCTGCCCATCTCCCCCCTCAGGTGACGCCCCACCTGCACAGCTGCCTCCAGCCTTGGGGCCCCCAGCAACAGAAGATGTTGAGCTGCTGGAGCAATTCCAGGGGAGGTCATGGAGATGCTCCAAGGGCTACAGCCCCTCTGCTCTGGAGCCAAGCTAGGAGAGCTGGGGGTGTTCACCTGAAGAAGAGAAGGCTCTGGGGACACCTTAGAGCTCCTTCCAATGCCTAAAGGGGCTCTAAGGGGGCTGTAGAGGAACTTGGGACAAGAACTTGGAGGGACAGAACAAGGGGGAATGGCTTCCCACTGCCTGAGGGCAGGGTTAGATAAGATATTGGGAAGGAATTCCTCCCTGTGAGAGAGGCACAGGTTGCCCAGAGAAGCTGTGGCTGCCTCATCCCTGAAAGCGTCCAACGCCAGGTTGGACGGGGCTTGGAGCAACCTGGGATAGTGGAAGGTGTCCTGCCCATGGCAGGAGGTGGGACTGGATGAGTTTTAAGGTCCCTTCCCACCCAAACCAGTCTGGATTCCATGATTTACTGTGAATAGGCAGAAAGCCACAAACTGAGTTTGGTAGGTGGCTTTGATGCAGTTTGGCTGTGCGGGCACAGGGAGAACCAGCGTACAGTTTTCTATGACATTGTCTAGGCACTTTGTGATCTCACTTTTCTGCAGGACAGAGCAATCCACTGACTAAAACTCCTTCCAGAGTGAAGGAGGGAGGTCAGCAGAGGCTGTGGGACACTGAGCACAGCTCTCCCAGCTGTGACCCCAGGAGGGGAAGCAGGTCAGCTGTACCACCTTCCTCTCCCCACTCAGCAAGTGCAGATGTTGTGCAGCAACACCTCAGTTCATAGCAAATGCATTTGTGTGCCTGGAGAAGGAATGGAACTTTGTCCCTTCCAGTGACCAGGATGGTCACTGAGCCCCAGACATGCAACAGACTCCAGGTTTTTAGGGTTCTGTGCCACTGTCCCTACAGCTGTGACATTGTGTGCCCTCCCCTGACAGATATCCCTCAGCCCCCTGGAGCCATCCGGCTGGAGGAGAATGTGCCCAACACCGTGACAGTGACCTGGGACCCCTCAGCATCCGAGCAGTGGGAGAAGAACCTGTATTACACCGTCCTGAAACGGGAATCCCAGAAGGGTCTGTGGCATGTGCTGGGGGACCTGATCTACAACAACAAGTTCACCTTCACCAGGGTGGTCCCAGGCAGGGATTATTACTTCAGGGTCATGGCAAAAAATGACCTGGGAGCCAGTGATCCATCAGAGACTGCGCAGCCCTGGAGGGTCTGGAAAAAAAAGGGTAAAAACATTTCGAAGTATTTCTCTGTGTTGTATTTTGTTTCTTTCATTGCTTCTAACACCCCACTCTCAAATGGGTCTCTCCTCCTGGGAATATTCAGTTGCCCAGAACAGGAATGCACAGAAATGCTTTGAGGAATTCCAGCTGGGCAGGGAAGGTTTGTTGTTTCTGCAGGGACATTGTGCAGACAAACCCTTCATTCCCAGCCATTATGACATGCAATTTGCCCCAAAATTAATTCCCAGCAAAATCTAAGGCCTTAGTGTTGTAGAAACCAAAGTTTCTGACTTCAAAGTTAAATGTTGGGTAATTCTGAGGAGCAGCAGAGATTACAATCCATAGATGCATGGGATCTCTGGTAATTTGCAGAATTCCAGACACTGCGCAAACAAACCCCTGCAAACCCTGCACTGCTGGGTGCAGTATCTGAGTGTGTGTTTGGTGTTGTCTATTTTTCACAGCTGAATTTCGAGTAAAAGCACAGAAATACAGGGGAGTTAACCAGAACCAGCCCCCGAGGTTCCTGGTGCCGCTTAAATCCCACGTGGTCGTGACGGGCAGCGAATGTCACATGAGCTGCGCCGTTGGAGGCCACCCGCCCCCCAAAATCACATGGTACAAGGACAGCAGAGACCTCTCCAGGGATCTCAACTACTTCTGCACGAACGACTTCGGAGTCTGCTCCCTGGTGGTGCTGGGGGTCACCAAGCAGGATGAGGGAGAGTACATGGTGGAAGCCAGCAATGAAGTGGGTCGTGCCTTCAGCAAAGCCTTCCTCGCCATCAAAGGTAACTCTGCAGTGCTGCTTCCCTGGTGGATCCAGGGGTGTCACTCTTGCCCAGGGCCTAAAAATGGTCCCCAGCCAGCTCCACCTGCTGACAAAGCAATGGTACATTTGGGCTGTTTTACTGAATTCCTAATCATGGTACTCGTGATCAAGTACCAAACAGAACCAGAAATAAAAAGGCAGGTAGGAAAAACCACTTGATTTCTACACTAGCCAGAGGCTTTGGCTGAGCTTGAGCAACTTTTTTTTAGAAAGAACGATCCCATCTTCATAAGGTAGGATAATATCAAGGTTAGATTTCTCTCCAGTGCAGGAGCTGTAGAATAAAGACCCTGGCAAATGTGCCAGGTGAGGGGAGCACTGAGAAAATAGCAGATGTTTGGCCACAGCCAACACAAAGGGAGGAAAGAGAGGGACATGGTCACAGGCATTGGGATCCTGATGTGGATGGAAGGGCAGTGGGATTGGCTGGGGATAGACTCTTGGATATACTTATGGATAAATATTGTTGGTGACTATACCCAGTGAAATATCCTTGACTTGGAGTCAAATATTTTTCTTTAAATGCAAAATACCTCGCTGAGATTACAGGAGTGGCAAAATGGGTCAGTTAAACCCCTGTTACCCTCTGGCAGACTTTTTGGCCCTGTAACATTTCAGCTCCCCTGCCAGAGATCCTTTCAGACTATTTCTGACCTCCCTCACTACAATTCTGAGCTGCTTCTCTCTTACTCTGGCTTTCAGATTCCTCCCTGTAGTGTGGCCCTGCTGAGAACATCCCTCATGCATGGCTCTGAGGATGAGAAGTTTTTGGTGAGGACTCCTCCAAATGAAGGCTGTGAATTTGTTGTCAGTTGTTCTTCACAGTCTGAGGGTGTTACTTTTCAGATCTAGTAACTGCACTTTGAACATGATGCTGCATTATCATCCATGCTGGGGGGAAAAAAGCTTTAAGAGCACTGTATTTTATTTTATTTTTTTTAATGATCAGGCTTTCCATGAGACCTTTAAAACACAGCTTAGAAGCTTCAGGAAAACAGAAGATGAAAGGAAACATAATTGGCCAAAATGAAACTTTCCGTGGAGAGCACAGGTGGGAGAGACCATCCTGCCACACCACAACCACAACAAGGACATTTCTGGACATCAGGAATCTCTTGTCCTTTCACATATGCTTTTTCAAACCAAAGCAATCACTTTAGATTCCATGTGATTCTCTGCAGGTTTGCAAAGTCTGGCAGAAGCAGTTCTGCATCTGTTCTACTACCAGTAGCAACGAAGTAGATTATCTTCCCTAACCCCTAAGTTAAAAAGAGCATCTGCCTGCTCATTTTGTCTGGACAGGAGATAAAATCTTAGACCAGCCTGGAATGGGTAGGTGAATCTCCCAGTGCAAATGCACTGGTATGAAGGACTGAAGTCTACAACCAGTGTGTGAGCAGAGCAACTCCCAAAACCCACAGCATGTGCTGTAAAAAGGTTGTGCCAGTCCTTAACCACCCCCAGTATCACCTATGCATCCCAACTGCCCCTGGTCATGGCAGTGCTGGCAACCTTTTGCCTTGTGCAGAAAGAGGTGAAGAATCCTTCCTGTCTGACCAGAAATACGAGGGACCCCCAGGGACCTTCTGCCATGGCCAGGGTTTCCCATCACTGGGCTTGGACAGCAAAATGTTCTGGTGGCTGTAGAGGGTGTCACAGCCAGAGCATCAAAGCTAAATTGTGATAGGAGAGAGCAGAGCCAAACACAGCTGTGGGGCTGGAGTGGATTACATTTTGTACAATGTTGTACAGATGTAGCAGCAGTAGATAATGAAATTAAACCACAATGAAGTGAAATCTACCCGGAGTCCGTGTTTATTCTGGAGAAGGAATCCCAGTCAGTTCCTGGATCCCTGCCTGCTGCAGTTTCACATCTGCTGCACAGGGTCAACCCTCATGGAATTGCTCCAGCTCCTCCTCCTCCTCCTGCGGGGCTGGAGGCAGGGGGATCTCACCTGCAGGGCAGATTTGCTTCTTGACTGATAAACACAAGAGGCAAGTCCTGCTGAGATGTCTGCACCAGTTCCAGCAAATCCTCTGCTGCTGCTGCTTTACTGAGAGCTTCGATCGCAGCCAAAGCGGGGTCCCCTGCCGGGAATCACCTCCAACGTGGAAGGGCTGACGTTTGTGACTCCCTATTGCCTGGACTGGGCTGGGAACACCCTGGTGTACGAACGGTGTCCCTGCCCATGGCAGGGGATGCACTGGAATGGGATTTTGTCCTTCCCCAGAGCGCAGGCCAGGACGCGGCTCTGGGGCTGCGAGCGAGGCCCAAGCGCGGAGCCGCCGCTGGGGATCGGCCCGCTCCCCCGCGCGCAGCGCAATGGGCTCTCCCGGGCCCGGAGCGGGGCTTCCCCCAGCGCCCCCGGCACCGCCCGCAGATGGTCTCTCCCAGCCCGCTAGAGCAGCAGGTCCCGCCCCCGCACGTCCATCACGCCAATACCGTCGGTGATTGGTCGATCCTAAGGGCCCTCCCCGACCCAACCAATGGCGGCGCATCCCCGCCTGAGCCAAGATGGCTGCGCCCAGGACCAGGGCCGGGGGTCTGTTCCGTTTCTCTGTCTCTCTCGCGGACCCGGGGAGCGGCGGGCTCCGAGTACTGGGTCTGCGCCTCTGGAGCTTCCCGTGGCTCTGCTCGAGGCTGCTCAGACAGCGAGCGCTGCTCTGCCCCCGGGAAAGGCGCGGGCGCGGAACGAGACGGGCCCGGGGGATCCGAGCACCGCCGGGGAGGGGTGAG